>CM035295.1:4400946-4439111 GCA_020226075.1 Hydropotes inermis | reverse complement strand
GAGGTCCAGGCCCTGGTCTGGAGCAGGGCTGCTAGCCGCATGGCGGGGAGCAGTCGTGCGGATACCAGGAGGTGACTTCCCGATGACAGCGTGTTGCTCAGCGTGGGTAGAAGTGCCAAGAGTGAGCACGGGGCCAAGAAATGTGAGCCTTTCCTTAACACTACGTGGGGACGAAGTCGGGGAGAATCTCATGCGCGGTAGGAAGGCCGAGCTGTGACATCTTCCTGAGTACGTTGAGCGGCTGCTGAAGAGACTCACATGCAGGAGAACGGCATGAGCACGCATTTGTTGTGTGGAGAATCGAAGGCAGCGCAGTCATAGATAGGAAGACCAGGCTGCTGAGCCCGCGTGGGGAGTGGAGAGGAGCAGACCACACATGAGGCGGTAGAAGGGACGGAACGTGGTGAGAGATCAGGTATCGGCGCTAGAAGCCAGTTGCAATGACTGGAATTGGTGAGGAAGGAGAACAGGTGTGTGTGTTTTCCAGATGTTTCTGTGAAAGGAAGGAATGTGCAGCTTCTGCGCACCACGTGGGCTCTGGCAAGTCCCCCATGGATATGGGGGAGGCAGTGTGTTTTTTCTGAGACTCTAGAAATTGAAGATGCAAGCGTGAATCATAGTGAGGTGGAGAAGGAAGCCAGAGCCTGTGGCACAGTTGGAATGAGCTGTGAGCGCTTTCTAAGAAATTAATCCTGGATTTTAGAACCGAGAAGATTAGGGAACGAGTCAGTAAGTGAAGTGCAAGGTGGAGCCTGCGAACAGTGTGAGTACCAAGCAGGCCAGTTCTTCTTGGCTGCTCTTCTGTGGCTTGGGGTTAGGCAGTCTCCTGGGCTGATAGCTGGAAGGCAGTTTGTACCAGAACAGAGGGCCAGCTAAAGGAGGAGCATTCAGAGAGGGCTTTAGACTTGAAATTGTGTCCAGGCCGGAAGAGAAGGTTTTTACTGGGAGCAACTGGTGATCGTTCATCAGTACTTCATCAAGTGGAACACCTAATGGTCCAGGGGAGGAGGAAAGATGAGAGGCACAGGCTGGGAGGGGGAGGAGGAGCCGGCCTTGAAATTCCGCCTTTAAGAGAAAGTAGAAGAAATGAAGTTTTGAAATTGGTAGGCAGGGTGGGACTTTGGGAGGGTCCACATATGTAGACCTTTCTGTTAACCAGGAGGGAAAGGCATTTCTTAGAATGACTAGGATTTTGCTGGGAAGGACCATACGGAGAAGCTTGGGCTCTGAGGACAGAAGCCCTAGGCTTGAATCCTGGCTCTGCCACATGCTGGCAGAATGGCCTTGGACATGTTGTTTAAGCTTTGTCATTCCTAGCCGCTTCCTATATAAAATGTGACCATTATAGTTCCTTTCTCCAAGAGGTGTATGGAATGTTACAGAAATTAATTCATATAAAGTGTTCAGCAGTTGTTGTTTAGTAGCTCAGTCATGTCCAACTCCTTGCAACCCCATGGACTGAAGCAGGCCAGGCTTCCCTGTCCATCACTAACTCCCAGAGCTTGCTCAAACTCATGTCCATCGAGTCAGTGATGCCAGCCAACCATCTCATCTTCTGTCGTCCCCTTCTCCTCCTGCCATCAACCTTTTTCAACATCAGGGTCTTTTCTAAGGAGTCAGCTCTTCGCATCAGGTGGCCAGAGTATTGGAGGTTCAGCTTCAGCATCAGTCCTTCCAATGAATATTCAGCAGTGATCTCCTTTAGGATGGACTGGTTGGATCTCCTTGCAGTCCAAGGGACTCTCAAGAGTCTTCTCCAACACCACAGTTCAAAAGCATCAATTTTTTGGCACTCAGCTTTCTTTATGGTCCAGTTCTCATATCCATCCATGACCACTGGAGAAACCGTAGCTTTGATTAAGTGGACCTTTTTCAGCAAAGTGTTAATCTCTGCTTTTCAATAAAGTATCTAGGTTTGTCATAGCTATCCTTCCAAGGAGCAGGCATCTTTTAATTTCATGGCTGCAATCACCATCCACAGTTATTTTGGAGTCCAAGAAAGGAAAAGTCTGTCATTGTTTCCACTTTTTCCCCTTCTATTTGCCATAAAGTGCTGGGACCGGATGCCATCATCTTAAGTTTTCTGAGTGTTGCATTTTAAGCCAGCTTTTTCACTCTCCTCTTTCACTTTCATCAAGAAGGTCTTTAGTTCCTCTTTACTTTATGCCATAAGGGTGGTGTCATCTGCATATGTGAGGTTGTTGATATTTCTCCCAGCAATCTTGATTCCAACTTGTGGTTCATCCAGCCTGGCATTTCACATGATATTCTGGCACATAGGAAGCAATATATATATAAGCATTTTATATATATGTAAATGTTTTATGCGTATATATATATATGTATATATAAAACAGTTGTTGTTCTCCTCATTATCAATGAAGTTTGAGAAGGAACCAACAATTTATTAATATGTGTGCACCATGGGATTGGATAAGACTAAGACACGTAAAGATCATGAATGAGCACTGAGGATCAGCCTGAGACTGGGAGCTTTTGGTAGTAGGATCAGACCCTGGGAATAGCCAGCCACTTGGGGATAGACTGGGAAAGAAAAATGGTTGGATGAGTTCAGCATTGAGGTTAATTAGCAGACCAGGCATGAAAGGAAAAGAGTGCTAGTAAGGGGAGGTACTGTGATACTCTGGTTTGAGAGCATGACGACAGCTCTTGACCAGAGAGTGAAATAAAGCTACAAGAGAATGTCTCCAGTCTTGTACTGACAGCTCTTTGGAAGTGCCTTGGATTCCATTTTATTACGTCTCCTTGTCAATTTTTCTGTTTCTCTTCTCTTTTCCCACTCCTCCTGAGCAACCCTCTGGGCTCTTATTTTTCCTTCTCTGCATAGTTGCCTTTCAAGCCTTGTGTCTCTTATGCCTCCTAGCAAAACAGTGCGAAGGAAAAGCATGATGTGCAAAGCAGAAAGGTATTGTTTCTCTGCTCACTTCAGGCTCTCCCTGTCTACAACAGGGACGTTTGCTCTGACAGATCCCGAAAAAAGACATCTGGCATGTTCTTTACCCTCCAGGGTCTCTGGGAGGAGTTCATATGGAGTCATTATACATGTATTATACGGGAAAATGATGGGTGTTGTACAGCCAAGCTTCAAAAAATATGGCACAGACATTAAATGTGGGTGGTCAAAAACGGCGCTCCGGAAGGAAAGAGACAGGAGCTGGGGCAGATAACAGTAGCTCCTTAGAAAGCAGCATTCAGAGGGGTTTGCACAGGAGGCGAGGATGGCTGTGTGCGGTACAGTGTGCAGGCCTGGGAGAGCTGAGCGAGCCCAGGACGGGTGTGGGAGCTAGGACAACCCTGCCTGCCAGCGGAACGGAGGCGGCAAGATGGTGATGAGATGGGAGGCAAGGCTGGACACCTAACTGCCGCCGTGCATAGCTCAGCTTGTGATCCATAAATATATGTATAGCTATGTGGAGAATAAATGAGGAGGAGGCTCCCACCGGCTTTGTTTTGTACATCAGATTCTTGTCAATGTGATAATTATGCCCTGACTATGTAATAAATGGATTAAAAAAAAAGAAAGCACCCATGTTCATTTAGAAACTAGAAGGGGCGAATGTGTTATGCTAGACTTGTTGCAGACTAGGAATTTGGTAATTTTATGGTGAAGAATGTAAATGCCACCCTAAAATTATAGGAAAGCAGAGAGTCGGCCTTCGGCAGGGAGGGCAGTGTGATGGGGAACATGTTCATGCCTGTTACTGAATTCTTTGTGTAAATCGCTTTTCTTCCCTCAGCCACTTCTTTTGGTGCCTTATCTCTTTCAAGGTAGCTGTTGTCTCTATCTGTAGCCTAGAGCAGCACACATTTGGAGAACCATGTTAAGCTCTCCTAAGGCTAACTGTCATGAAGTATAAGTATTAAAGATCTTAGAACACATTTTCCTTCATGAAGGGAGGGGTCAGGGACCAGCCATGCCAGTGTAGCTAAGCCATTATTTGAATAGTGGCTATCTTATTAGTATTCATGAAGAGTGTGTAGATAACATCTTGACAGAGTTAAAGTTTCAACTTGAAGAGCTGCTGCTTTTCAATAAGGAGTGCATTGAAAGACTCTCTTTGCATGAACAGTGACTGAATTGCTTCTACAGTGAGAGTATTACTTTATTGAATGAGTTCGTTTTCATTTAATCTGTCTATAGTTTAGAATTGCCATTAGAATTACAATAAATAATGATTAGCACTTGTAGAATTTTAATCTTCAAAGAGTTTTAAAGTTAGTCTAATGCAGGTCAGGAAGCAATATAGGAAAAGGAGTATGTCAAGGCTGTATATTGTCACCCTGTTTATTTAACTTATATGCAGAGTACATCATGAGAAACGCTAGGCTGGAAGAAGCACAAGCTGGAATCAAGATTGACCGGAGAAATATCAATAACCTCAGATATGCAGATGACACTACCCTTATGACAGAAAGTGAAGAGGAACTAAAAAGCCTCTTGATGAAAGTGAAAGAGGAGAATGAAAAAGTTGGCTTAAAGCTCAACATTCAGAAAATTAAGATCATGGCATCCGGTTTCATCACCTCATGGGAAATAGATGGGGAAACAGTGGAAACAGTGTCAGACTTTATTTTGGGGGGCTCCAAAATCACTGCAGGTGGTGATTGCAGCCATGAAATTAAAAGACACTTACTCCTTGGAAGGAAAGTTATGACTTGACCAACCTAGATAGCATATTAAAAAGCAGAGACATTACTTTGCCAAGAAAGGTCCATCTGGTCAAGGCTATGGTTTTTCCAGTGGTCCCATGTATGGATGTGAGAGTTGGACTATAAGGAAAGCTGAGCGCCAAAGAATTGATGCTTTTGAACTGTGGTGTTGGAGAAGACTCTTGAGAGTCCTTGGACTGCAAGGAGATCCAACCAGTCCATCCTGAAGGAGATAAGTCCTGGGTGTTCATTGGAAGGACTGATGCTGAAGCTGAAACTCCAGTACTTTGGCCACCGCATTCGAAGATGCTGGGAGGGATTGGGGGCAGGAGGAGAAGGGGACGACAGAGGATGAGATGGCTGGATGGCATCACTGACTCGATGGACATGAATTTAAGTAAACTCCAGGAGTTGGTGATGGACAGGGAGGCCTGGCGTGCTACGGTTCATGGGGTCACAAGGAGTCGGACATGACTGAACGACTGAACTGAACTGAACTGAATGTAATTGTCACTTGTGGGTATCAGAGATGTATGCTTGCTCTTCTGCTCTGAACCTTGAAAGGATGTACCTTCCAACCCCCTAGAGTGCCCTTTAGATAGCTCCGTGGCTCGTAAGCTATTTGTCCTGTAGAAAATGCCCAGTGAGTCAACAGGTGGAAAGCCGTATATTGGAGCTTTGTCCTGGGTAAGTGTTCGGGCTCTTGAGTGAGAATTCCTGGGTCTGGGCCAGCTCCTTTGCTGCCAACTGTGTGACCCTGGACAAACGGCTTAACCCTCAGCTTCTTCAACTGGGTTGCATGGTAGTTAGTGTTTGCCTGAAGGGTTCTTATAAAGATTAAATGAGATGAATATCAAGTATGAAGCAAATAGTATTTAATACATATTAGTTGCGTATTAGTATTATTTTTAAAATTATCCGTAGGAACACTTCATTTTGGGAAATTGTTTTATGTGGCTAAGTGTCAGTAAGTGTCAGGTGAGGAAATTACAAGCCATAAATACCCTTTTCAGAAACTGCTATATACCAGCCTCAGTTTGAGGCCCAGGGACAAAAAAGGAAGAAACCATGACACATTCCCATTAGAAATTCACAACCACTGGGAGGAGGATGGAGATAGATAAAGCTGAAATACCGTGATAAGTGCTTGACCGAAAAGGTCTAGTACGATCAAAGCTCAAGGGCAAAGAGCAATGAGTTTTGACTTCAGGTTTTCACAGAAAGCTTTAGAAGGGAAGTGAATGTGGCCTGGGCCTTGGTAGAAGCACAAGTCAGAAAGTGGAAGCCTTTTCTGGAGGTGAGCAAGGCCTCCAAACTGGGGTGTCTGCCAGTGTGTGTGTCAGCCGGATCCCTGAAAGAATGGAGGCAAGGAGCATTTTGAAAGCAGCAATGCTCTCGGAAGAGTTGTCTAAGCAGGTCACCCTAACTCACTTGGAAGCTCCAGAGCTACTGCTTTATCGCAGTTTCTTGGGGCTGATTTTCTTCGCTGTAGGCTGAAGACAGCTCCGGAGCTTTGCAGTCTGGGGTAGACCCAGGAGCGTGTTCACTTACGAATAGAATGTGTGGCTGTGGAACAGTGAGGTTTCATAGGCCTCCCTCACCTTCCCCTGTCTCTTTTGGTCTGAATTTCCATTAATGTGATTTGAACAGAGTTTTATTGGACATTCAGGAAACAGTTTACACTCTAAAATACCCCTGTGACCCAGTTACATTTACACAGTGTTTTAAAAGCCGAAATTTACTGATTGCCCAAGTAGGGAGACAAGAGGATAGAAAGACTAGAGGATCTTAACGGAATTTATGACTGTGCCGAGGGTCCATTTCTGACTGTATGTATCACTCCTATAAAAGAACAGAAACGTTCCACCTTTCTTTTTCAGTTTCTGAGGCTGGAGATGAACGCGCGTGGACCACTGTTGAATGGGAGTCGTCTTGTGTTCTCCCTGCAGCAGCGTCTTAGGCTGCATTAAAGCGACCCCTTGCTGTCTGTTGAACCCATACGTACTCCCTGTGAAAAGCCCGTGGGTGTCAGTAGGGTTTACTGCCGTGGAGTGGGAACTGTCTTGGTGCCAGGCTGTGTGCTGGGTGTTACGTGAAGGGTGTTCTCAGAGTTGAGCTGTTAACGCAGTTTTAGTGTGAGGAGGGACCAGCAAGATAAACCACTTTACATGACCAGTTAGTGGTGGAGGCGGGACTCTGAATGAGGCCTTTAGGAGTCTGTGTCCATGGTTTTCTTTTGTTACGCGTGGTATTCACTCTGTACTGTTCCTTTTATGATATTTCTTCCTTAAACTTCTCATGAAGTTTGATCTCAGGAAAGGTCTTCATGAATGGGCTTGCTGCATTTGAAAAACATAGTTAAATGAAGTTTTTCCTAATGTATCACCAAGTTGATTTACATTTGGTTTAGTCTTATTAGTATCTAGGGCAACTCTTCCTGGCAAAGAAAAGGGTACTCATGGGTTGGTTTATTTTTATAAGATAAATATCAGTCAGTACAGTCCACTGTTGAATGCTGGGGTTATGTAACTTTATAGTCACCTACCTGTATCCGTGGCTCTCTGATGAGTAGATTCAACCAGCAATTGATCATGTAGTAACATAGTCTGTTTTTACTGAAAAGGTTTCGTGTCTAAGTGTTCAAAAGCCAACTGTATTTTGGGTAGGGACCTTCAGCCTCCGTCATTTGATCTCAGCAACCTAATCTTATGATATTGATTCTTTCAAGTACAGAGTCCACTGATAGGAAAAATAACCTGACTTTAGTTATTCTAGAATTGCCATGCAGAAAGGAAGAAGGACCCCTTTTGAATAAAGTCCCCTAGTTGCTTCATTCATTACCTGTAGATTGCTAGCTTAATTTGCTCTTTTACCAGAACAAGAAACCAAACTTCATGACGTGTGGGGGTTTTAGTGGCAAAATAGTTAGTTACAAAGGTAGGTCTCTGTTACTGTCAAAAAGTGACCATTTTCCCTCCTCCTCTCTGTTGAAATAAGACAAGTATTATGCTTAAGTCTCAAAATTTTGCCTTCTTTGCCCCTACTTTTTCTCATGTTTTTCTTCACCTTTTCTTTCAAGCTTCTCTATCTCATTACTTCTGAATGATAATCAGGAGCACACCCCCACCCCCACCCCAGCCGGGGACTCTCCTGCCTTCTCTCAACAGTTTGAAAATAGATCCATGGCGATTTTACCAGCAATCAGATAACTATAAGTTATTAAAGTACCCAGTTCTTAGCTGGGGTATGTCATGGCCGTTAGATCAGACACGCTCTTCTTGACTGCTCTGTCCCAAGGCTGCTGTCCTCAGTTCGCTTATTTTATTCATGCTAAAAATACGTGTTTTCCTCCTGTTTTGTTCTAGACTCGGTGCTACTTGTCACGTCTTTCTCCCACGGCCCAGGTAGTTGGTGGTTCTCCCAACAGAACATTGCCACCTAGGCCTGTTCTATGTAGTTAGACCTCCTTTTTTTCCCACTCAAGAAAGAATATCTGAATTCACAGGAATGAAAGAGAAGGTGTTAATTCTGAAGCCATTCTAGTGTATAAAAATAGTGACTTATCACCATAATTTAGCATGGAGTTTCATATGGTTGCTTACAACAGCCCTCACAACTAGCCGATCTTGATGTTCTGATAAGCCAGGTGCTTCTGGGTGTATGAAATTAACTAGTCTTGGATCATCAAAGAGAAGACTTAGTGATGGAGGTAGGATGTACCCACATAATTGTAATTCAAGAGAAAATGTGGTCGGTGTCATTAGCAACATAGGACCTTTCTATTGTTTTCCTGGGGGTGAAGAGATTAATTTGGGGAGTATCAGAGGGGACATATGGTATCATAGTGGCCTGGCAGCTTTGTGGGAAGAAGAGCAGTGTGGTGGGAGGAGGTTAATGTGGTTATTTTGAACCCGGAAGCCACATATACCATCCATTCATTTGATTCTTGACATTGTGTATTCTGTTTGAAATTGAAATTACACATAAATACATACAAAGGCACATACTCTAAAACACATTCATGCATAATTAAATAGCATAATCAAAATCCTTGAATCTCAGTGATATATTTTTCTCTAGGCACTGGCAATCATTTTGACCTCTCCAGTTGATAACAGCTTGCCAGACTTAAAATTTCCTGCTGATTTTTTTTTACTATTTAAAAAAATGTGTTATATCATAAAATATTGGGTATTAAAACCCAGTATGGGTTTAATTACCACTCAAGCATCTCATCCTGAAGTGATTAATAAGCCACAAAAATAACTGTTTCCTCTTCTCTCCGTATAGCGTTGGTATTTTTGGAAATTGGGTTGCCTATGCCAAGTTTTTTTTTGTAGATAGACTGGGAATTGTTAACTGGTCTATCAATTCAAAGAAATTGTTGTTCCTTTATTAAAAACATACCAGATAACTAATTCCATTTAGAGTTCTCAATCACTTCTACTCTTGAGGCAGCCACATGAATCATGTAATTGCTTCAGATGCTCAACAGAAGTTTCTTGCTAAGAAAACCACAGGAACATGTTCTTCTCCCCTCCCTACCCCCTTTTTTTTTTTGACTAGACACAGCTTTTAATAATAAGATTTTATCAGAATGAAGATTAAAAAATTATTAAAATGAAGATTTTATTGATAAGTAATCTTAACACCTATCAAACTGGAATAATTGAGAAAATTTCAATACATTCTTATTTTGAAATACTAAATGATTATTAAAAATGAGGATGCTCAAACTGATTAACTTAAAGCATGAAATTTTCAGCTTAGGCGTTTTAAGTGGCTGTGTTTACTGATATATTTGTGTATAGAGGAAGGTAGAGAATGATATTATCCATTAGGATATTAGAATTGGTCAAAGGATGGGAAAACAGAGGGGGAGATTATGAACAGAAGACAGTCCAGAAATGGACTTATATACATGGAATGGGGGAAAGCAGGAGGATTTAATAAATGGTTTGAAATAGTTGGTTAGGTATTTTTTTGGGGAAAAAAAATAAGCTCAATCCCCACCTCATTCCTGTGTCAGAATGAATCCCAGATTGATTAGTTATTTACATTTTTTTAAAATCATGAAGTCTTGTAAGTTCTACAAGGAAACATTAGTGAATATTTTTTTATTTTGAAGTGAAGACCTAAATATGACCCTCAAACCCAAGAACAATTAAGGAAGATAAAAATTGCCTATATCGTATTGTTTTGAAGACTTGAGAACTAGATGAATCTTGAAACTGTATGTTCATGGATCCTAATGTTAACAACTTAGCATTAAAAGTTTATTGATAACACTCTGCAAGCATTTGGATCAACGCAAACTTAAACTGACCAGACAGGCCACCACTGTGTGAGTTTTGGCAACTGCATTTATGTTTGTAGTCATCAACATGAACCATTTAAACTGGTGGTATTTAACTGTATTATTTGACCTTTCACATGAGTGTATAAAGAGTAATTTGCTTATCAATATTACTTCAAATGAATGAATGAGAAATATTAAATAATTATGAAAAAGCATGTAAGAAACTGGTTGTGTACAGTTTAACTTTGGGCTGGGCATAGTGGAGAAGGTGCGTCTGGTTTTGTTTTTGTTTTTGTTTTTTTTACTGTTTTTACCTCTACAGTATGAATATGTAGTTGTTTCACTGAGAAAAAAAAAATTTTTTTAAGTCACTGAAAAATATTTTAGGATTTAGGTTTCTGAAAGATTTTGTCAGACTCATAGTTATTTCAGACAATCATCTTTTAGGGGAAAGAAGTCTAGAGAGTGAAGCTTGTTGCAGGTTTGCGTGCATATGTAATAGGGAGAGGCACAGATATCGGTGACTTGTATCCCAGGTGGGTGCTCATCCCACTGAGTGACTTCGTACACGGATGGGATCCTTGGAGGCTACGTGCAGTTAGTTTTTGAAAAATGTATATTACCTTACAAAACAGTTTTAGTCTAAATCTAAAACATTTGATTCTTACAAAGCATTTGTTTTAGTTAATAATACTTCTTACTAAGGTTTATCATAGTATAGAATGTGAAATTCATATAGATTATTATGAAAAGATAGGAGCCATCAGAAAATGCAGAGAGACCTACATCTGGGAGGATCTCTGCTCCCCTGGGAGTTGTCTTTTACATTACTCTAGTGGAAGACTTTGAGAAACACTATCCTGGGTAAATATGAACAGGTGACAATAGCTTATCATCATCTTAACACTTTATTTGGGTTTTGAGTTCTGAAATTATAAAGGGAAAGGAAGCAGATTTCAGAAAAGGCGAATTTTATTAGCAGTTTAGCCCACTAGAATGAATGTTTGATTATGTTAACTTAGAGTTCTTACAGAATCCAGTAAATGTGTGAGCTGGTAGATATTTTAATCAAGAAAACTATAATCCAGTTAAAGTTGAGGAAACTAAATAGACTAGTTTTAATCAGATTTACTCTGACTTCTCTTTCTCTTTCTCTTTTCACTACCACAGGTCACAGTAATGAAAGGCAGTAGTAGAAATAAAGACCATTCAGCCGAAGGAGAAGGGGCCGGAAAACGACCAAAGCGTAGGTGTCTCCAGTGGCATCCGTTGCTAGCAAAGAAACTCCTTGACTTTTCAGAGGAGGAAGAGGAGGAAGACGAAGAGGAGGACATTGACAAGGTAGTTTCTCCGTTTATTGTAGAAGTTTGAAGTTTGAACCTTCATTGAGAAACTGCAGTGGACATGCGTGGTACAGTGAGTGTGTTCCCAGGAGTCTGCGTCACTTGAATCTATTTTAACTACTTTACCTACAGTTTCATTCCAAATGCTGATGACTCTTAAAGTATCTGTACTTCCTAATAATGTAGACCGGAAGCAGACCCTTCTTAATTAGTATTTCTCTCAATTCACTAATGATTTGCAGGCGATAGTCAAATGAAATGAGTTCATCAATGTGATGTGTTCACCTTAAACCCACCTGTTCCTCCTCTGGCCCCTCTTTCCTCGCGCCCAGCCCAGCCTTGCGGCCACAGGCAGGTTCAGCGCTGTTCAGGCCCTCATCCTTGAGGCCCTCAGAGCACCTGCTGCCACCCCGCCCAGCCCCCCGCTGTGGTCTCACACTGGAGCAGCCAGCTCTTGCTTAGGAAGTTACACCATGATTCAGGAGACTAGAAGGCCACACATTCCTCCAGATCTTGGCATGACTGGTTCCTCGCCTTTCACCTCCCCAGAGATGTCCCTCCCACCCAAGTCTTCCCGGTCCGAGGAATTTGTCCCCTTGAACTTCTTCCTGTTTGCTCTGAGTCCTTGTTTATGTCTGTCTTCCCAGACTACAGTGTAGCCTCAGCAGAGCAGGGTCTTCCCCTGCCTGTCGTCTCCTCCTTCCTTAGAGCCCAGAATGGTGTTTGGTGCAGAGTAGATTTTAAACAGTTACATGCTCAGTGGGCTTCCCTGGTGGCTCAGATGGTTAAGGATCTGCCTGCAGTGCAGGAGACCTGGGCTCGATCCCTTGGTTGGGAAGATCCCCTCGGGGAGGGCATGGCAACCCGCTCCAGTTTTCTTGCCTGGAGAATCCCCATGGACAGAGGAGCCTGGTGGGCTACAGTCCATGAGGTTGCAAAGAGTTGGACATGATTGAGTGACCTTCACTTTGACCTTTCATGATCAATGGAAGAATGAATGAGTACATGTTTTGTGTCACTACAAATATTATAAACATTCTTCGATATCCACTCCATCTTTTGTCCTAGGCTTGGGTCAACTCCCTTTTTCTCTCTGCTTTATGAGGAATTATAAACGTTTTTCCTATTTTGCAGACTTCTTCTCTGGGTACTGTTTATGGTCTCCTCACTGCTGAACTTTTCTTCTCTTTCACAGAGAAAATAGAGGCCACCAAAAATTACTCCTTCAGCTTTCTCTACTCAGCTTCCTCTTACATCAGTCCTTATCCTTCTTTTCCTTTCCTTTTTCAGAGAAGTGGTGTCACTCTTGCTATTTGAGGAAATTGCCAAGTTTATGCTCATGCTTAGTTTGATCTTTCTCACGCATTTGCACCTATTGATAACTTGGTTCTTGAAGCTGTCTCCTATGTCCATGACAGCACTCACTGTTACTTCTGTTCCTACCTTCCCAACTGTACCTTTTGGGTTTCTTCCATTTGTTGTCCATCTGTTATTTTCCCTCAAATCTTCATGTTCTCTGAGCCTCTTGCCTTAATTTCTGTCTCCATCCTCAACCTTTCCCCTAAATTCTGGACTTGTATTTCTGACTATTTACTTGACATGTCCACTTTAAATATCAAGTCAGAATCTCAGATTGAATGTGTTCAAAATGAAGCTTTGACTGTTCTCCAAACCCCATGCTCCTGCACCTTTCTTTTGTTTCTCAGTAAATGGCAACTCCCGCTGTCAGATTGGCCAGACCTGACACGGTGTTTGTTTTCTTTTGCTCAGGTCTCTCATCTGTCCATCAGCAGGCTATCAACTGTACTTTCAAAAGGTGCTCACAAGTTGACCCTTCTTTAGCAGACCACCGTGATCCAAGCCACCCCCAGCGCTACTGCAGATCACTGCATTCCGCCTCTCTCTCCCTTGCTCCTGCCTTCTGCGGTCGTTTCTCAATAAAGCAGCCAGAGAGATCCTTCCAGAGTGGCAGGTTGATTGTGCTGCTTTTCAGCTTCATGAGGATGGGGGTTCTGTATGCTCACTGCTCTCTTGGCATCCCCTGGAACAGTGGCTGCTCGTATCCCATGCCCAGTAAACAGTTATTTAGTAAAAGAATGAGATCACTGAGTCCTCTCTTTTTAGTCTGCAGTCCAGAGGTCTCACGCACTGTCGGTCTGTCTTCTTTATGTTGGTACATCAGTTCATTATCCCAACTCAGCCTTCCCTGCCAAGGGCCTCTTCACATTCTGTCTTCTCAGTACTGATCTTCCTGCTCCCCACTGGGTATAACTTCCCTTCGTCTGAGGAAAAGTGTTCTCAGGTGTGTGTGAAGGAATCTCGCTGCCAAAGTTGGACACATCTTTCTTTTCCAGCCTTTACATTCAGTGAAGCTTCCCCCTCATTAGTGAGTTGACTCCGTTCTCGTGATACTGTCTTGACTCGGGCCTGTCCGGGCTCTTGCGTGGACTGCTGGCGCGAACTTTTCATCTGTCCCTCCAGTTTTGACTGCTGCCGGCGTGGCTCCTGTAATTCACGCTCTACACGAGTGACGGGCTTATCCTGGAATACAGACCTGACAGCGCCTTTCCCCTGCTGGCCCCTTGGCTTCTAGCAGCGGCCTCAGAGTCCGGTCTGGTGCTGGGGTTGGCTTTTTGCAGAGTGTTACTTGGCCTCTGGTGAAAGAAAAAAAAAAAAGTCCAGATAATTTTTCATTTCTGTCTAATTTATATACCGTGCACTTGTTTGTTTACTTACTTTTCAGTTAGTTAATTTAATGAAATAATTGCATTTGAAGAAAAAAAAAATTTTTTAGTGTTCATACTTGACGGAACAAAAAGTTCCAGTCTATGTTGGTCCCCTTCAAGGGCTTTTTGTGAGTCATACAATCTGAAACCACTCATTTACAGGATTAAAGGCACTTATTTTTCTTTTGCGTTTTTAAAAAAATGAGAAAGCACGTTGTTCATGAAACGGCCCATACCTTCTACAACTCTAGTTCTCCATTCTCATCGTTTGTATACTGGTTCTATTAAACTGCATATAAGTGTCCAAAAACACCATTGAGCCTTAATCTTTGTTAGTTCCCCACGACCTTGCATTGACTACCTTATATACTCTGGCTTGTCTTTCAAAATTTAGCCCAGGTGATGCTTTTCTAGGGAGACTTTTCTGTTGTTCTACCAATCCACTAGTGTTTCATTATCACACTGGTTTCTTGTTGCAGTCGTCATCCTGCTTTTTAATTTATTTGCTTTTATGTCTTTCTCCTCTCCCAAGACAGTGAGCTCCTGGGGCCAGGATCTTGTCTTGTTTAACTCTTTTTCCAACTCTTGTCTTGAGTTCTATAATTTAGTCACTGGATCAGTTATTTTTTCTGAAGGGAAAATAAAATTACTTCCTCAGCCTACATAATACATATTTTTATGCCTGATTTTTCTGTAACTTCTTAGTTTCAGAATGAAAGATAAATATCCTTGAAAACTCATGTCATTGTTAATGATTATACCGATAACAAGGAAGCTCGATCTGTAGCCTTCACTCTGGGTAATAATCCCTAATGTACTTCCAGATCAGGTAGCTCTGACTTCGAGATTGCTCTGTACTATTTGTGTCTGAAGATAACTGATGGTTAATTAAGTGTATATACAATGCTTAATTTAAATTTAAAAGACTTTTAAAAAACATTTAGTTGGATTAAATTAGTGATTTGTCTTAAGAGTGTCTGTAACAGTTGCCCAGTAAAGATGATATAAAAGAAGCTGATTGCCTTATTATAGTAATGGTCTCAAAGTGTGATCCTTAGACCAGCAGCATCAGCATAACAGCACAACTTGTTAGAAATACAAACCCTCAAAGCCTACTCCAGACTTACAGAATACGAAACTCTGGCAATGGGACTTAACGATCTGTGTTTTAACAAGACCTCCAGGGATTCCTATGCCCACTTAATTTAAGAACTACTGCTCTATTGTATGTATAATGCAGTCTGACAGCTTTTTTGATCCTTCTTGATTTTAACTATGAAACCGCATTAAAGGAATGGTTTTTGTAAGCATTCTGGACTTCTGTTCTTGGTTGCAGTGTTTCCAAGAAATACCATGGAATCATATTTTAGCCTCAGAAGATACTTAACAGTGTTATTGTATTCTAAGATTCTGTGGTCAGAGATGTGCTTTAAGAAATTAAACCTGCAGCCGTGCACAGGGAGCATTATAAGGGATTAAACGCAGGGAGATGCAGCCGGAGGGCAGGGTGCTGGCAGGACAGTGGCAGTGAGGACTGCACAGATGCACAGGACCAGAGCTTTGCAGAAGGCCTTGAAGGATGAGATGCTTAGAACAATGGAGGATTCAAAAGCAGTTTTGAAAGTTTAAGCCCTGTCACCATAGAATTTCAGTCGACAGGAATGTATGATTATCTATAGACTTGAAAATTTACTTGCATAGTTCTTCCTTCAAATAATGTCAAGTGTCTGTTTTGATTTTTATGGTAGGAGGCTTCACTCTGATGTGCACAGAAACATTAAATAGTCTGTATTAGATTTTTATTCATTTTCACATTATTAGTTGTACAAAAGCACTTTCCAAAAAGGAGACAGACAGAACCAATATTCATGTATCTTTATGAGGATATTGTTATTAACTTTGAGACCCATATACTATGAAATGGGTTTAATCCTTTATCCAGTGGTTAGTTAGGTACTAATATTATACAAGACATTAAACTAGGCACTGTGTATGAGGGAAATAAGAGAGGTTTTGTCCTCAAAGAGCTCACTGTTAGTGAGAGAAGAAAATGCAAGCAATTATAACAACAATGTAATATATGCTGTAATAGAGACATGCACAGGTTGCTATAGAAACTCAGCGAAAGAAAACATCGTAAGTTGGTTACCAGTCACAAATAGTGGTTGATAGTTTTTTAAACCCCCCCATTTATAAATTGTTTAAATAGAGCTATGGAAAAATAAAATTTGAAAACCAACACTAACTGTTAAAAACAGAGTTATCTAGGATATGGTAAACATTTTGGCTTTTGTTTTGTTGGTGATAGGTGCAACTTCTTGAGGCCGATGGCCTAGAGCAAGATGTTGGTGAAACTGAAGATGATGAATCACCAGAACAGCGAGCCCGGAGACCAATGAATGCATTTCTCTTATTTTGCAAACGTCATCGCTCTCTTGTACGTCAGGAACACCCCAGGCTTGATAACCGAGGTGCTACCAAGATACTAGCTGATTGGTGGGCTGTTCTCGATCCAAAGGAAAAGCAGAAATACACAGACATGGCCAAGGAGGTAGGTTACAGTGAGGAGGCTTTGTGGTAACTGTGAACAGCCAATCCTGCGGCCCCCAGTTAGCAGAGTCCATGCTAAAGGTCTAGCAGCAGCACGAAGGTGAATCCCGAATCAAGTGTTAAATGAAGACGTACAAGCTCTGTCCTGTTCCTGAGTTCCACGCCCACCTTGCAGATGCTGGTGAGGTGCCAAAAGTACCCTGTTGCCGAGGAGTTTTCCTCCCTGTATGTACTGCTCTGATGGCCATGAGGGATGGGTTTTTAGGAATGGTGATTTATTTATTGTGAATGATTTTCGCTTTTAGTTTTTCTAGGAACCCAGCTTTTGCTGTCAGAGCATGCCCATGGTGAAGATGACAGTCTTGATCTAGTTCTAAAGCTAAATAGCTTTGTAACCATATCTAAGTTAATTTCTGGGTCTCAGTTTTTTGTGTTTTTTTTTTTTTTTAAAACAATGTTATTAGAAAGAGAAAGTTGGAACAAAATTTGCATCCCTTCCAGCACTAATTTTTTTTTAAATTTTGTAATACACACAGTTATCAAAAGATCTGCTTTGATTTGTTTCTGTGGGTAGTAAGTGCAGCGTGAGTATTCAAAGCCAGTCGAGGAATGAGCGGCAGCGGAACAGGACGTACTCTGATGTGTGCATGCGTGTAAACGCCGTGTAAGCAGTAGCTTTCTGTACAGGAATGCTTTCCAGAGAAGTGGAGTGATTGTTCCAAAATGTGACTTAATTTATTCAAAAATTGTATCCTGATCTGTTTCTAAAATAACCTTAAATTAGTGTGAGTTCATTGTACATTTAAAATGTATTGTGTAATGGATTTAGCAAGTCAGGGGAAAGCAAAGCAATATCATTGTGGTTAAACTTGAAAGGAATAATTCTCACTATATTTCTTTAGAGTTACAACTTGCATATAATACTGATTCATGAAAAACCCCAGCCACCCAAACAGTTGGTTAAGTTCTATGAAAAGATGTACCAGCAGGGGACAAATACACAGTTTCAAGTGAGCTATTTTATTAGACATCTGAGTATGTAGAAAAATAGTTCTTTCGATTGCTGTGGTTTTATTGAGTTGCTTAACAGGCTAACATGGAACCTAAAAATTTCTTACTCAGTGTTTAGGGAAATTTGAATCCAGAATAAATGATTAGCATAGTTGTGTGATTAATGATCACATAAGGCTTCAGGAATTAACTGTATTGTTAAACACAGAATTTTAACTATGTAGAGCATCTAGCAAATTTAAAATCAGTTCCAGTAATCTGGATAATTTTAAATGCTACTGGAGATTTTCATTCTCATAACAGTAATTAACAGTAAAAGATTCCCATTAAGTAGCTTTAGATCCTTTCATAGTCATGCTTCTATGATAAAACAGTTAATCCGAAACCTCACAGGGAGTTGCATAAGCTTCCTATAATTAAACTCTTGAGTTTGGTTTTGGATTACTGTTTTTGGGTGACATGCAGCCTGTCCCATAATTGTTTACTTTCTCAAATACTGCTAATTGATAAACCCAACAGGTGGCCACTTTTAAGAGGAAGGAAGTCTTATTTTCATACAGGAATTCCTTTACTAGTTACTAAATTAGCTTCACAATATTTGCCATTGTGGTGAGTGATGAAATCTAAATCTCACAAGGTGTGCTGTGCCCCCCTACCCCCCGCAAACTACTCCAGTGGAGATCGCAACTGGATCTTCCACCCCACAGCGCGCCTTGTTCACAGTTGCTCTTATGAAATGTTGTCACTTCTGGTGCCACGTGTGGAAGGTTCAGCTGCTTTCAAAATCCTTATACAATTGGTTTCTAGTCGTTAAGTGATACTTGTTTCTACCTACTTAGCAAATGGTTTTGAAATTACAAACGAGTGCAGGTAATTGGGGCTGGTGTATTTTTGTGTGAATATTACAGCTTTAATTGAAATGTCACTTGTTTTTTCGCTTGTTAAAACTTTCTCTGACTCATTACTTGCTGTCTGATTATTTTCTATTAGTGCATCTGGTGAGGGGAAGTACCTCTTTGGGAATTTTTCAGTTTTTTAAATTATTTCCCAGGGCTGATTTGTATTGTTAGGGGGGGAAAAAGTTGAGTGAGGGTTTCATGTTTTCTGAGGATTTTAACCTGTCCTAAGGGTATAACCTGGATTCCTCTCTTAAATTCAGCAGCATGCCTGATGGTGCTGCCCAGCTGCCTGCTAGTAGATTCAACCCGTATTATTGTTCCTTTTAACATCTTTATGTATACATTTATACAAATGTGCAAATGTAAGTCTGAATTTTTTTACTAGGACATTTCTGGAAACTTCTACTTGTCACTTAAACTAATAATCATAATTAATGGACAGTCAAGATAGAGGATCACCCATGCTATTCAGATAGAAAGAGTCTCAGTGCCAAAGAGAGGGGAGGATCTGGGAAGTTCAGACAATTTTGAATGACCTTTATCACACCTGCTTTGGTTTTTGTAGCCTAGGCGTGGGACAACATGCATGCATTTATTGACTAGTTAGTTCATTCCAGAGTAGATGTGTTACTTAAGCATGAATATTTAAAGCCAGTTATGACTGTTTCCCGGGGCTTCCCCGGCGGCTCAGAGGTAAAGAGTCCACCTGCCGACGCAGGAGATCCTTCGGTCAGGATCCCCGGGTGCGATCCCTGGGTCGGGAAGATCTCCCGGAGAAGGAAATGGCAACCCACTCCACTATTCTTGCCTGGGAAATCCCATGGCCCAGAGGAGCGTGGCAGGCTACAGTCCATGGGGTTGCAAAGAGTTAGACGTAACAGCAACGAGTGTTCCTGTTCTTCAGAGCAGGGACCTAAAGCTGTTTGGAGTTAGTATCTTGACCAGTCCTACAGTTGTGGACCCTGGGATAGCCTTCCCTATTTGCTTCTAGCATCCTTGTAGTGTATGTTGCTTACTTTAGATGACTGGGAGACCAGAGATTGAGTAAGAAGTGAAAAATGATAATTATAAAATATCATGGTCTTATGGGAAGAGTCTGCTTGTGCTGGGGTTGGGGGTATTTCAGAAAAGGCTTCATGAAGTTGTTAGTAGAATTTGGTATGTCCCTTGGCACAAGATTCAGAAGAAAGGCAAGGATACGAGCAGATAGGGAAAAATAAGAACAACTTTAGGAATGAGAAAGTTTTACCTGAAGCCTGAGCTGTTTGTAGGTGAGTAATAGGAAATGATGATATAAAAGCGAACATCTTGAGAAATTGGCCTGAAAAGTTGGAAGCTCGGTTGTAGGTTAATAAAAGAGCAATGGAATCAAATGGAATAAAATACAGTTTAAAGGTAACCTCATTGATCCCCACATTCTTGAGAAACAAGTGTTACATTTGTTATTTCCATACAAGAATTATTTTATAATCTGTAATTTGGTGAGAGTTTTGTGAACAATTGAATTATAGTCACGTTTTCATCTATTTATTAAATGACTCTTAACCCTTCTGTTCTTTGGAACTTCCACTTTGGTTTTCCAAGAATCTTTTTTGGGTCAACCATAGCTTGTCAATTGACATTTCTTTCCTCTATCAGACACTTTCCGCTACCTCTAATGAAATAACCTACTCTGTGTGGGTTTTTCTGAGTTTGACTTAACTGGGGCCCCAGCACTTTAAGGAGAGGTGGGTAGTGAAACCAAAGATTTGGGCTTCACGGTTCTCAGATTTCTTGTTTCTGAGGCCTTTCCCATCCTGTTTTCTGGATGTGAAGACTTTCTTATTATAAAAAAAAAACACTCCTGTTTAATTTTTGAAATAATATCAATTTTTGACTATTGCTTTATTCACTCCAGGGTTCTGACTCATTTAATCCTAAAAAGAATCCCATGAAGTAGATACTATTTTCTGAAAGCTTAAGATGGGCTCCTCTGCAGCCCAGAGGAATTAAGTGACTTATCCAAGGCAGCACATTACTAGCAGTAGAGTTTGGGTAGCCTTCTGCCTTTTCAGACCTTCTGAGTTTCCACATTTGTAAATTGACAATGAAGATGCCTGCCCTCACAGGGTTGAGGTTAAGAGGCAAGTAAGGCATTGTGTGTACAGACATGAAGTTTAAAATGCTATGAAATATTAGCTGTTCCTGATAAGCTTACGTTTGTATTTCATACTTCTTTACCTAGTAATTTTTAAACTGTTTTTATTAGAACCTATTAACACACTGAAGTGCTACTAAAATACACAATTAATCTTTGAAACATAAGAATCAACAAAACTAAAAGTATCATTTGCCCAGCTTGGCAGATACTGTCCAATGTGATTAATGATTCCTAACAAAATAGATGTTCCATTAAGTGAGCTAACTACTTGATTTCAGAAATATCACTCCATTTGCTAATTGTTAGTTGTTTTTCTAATTTGCTGATTGTTTTTCTGGGATTCTCTTGCTTTTTCTATGATCCAGTGGATGTTGGCAGTTTGATCTCTGGTTCCTCTGCGTTTTCTAAATCCACCTTGTACAAGAATTATCTGTTAATGCATTTCCAGAAATGCAGATAATGTTTGCTTACCCAGACCCCTACCATCCTTTTATAAAGTGCCAAAATTAAAGCTTAAAAGAAATTCTGAAATTTTTTTTTTTAATTAGTTCTAACTGATTAAACAGACTTTCTCCTCCTTAACCCAAATTAGGGAGGAAAATTGTCCTTTAAAAAAATTTATATGTGGAAATGAACTCCTGTCTCCGCAGTAATCCTTACAAGGAATTTAGGCAAAACCATATCTGTAGCCAACTCAGTTATTCCTTTATGACTTTTCTGCAAGAGAACCAAATAACTTCCTGGTCACTTATTCAAGTCACTTTTTGAAATGTATGGTTTTTACTGGAGTGGCTTTATCATGAAAGTTTCATAGGTTAGTGTATAATTTAAAATACTTCAGTTCTATCAGATACATAAACTTAATTCATCATCCTGTCATATAAAGGTCTGATTCATTTTTGTCCTGTTAAAATGTCTAGTAAGAATAATTCAGACCTATATGATAAGTTTTAACATTTTATGAGGAAAGGTTCCTAGAACTAAGGAAGTACTAATTAGTGCCACTTCTCAAATATCTTTCTCTCATCTTCCACCCTGCATAAATGTGATTTCTGCCTGCCAATATGAGGAGGTACAGTTGTCTCCAAATTCATTAGCCATCTCAAAATTTAGTATGCTAAAGATTGACTTAGCCCCTTTAAAGTTACAGAATTTAAAATGTATTATGCCTTTTTTGAAAACAAGGTAATTACTGAATAATCTCTTATAATTGTGGTAGATTATTTTTTTTATCATGGTGATATTTCACATATTTGCACCAGTATCAGCTCTCTTTATTTGTATAGATATTCCTAGGGTCCCTTATTACTTTACCTCAACAGGGTTCTTATTCTCTCTGTCTGTTGAGAAGAGCTAGACTGCAAGAAATACTGCCACACTTTTTGAGCCAGCCCTCCAGCCCCACCTCCAATTAAGAACAAACACTTGGAGAGCAATTAATAACACACCTCTCCTTAAAATGCTTTTTAAGATCAAATTTCCCATTCTTATAAATGATCTGTGAAAGCAATTTTGAGAACCAGTTTTTTAAAGATTAACATAATACTGTCTTTATTATTTTATTTTAAAGATTAACATAATACTGTCTATATTAATGCCATTGTCATATATAAAGTAGACCAAATACTGCGTCAAGGATATGTATTTAATACCATTACTGAATAGCCGTGGTGTATTATCATTGCTAATGAAGTCTGGTGGTGGTTGAGATTGGAGAGAGGAGGGCCAACATTTACTAATAAGCACCTTCTGTAAGTCAGGAACTGTGCCTATACAGTAGATTCATTTAGGTTATCCTAATCAGTTAGAAATTTGCAAAGCAAAAGAGAATTTAGTAAGGGAATTCTTATTTTAATGGGAGATTTTTGAAAATAAGAATTTTAGCAAGAGGTTAGTTACCCCGGGGATAGGACCAGTAGCCTGTGATTGATGTCTGTGAAGGATAACTGAGCTCCCCCTCTACCCCCAGCAGGAAAGCCCTCCCTTGGGGTCCAGATGAGTGGGCCTGTCTTTGGTCCTTTCAATCTTGTGCTGATGGATTTGTGCCCACATGGTTGGTTGTAATAGTTTCACTCAGCTATTTGCTTCAGACTATATATAGCCATTTCTGATTTCTCCCTTACTCAGCTTTCTCTGTAATCCCTTTCCTAATAGCCTCATCACAACAAATGATTAAGCCTTTCTGTTGTCTCCTGTAGCTGAATCAGAGCCAATGATTGATGGTGTGCTGGGCTCCAAGGACAGACATCCTCATACCCTGAGGCACTTCCTGCTTCCACCCTTATTTGGGGTTCATACACTGCCTGTGTTGACCTGTCTGTCTGTTCATGAATTTATGACTTCTCCATCTAAGCTTTAAACTCCTTAAGGACAAGGGCTGTTTGTTATTCTTTTCTCTTGTCTCCTTCATTCTTAACCCTTTGCTATGTCATTTTACATCGAGTTTAAAAATATATAAGATTAATATTGCGGTTCATTGACATAGTGTTGATCCTCATAGTGAATTCTCAGTTTCCATTTTCCATAAGACCCCACATACTCCAGGCCTGTCTTCTGCCATTTGTCCTACACATAGGTAGCTTCAGTAGTTGTTGTTCAGTTGCTAAGTCGTGTCTGACTCTTTGCAGCCCCACGAACTACAGCACACCAGGCTTCCTTGTCCTTCACCATCTCCAGGACTTTGCTCAGACTCATGTCCATTGAGTCTGTGATGCCATCCAACCATCTCACCCTGTCTTTCCCACCATTAGGAAATTTTCCAGTGAGTTGGCTCTTCACATTAGGTGGCCAAAGTATTAGAGCTTCAGCTTCACTATCAGTCCTTCCAGTGAATATTCAGGGTTGATTGCCTTTAGAATGGACTGGTTTGATCTCCTTGCAGTTCAAGGGACTCTCAAGAGTCTTCTCTAACACCACAGTTCAAACGCATCAATTTGTTGGCACTCAGCCTTCTTTATGGTCCACTTCTCACAGACCCACTGAAAAACAGTTATGCTGGAGCCAGGGGAAGGTGTGTGGACTGTGTATTAAAAGAAGTAATATGTTTGAGTGGCTGATTGTGGATTGCAGTCAATTTGAAAACAGAGGCTAATTCATGCTCTTTTCATGCCCCAAGTTTAACCAGAGTCTGTCATCTAGCCCTTATAAAGTATTAGAGATGCAGGTGACTGAGCAGGTAAAATAAGTGCAAGAGAAAGAGATGTTTATGGTCAGTGATTGTCACTGCTTTTCGTTGTCTTCAGCACAACTGCACATCGTAAGTTAGTTTAAGCTAGCCCTTCTTAATACCATCAGTGCTTTTAAGAATAGTCAGTGCTGGTAATAATTCATTCATAAGAATGAGAGTATAGTTGTTTTCATTGCACATGCAGATTTTCATCAAAGCAAATTGGTAAGTGATCCTTAGAAAAGGATATAATATTTACTGGGAAAGAACTATATTATTCAGCAGATTGACAACATAGGAAGGGAAGAAGGTGACACCTGGAAACAGAGGAAATCTGAAATCTAGTGCCATCCATCCATCTAGGATCTTTCACAGTTGGGACTTTTTCTTAAAAAAAAAAAAAACCAGAAGTATCAAAAACTTTCCTTTAAATGTCTTGTGACAGATATGTTACTTTGATAGTCCTTTGTTACTTTATAGAGTGATGACTTTTATTTAACTGACTATTCATCCTACTGTTGGCAGCTCCTGTGCATGATGCATGGTGTCTGCTACTTTGATTTTCATTTCACCCTTTCATTTGTCACTTTCCACCTCCAGACAGCAAGCAAAACTGTTTGTCTGCCTCAGCTTTACAAACATGTAAATCCCTCTAATGCATGTGAATGTGCTTGTATAGAGTACCTCTTACTTTCCATTGATACCCCCAAATGTATTCTGCTATGGGATGATAAATTCTAGTTTGGATCTGGCCTTGGTATCCCGTTTTAATTATTTTTGTAAGAAAAGTAGAACTCATCTTACTGTATCTTCCTTCTGCATGTACCTATATATCAATGTGCAGATGTACAGCTTTTTAACAACAGCAAAAAGATTATTCAGAAAGTTTGAATCAAAGGTAATTCTGGGTGGTAATACTAAACCATTGACTACTAACTTTGCATTATATTGTCTACAGTACAGTTTTCATTTATATGATTTAAAATGAAGTAATGTTTATTAGTTTGATCAGATATACTGTTTTAACACTAAGGGTAAAGGAACCTCTTTTTTAAATGGGTTAGTTTAAAAAGCTATTTCAATCTTGTACTAAATTAATTTTACACACAGTATTCATTTTGAAAAGCAAGCTTTATAGGATTGAACAAATCATATTAATTAAATAAGGTATCTAGCAGTAATAACAAAATCATTGAAGAATACATAAAAATATATTTTATCAAATGACATAATTTTGGTAATAGAACATGAATAGCATACACGTATTTTATTTAATTTTATTGTCGGGAAAGGGGATGGCAGAGTTGGGAAAGAGGGAGAAAACAATAGAAAAATAAAGGAGAAAAGAAGATACTGTAGGCTGAAACCCTCCACGTTGTGATGGATTCATTGCGACCTCACACATCACAGCTCTCTGTATGTCCACTTTAATGATCACATGCGTTCATTGCAAACCCCTAGGATGTGATCAGGTGTAGTTACACTTTGTAGCTTTGAGGAGGAATTGGGGCTGAGAAAGGCTGTACAGCTTGCTTAATGTCCCGCACCTACTCCCAGCAGAGGTAATCAGACTCTGTGTCCGGGACTGTCTCTCCTTCACGCCCCTGCAGATAACTGAGGAGTTCAGCGGCGTGCCCTGCCTGCCCTCTTGCCATTCTTCGTCTTGGTTCATCTATCCCGCAACTGACGACATTGCTCTGTAAGATTTGCCTGTATTCGCCTGTGCTAAGGCATGTTTTAATTTTTAACTTTCCAAATTAAGCAGTGAGCAGAATCTAGTTACTGACGCTGGTATTGACTCACATTTGTAATGTGCATCTGATACCTGCTTTGAAATAGATACACATGACAAATAACATGACAGATAGCTCCCTTTCTCCACCAAGATCAGGTGGAGATCTGAATTTGGATACTGGAAAGAGAAAAGAATAATGAGAGCTGAAAGACACAAAGTTTGTTGCCTCTGAACCCTCATCCCACAAATGAACGTTCTAGTGGATAAATTCATGTCCTACCTCTAAAGCCCCGTACGGAGGTTGTCATTCTTTACAAGGAAAGGCAAAGAAGTGGTTTTTTTTAAAATTCAGTATCTTAATAGAGGAGTAAGGTGAAGGCTATTAGAACCATGCCAATCTATGTGTTAATTAAAATACGTTGTCTGTTCTTTATTTGTAGTATAAAGATGCGTTTATGAAAGCAAATCCCGGCTACAAATGGTGTCCTACCACAAACAAGCCTGTGAAATCCCCAGCACCCACCACTGTCAATCCGCGAAAGAAACTATGGGCCTTCCCATCTGACTCTTCAAGAGACTTGCCAAGCCCCAAGAAAACAAAGGCTGAAGAAATGCCTCAGCTTAACTTTGGAATGGCCGGTGAGTTTAAACACTAATTTTCCCTGTTCTTTAAGACTAGGGCAGTTCATGTAGGCAGTATTTCTAACAGGTAATAGAGAGGGGGAGAAAAGCAAAATTTATGACTGATAGGAAGTAATGGCAAAAATGTACCGTAGCTTAGAGCTTTGGAGTAGGACATGCTTTAGAATGTATTTAAAGAAAGGAGGGTTAGACCAAGTGTTGGAGCCGTTGTAAACATCTGCGGATTCCTGACAGTGATATGGAAACGCAGACAACAATGTGGAGACTGTCAGGGATTTTGTAATGTAACAAAATAGTGTACATGCTCGTGCCCACTATCAAGTTGTTCCCCGTAAGCACCTTCTCTGGAGAAGGGGGTGGCAGCCCACTCCAGTTTTCTTGCCTGGAGAATCCTATGGACAGGGGAACCTGGCGGGCTACAGCTCATGGGGTCGCAAAGAGTCGGATATGATCTAACACACGCTGTAAGCACCTTAGTTGAGCTGCATTCTAAGAAGCCACAATTATGTAGATCGTTTGAGGATATGAAACATCGAGGGCAGGAGGATGAACAGCTCCATCACAAATCTAGGATGGATCTGACAGCTGTTTGTTTAGCGGGAATTGCCATCCCGTTCCTTTTACAGGCCCCGCAAATTGAACATTCCAGATGGTCCCATTTGTTCTGAGCCCTTAATATTCTCTGGGTGGTCAGGAATGTTACAGCATTTATTACCATGAAATAAAGTATTTGTATTCACCCTGCAAATGGTTCTGTCTTCCTAGCTATTATAATACCATAATCAAGAGAAGTTTCCAGGATGAGTTAGGGAGGCTGGGCAGGATGGAAGCGTTGAAACTGGTCTGGAGCTAGAGGGTTCCCGTGTCATTAGTACAAACAGATTTTCTTCAAAATGGAAGCTCTGAACAATTTACAAAATAGAAAGCTTGGAAATGGAAGTTGAGCAGCACTGTGATGACACTTCACGTTTTAATCACCAGCAGGCCTAATGAGATTTAACAGTTTGTGTGTGACTTGTAGCATCTAATGATGTGGTGGTGTCACTTGTAAATCTAAGAAGTGCAGTCTGACGCCATGGCCATTCTGGGGGAACACAGTCTTCAGGTGATTGTTATGTAAATATCTGTGGTATAATTCTAGGTGAGCTTACAAAGTGATGCTTTGCATATCTCAGAGGAATCAGAATAGAGATCTGTCCTTGTTTCAGCTGTTACTTTGTACAATTTAAGCTTCAACCTGCTTGCTGCTTCTAGAATCCCCAGATTGTGTCAGTAAGAGTTTTTAGAAAATACTTTATCATCAGGACCAAATCAGAGTATATCCTGACTGGCTTCTAAATGAATTCCTTCGATTAGCATGTATCTTCCATTGGTTTTTCTACCACTTCTAAGTCTGGATCAGCCTTTCTAGGTTGTGTTTTTGTTTTGTTTTGTTTTGTTTTGTTTTTTGCATACAGTGGGTATTCACAAACCAGAAATAGTACAGAAAGCTATGAAAGATGTCTGTCTATAGCATTATTTCTGTTAGTTTATTAGTCTACTTGTTATACCCACAAATTCAAATTGGGACCTAGGTTTCAACCAAGATATTTACAGGTCAGCTTTTAAAAACAGCATTCTTCTAAAAAAATATAGAAAAGAAGGAAAAGAACTTTCTCACATTTATCTCATTATATAAAGGCCTGTGATGGATGTGTGAAATCCATGATCATAGCCCTTGTTAAGTTACTGTATAGCTGATAACATTGGTCTGATGTTCGTTTTTAGCACAACGATAGCAAACTAATTTGCTGTTAATTAAAACATGGTTCTTAGCTGTTTAAATCTAGAGGAAGAAGCTGTAGGGCTTTTAGAGGCCAGTTTAAGCTTACATGGAATTTCATTTCATTTTGTTTTCCCTGTAGTCCTTGTCACGTAACATTTTGCATTTTTTAATAACCCCAAAGCAGTCCAGTGTGTGATATCCAAGGAGGAAAAGAATTTAAGTCCGTGCAGGTCCTCTGAGTGAAGGGAATGCATGCTGTTTATATAAATATAGTTTTGATAATATCCAAATAGCATTATATGAGTGTAATCTTATATGTATATGTATATGATATATACATATGTTATAAGTATATGTTAATATATTAACATAAAGGATGATGGTACTTTCTTGTCTGTGTTTTACTGTCTACAGCAAAGTCATATTCGTCTACAATGTAAATAGATTATCACAGACGTATGTTCATATTTTACTTAGTAATTTGAACTAACACATTTTTATCTTTGCTAGAAAGCAGTTATTCAATCCTTCTTATCTCTAGAATGACAGTTCCAAAAGTATTTGGCTGCCCTGAGAACTAAAGTTCACTTTTACTTTCCACCCAGTTCATTTCTCCTCATTTTTATTTGCCAAGAGATTTAAGTGTCAGTTTTAGCAGCCACAATAGTTCAGAAACTTAACATTTAATTAAGGATTGAATCTGAGCAACAGAGAGCCTTGTTTCAGGCAAATCAGTCTGTGTTCCTGCATGTCTTCCTGCTAGGCTCTCTTCCAACATGGAGCTGTTTTGTGACCACCTGATCATTTGGTGACATATTTTACCTCTACTAAGCTCTTTCTTTTTTAAAAAAAGCTCCTGCAGATTCTTTTCTTTTTTTAAAGTTGGACCATTTGTAAGATGTGGTCAGAGTTGCTTCATGAGTTCTTGAGACAGGAAAGTATTCAAAGATGGATTTAAGGACATATCTTTAAACAAAATCAAAAAAGAAAGAGAAAAGAAGCACCTGAATGTCTTCAGGCAACACTGCCTGATCCTCATTTTTAACTGTAGAGAGATTGCTAAAATAAAAAATGTGTTTATTGAGGATCAGTTTAGCACTAGGTTAAGCATTGACTTAGGCATTTTCACATATGTTATTTTATTGAAGTTCTGAAATGTAATTCATTTAAGACAGCCTTAAAGGATATAGGTTTTTTATTGTCTGTATTTTCTTTGTTTAGATATAATCCTGAGTCATAGGTCTACCAGTTTCTCTTTCTACTTTTGTTGATTATTGAAGGAATGAAAACAAACACCTTCAGTAGTATAAAAAGGGTTCATTTTGATTGCTAAAATGAACAAGGAAGAGCCTGACTATACCCCTAAGATTTAAGATGTCAGAAATACTTCACTGTTGAACTTAGACTGGTTTTTAAAAGTTTTAAAGAAAGAATATTTGAACAAAGCCCACTAAATTTTTGGTGGCTCATTTGTAAAATGTCTTTCTGTTCTCAAGTTCCTCCAATGACCTGGTTCTTTTTATCAGCCCTGATTTCATGTGGGAGAAATAACAATTTGAGAATAACAATCTCAAATTTCTTAGAAAACAAACATAAGCACTCTTTTGTTTTTTCATCCTAACTTCCCATGCAGTAAGGAAAGAAGCATTGCACTAGGAGATAATTCATGTTATAAACAGATGTGGTACTGAATAAAGTATTTCGTTGGAATGGTGGACAACAGTGGTATTTTTAAAGCTCACAGAAGTATGAGTACTAAGCATATATATACCAGGTTACTACTTCATAAAGTTCAAAAGTTTTCTATAACAAGTTATGTGTGGTTCTGTTGGATTTCTGATTGTTCGTCTTTGTGAGTATTTTGGATTATATGTTCTCCATGGTTATGAATTGATAGTTTACTTACTTTTGGCTTACTTAGATCCTACTCAAATGGGAGGCCTGAGCATGCTGCTTTTAGCTGGAGAACATGCTCTTGGGACACCAGAGGTAAGTATCCCTCTATCCCTACCCCTCTCTGTTCCACTCCTGCTAGAAGTTGATAACATAGACACTTGTGTTCTATTCACAGTGTTTATTCTGCAGTTTCACTGTTAACAGTTCATGAACAAATTATGTTTTTAATTTTTCATTAAGGTTTCTATGTGCATAATATTATGCCTTGAGAGTAACAGACTGGGTTACATGAACCCAAAAGGACACAGAGATTGGGTGCAGGTTTTGAGAGTCTCTGAGCACAGGAGTAAGACTTACAGTGTACAGATAATTAGTATTTGCCATGACTTTGTAATGGAGTCCAGAGGGTGGATCCTGTGAGTCAGTCATTCTGTTCATAACAGTGTCTGCTTTTGTGATGTTCTCATTTAGACTTGTTAGTGAGAAGGTGAGAGTTTAAAAAAAAGGCATCAGACTGTTGGTCTCTCTGGTACCTGAATAAATCCAAACTTCTGCTTTTGAAAATCAGAAGACATGGCATTTTAGGATTGCTTATTCTTTAAAATAGAAAATGAAAAATGACCCAGACCCTAATGACCTTGGTCTTGTTTTATTCCCTTGTATAGTTATTGGGCTGTGTTTGCTAAATAACTCTTAGATATAGTCTTGACAGGCAGCTTGTTGTCAATAGCCATGCATAGTTTGCATTTGTGGAATTTCTCTATTTTCCAAACCCATTTAGCAGAGGCCAGATGCATTGACCTGCTGCTGTTCACATTATTTTATACACTGAAGTCCTTGAGATGGAAATTTTTCAATCCCCAACCAGCATTACTACTTAGGACTAAATAGCAATTTTATTGCATATACATATATACATATGTATGTGTGTACATGCATATGTATATATATGGGCCTCCCTGGCGGCTCAGATGGTTAAGAATCTGCCTGCAACGCTTGAGACCAGGGTTCGATCCCTGGGTCGGGAAGATCCCCTGGAGAAGGGAATGGCAACCCTCTCCAGTATTCTTGCCTGGAGAAGTCCCTCCTACAGTCCATGGGATCGCAAAGAGTCAGACACGACTGAGCAACTAACACACACATACACATATATATATTTCTTCCTTCCTTTCTTTCTTAAGTTGTGTGCATGCCTTATGAATTACAGTTAAAGCATATTCAGATAGTTGTTTAAGAAGATACCAGATATTTACATCATAAAACTCTTGTATTATTTATGGTTTATGTTTGGGATCCATAGTAGTTGACCAGATATTCAATTTTATTTAACTTTTTAATTATTTTTAATTTAGTATCACAATAAATGTGATACTAACCCTAGTATAGGGTTAGTATAGGCATACCTCATGTTATTGTGCTTTGCTGATAAATTTGGTGGACCAGTACTTATTTACACTGTACTTACCTTTAGCTGAAAAAGGAAACTTGTCTCTTTGTATTTTTGCATACTCATCATTCAGCATGTTTGTATTTCCTCACATGACAGCCTTCTCTGGCATCATTTGACTTTATGACACATTAAAAGCAATCAGATTAACTCTGACTAGAGCGTACAGTATCCCAAGCATGTTCCCAGTGGTGAATGTTGGAATAATAATGTGCATTTTGACCTTTCAGCACCGTCCGACTCATGATTTCCAAGAATGCACTGTATTGTGAAAGTCAGTATCATCTTTTCTAATAGATTAGATAATAATGAAATTTTCTTCCAAACATCTATTAGCATTCCTTCTAATTTTCAGGAAAAAAATGTAGACAAATAAACATGTATAGAACTTACAGATGGATGAAAATGCTAGTCAGAGAAAGGAATACTTTTTTTTTCTTTGTATTAAAATTTGTCCTTTGGGCTTTTTTTAGTGAAAAGCTCTTTTCCTCACTTACAAGGATAGCAGAGTTTGACACAAACAGTTTAAATCTTGCAGTGGTCAACCTTCCATTTCTGATGAAGGGGAACCATTTTGAAAATTCTCAAGCTAAAGAAACAGAGACAGTTAAATGGCAGAAAGAAGTGAACCATAACAGGAGAAGGAATTTCATGCTAAGGAAGTTGCCAACGCTTAGGTCTTTAAGAACCACTTCTAAGAATACAACTCTTTCTTCATAATTCCTCCTTCTCGTCTCAGATATGTTTAGGCATTATTGAAAATAGTCTTGAGCTACTGAAACAATAAAGGGGCAAAGTTAGTATAACATAATGCTGTCTCTAAATATAATTAGAGAGTTTATTTCATAGCTTTCAGTAGATTTCATTTAATACCTAATTTCTATGCGAAGTCGTATTTCAAATATGTAGACATTGTCATAGAACTTTAGGGGCTTATGTACATTGGCAGATGACAAATAAAATGAATACATACTTACATTTTTTAAAGAAAATTATAAAGATAATGAGATAAGGAGAAAAGTACAGAAATTTGATACTTCTTAGATTTGGAACAATTACCATGAAGTCTGTTTAAACTGTTGGGTAGGACCAGTCAAATAAAGTGACATTTTACAAAAATTCTTCCACAGAGGAGGTCTGATTGTAATGACTTTTTTAAATGCCATGAGAAAATTCTTATTCTGAAATGGTTTATTGAAAAGGAGATTTTCCTTTATTCGTTAGCCTGAAACTTAATCACATAGAAAAAGTCCTCAAAAGCCTATTATTTTAATATGAAAATTTTAACATAGGTAATAGTTATATTTTTAAAAATAATTCTATCAACAGAAGGTAGAGAGGCTTACGTTACAGGAACAATAAAATTCTAGGTTAAAGTTTCTTTGGTTTATACATTTCGTAGATCTACATATAATGTGCTCTTAGGGTTTTTAGAGAGAAATTATAGGTTCTTGAGATAGCAGTGAGCAAATAATAACAAGCAGGATGTCTGAGTTTTTGCTTTCTCGTTAGTCTTCTGATTAACTCTAAATCTGCCACAATATTTTTGGCGTTATTAGGGCAGCATTTTTATATGCTACTGTTTGTGTCTCTGAGGAATAAAATGGGATAAGAATTGCATTTACAGTTTGTTTGACTCTTTTGCATATAAATGGTTAGTCCTGTATTTTCTTTATACCCAGAATACACTGAAATGTATTACATATTTGAGATAAATTTTAAAAAGCAGTGTTTGTTGTTAAAGAGGATATGAATTAAAGAAGCAAAATAAATGTATAGGCATACCTCATGTTATTGTGCTTTGCTGATACTGCAATTTTACAAATTGAGGGCTTTTGGCAGCCCTGCGTCCAGCAGGTCAGTTGGCACCATTTTTCCAACCATGTTTACTCACTTTGTATATCTCTGTCCCATTCTGTCAATTCTTGCAGAATTTCAAGCTTTTCATTATTATTATATTTGTTAATGGCAGTCTATGATCAGCGACCTTTAATGTTACTATTATAATACGAGCTGGGGGGTGGGGGGATGCTACAGATCATAATCCATATAAAACAGTGAACTTAATTGATAAATGTTGTGTGTATTCTGACTGCTCCACCTGGGTGACAGCATGTCTGTTTATAACATAGTTAACTGAATATTTCAAACCCAGTGTTGAAACCTACTACTCAGAAAAGAAGATTCCATGTATAATACTACTGCTCATTGACGATGCACCTGGCCATCCAAGAACTCTGACGTAGGTGCCCAGCAAGACTAATGTTTTCATGCTATTCCACACATCTGTTCTGCAGCCCATAGATCAAGGGGTCATTTTGACTTTTAAGTCTTCTTATTTAAGAAATGCATTTTGTAAGGCTGTAGCTGCCATAGATGGTGATTCCTCTGATGGATCTGGGCAAAGTCATTTAATTGAAAAACTTCTGGAAAGGACTCACCATTCTCGATGCCACTAAGAATGTTTGCATTTCATGGAAAGAAATCAAAATATCAACATTAAGAAAATTCCCTGGCAGTTCAGTGGCTGGGACTTGAGGCTATCCTGCAAGCCATGCAGCATGACCAGAAAGAAAAAAATAATAATCAGAATTAATAGGAGATGGGGAAGAATTTATTCCAACCCTCCTGGATGACATAGAGGGGTTCCAGACTTCAGTGGAGGATGTAACTGCAGATGTGCTGGAAATAGCAAGAGAACTAGAATTAGGAGCTAAAGATAGAGCTGAATTGCTTCAATCTTATGATAAAACTTGAATGGATGAGGAGTTGCTTCTAATGGAGCAAAGGAAGTGGCTTCTTGAGGTGGGATCTCCCCTTGGTGAAAATGCTATGAAGATTGTTGAAATGACAAGAAAGGATTTACAACGTGACATAAATTTAGTTGATAAAGCAGTAGTGGCAGGGTTTGAAAGGATTGGCTGTAGTTTTGAAAGAACTTCTACTTGGGGTAAAATGCTAAGAAAGAACATCGCAGGCTCCAGAGAAGTCATTCGTGAAAGGCAGAGTCCATCAATATGACAGACTTCATTGCTGTCTTATGTTAAGAAATTGCCGCAGCAACTCGGACCTTCAGCAGCCACCACACTGATCAGTCAGCCATCAGTGTTGAGGCAAGACCCTCCATCAGAAAAAAGATTACGACCCACTGAAGTCTCATGATAGTTAGCATTTTTGAGCAATAAGGCGTTTAAATTAAGGTGTGTATATTTTTTAGGCATAAAGTTATTGTACACTTGCATGAGTGTGTGCACTGAGTCACTTCAGTCGGGCCCAGCTGTGTGCAGCCCTATGAACTGTAGCCCCAGGCGCCTCTGTCCATGGACTTCTCCAGGCAAGAATGCTGGCGTGGGCTCACACTCTCCTCTCGGGGATCTTCCCGACCCGGGGATTGAACCCGTGACTTTTACCTCTCCTGCACTGGCAGGTGGGTTCTTTACTACTAATGCCACCTGGGAAACCCTGGTACACTTAATAGACTATTAAGAGTAGAAATATAACTTTTATGTGCTCTGGAAAACCAGAACTCTGTGTGATTAGCTTTATTGCAGTATTCGCTTTTGGTGGTAGTGGTCTGCAACTGTACCCGTGATACCTCTTAAGGTGTGTCTGTACTGAGCAAGACAGCCGTTGGGGAGTGACCCCCCCATCACACACACACACACACACACACTCACAATGGCATGTTAAGCTTGTCTCTACTGAGACCCAGTGAAATGTAAGCATTGAAGTCTTGTTAGGAAATAACCCCATAGTGGTGAAGGAAATGGAGTGTTTCCAGAGAATATGAGATTTTAGTAAACTTACATAAATCAAAAAGCAAATGAAGCTTTTTAATTGAGAAAATATGATATAAGCATAAAATATACTAACCAGGGAACTTCAGAGAGCTGGTCTGTTGAACAGTGTCCAGCAGCTTAAGTGAACGTATCTTCTTTTTTACTTTTAAGGAACAAGAAAGAAAAAGTAGAAGAATTAAAAATAATATTATTAAAAATTTAAGCAAAGTAATAATGTTCACAAACTCTGGGAAGAGCTAAGGAGAAGGAAGTTATTACATTGAGTTAAACCTTTATGTTTCATATCAGTGAGTTATATTCTGAAGATGGAAATGTAATAAATAAAGTATAAGTATTATGATCTAGAATTTCTGGAAGTATTCTCCAGGATTGAAAATCTGTAGTGTTATATTTTTAACTTTAAAAAATAAAACGTAAAAATGTAAAGCTAAATTAAAATTTAAAAATAAAGGCAGGGAGAAATACATTTCTGAGATGAAAGGTGAGATTATTCAACACATAATGTATAGAACAGCTTGGAATAATATTGGAAAGGTCAGTATTAGACCTAGGTGAGCACAGAAGTCATCTTGCCTGAAACGGAAGAGATGATTTCAGGAATAATAGAAAATAAGAAAAATTAGGCAGAGTAATCATAACTGATAAAAAGGTTTGATGGTATCAGTATCTGTTTAGTTGAATAAATGAAGACAAACCTTCAGATATTTGGAAAGTGTATTAGACCTGAATTTGTGATTTTCGGATGCCTAATTCTTTTGTTGGCATGAAGAAATATGACAGTAAAGTTAAGATCAGGTCACATTTTTATTTTTCTTCCATCCTGTAAAATGGAGCTAATAATATTGCTTGCCTCTAACTCCCAAGACGTCTATGAAGATTAATTAAGAAACACCTGTAAGATGTTTTTATCTATCCTGAAAAGCATTCTAGTGTTGGTACCTAGTATTATTAACATAATTTATTCTAGGCATTTTGTACTTGAAATGTCAGGCTATTACTCCTATAGGCTACAGTATGCTTTACCAGCAGCATACTCTCATTGAGCAAATAACCTGCTCAAGATTGTGTGGCTGCACTAGGATTTGAGCCCAGAGGGACTAACTTCAGTCTTCCAGTAGCCCACTTGTGATTCAGTCCCTGCCCACCTCACCTCAACCCTGGGCTCTTCTCTAGCGGTATTCTGAGCTTCACCCTTACACGCAGGTATTTCTGGGGATCAAGCCCTATACTAAGCACTTAACACTGGTTATCCCGTTTCATCTCTCCATGAGCCTTAAGAGGTTGGTTTATTATTTCGCATTTCATAAATGAGGAAACTAGGCTAGAGAGGTTAAGTAACTCTCTAATGTCATAGAGCAAGAAAGTCATTGTACTAGGATTTAAATCTGTGTATGTTCCGTTAAGTAGTGAGATGGGTGAAATGAGATAAAGAAAAGGTGGTAATACCAGTATTTGTTAAATTAATCAATATGCCCATATTTAAAACACTGTGAGTTTTAAATTTAAAACAAATACAGATTTTGGTAAAATGGAAAGTTTTCCCCTTTCTTATAATTTCTCATATCAGTGAAGTGGGACAGTTATTTTTAACCACCTGTTGGTAACATTGAGCTACTGTGACTTCTGCCTCTCTTAGGCTGCTATATTTGACCACTCCAGGATGCTAAAATCCACTCAATTCCAGCCCCAACCCCAATTCTTGCCCCTTCACAACTTTTGTCCCCACCAAAGCGCTTGATATATGGGTTTTCTTGGTGGCTCAGACGGTAAAAGCATCTGCCTACAATGAGGGAGACCCAGGTTCAGTCCCTGGGTCGGGAAGATCCCTTGGAGAAGGAAATGGCAACCCACTCCAGCGCTCTCGCCTGGAGAATCCCATGGACGGAGGAGCCTGGTAGGCTACAGTCCGTGGGGTCGCAAAGAGTCGGACACGACTGAGTGGCTTCACTTTCACTTTTCAAAGCTTTTAATCCCCTTCTCACAGTTTTACAGCTTTTAAACATAGTGAGGAAATACTGTATATTAAAATTCACATTAAATGGGCTCTTTGAACTTTCTCAGCTCTGGGTGGAGACCCTTCCTTCTTATAAGACGCCCTGCTCACTGCCCGTCCAGCCCCGCACCTTCCGTCTCTCGCAGCGGGGCTCACAGCAGAGAACCGAGTCCTTCTGCCCAAGCTGATTGACGGGCATCTGTCCTCAGTGCGTCCCCAGGCCGCATTGCTCGGGATGCTGACGAGCTCGGAGGAGCCCCTCCAGGTCCCAGAGGTGGTGGAGAGGGGGATGGCAAAGGTGGGCAGCGAGCGAGTGGGGCAAGAGGAGAAAGAAGAGGAAGAGCGAGAAGGGTGGGACTGCGCTGCTGTCGGCAGTGTGTTTATAGGCACGGCTGCCTTCTGTGCTGTGACCTGTGGAGAAGTCAGTAGCGTTATCACCTGTGTTATCGAGTGAGGAAACGACGGAGGCGGGAAGATGCTCCGGTTTGTCTCCGCGTCTGTAGCGCGTTATGGAAGTGGCCTGGAGTCTGACTTCAGCTCTGCCACACGGCTTAGGATGACAGGAGCCTTGACGCTGCTGGCCCAGGTGCCCTAAGAAAAGCCAGGGGCTTACCCCGCCTCTCAGCCCAGGATGACTTAACTTGATTTGCACTCCAGTTTCAAGGAATTCTCGAGTCTCTGTGGTACCATTTGGGGTGACCCCCAGGGTGGCCCGGTTCTCTTCCAGCTGCACCCCAGGCCTGGCGTCTGTCGGTCAAGTGCACGTCTCTAGTCCTCAGGTGCTCCTTAACCTCATTCAGGTTTAATTAGGAGTGGCTTCATTGTAGTCCTGAAGTAGATTTTGAAGGACTTACTTGGATAGAGTATACTTACAATGAGTTCACCTGTGTTTAAAAGTGCAAGTCCATTTAACATTCTCATAGTAAGTGCAGACTAAGTGATCGGATGCTGGTATAGAAGGATCCTTGGTAAAATCTGCCAGCTGTGGGAAAGCCTGGGCCAGGTTGAAGGAGGATAAGCGTCGGTGCATGGGCCCCAGGGTCACCCAGATCTTTGGCCTTGAACTTGAAAGGGACTCCTCT
>CM035295.1:4336201-4400846 GCA_020226075.1 Hydropotes inermis | reverse complement strand
CCCCCCCGGCAGTTACTGATTGAATTGGGGTCCCGCCTCTTAGCTGGTTTCTCTCCTTCACCTTCTCATCAGCCTCCTGCCTCCAGCCCCTCGCCAGCCAGAGCCATCCTGCACGCCACGGAAAGCCCTCTCTGGCTCCAGTCTCGGGTCCTGCCGCTCCCCTGACTGTAAACCTTGGCTGACTGCCCATTGCCTTCAGCCTAATCATCCGACATTGAAGTAGCCTCCGGGGTCCTCTCAGTCCAGCCGCCTCCCGCCTCGTCCCCAGGCCTCGGGCCTCGGGCCTCGGGCCTCGGGCCTCGGGCACGCTGGGAGAGTCTCTGGCGCCCACAGACCTGGGCGGGCCACCGCTGCTTTGCCCCTGCTGTTAGCGCAGCATGTCCACAGTTCTGGTGGTCCTCCGAGGCCTGTCTCCCAGGCTGCGGACCTTACTTCTTCCATCCACCCCCGGAGAGAATGAAGGCTGCGCTCTGCCCTCCCTTAGGCCTGATGACATTCCAAGGGGCACCTCTGTTCTTCATGTGCAGCTGTCTCCTGCTCTTGAGCCACGAGCGCCTCAGGGCCAGGCTCCTCCCCTTAGGGTCCTTTTCTTCCCTGACACGTGAGGCACACAGGTGGGATGCAGGCCTCTTAGAAGAGAGCGGCAGTCTGTGCTGGCACATACTAGGTGTGTGTGGAGCATTTGTTGAAGGAACGGGTCACCAATAGATGTGTGCATGAGCAGGGCAGGGATGCGGAGCTCAGATACGACCCGTGCACTTCGTAGCCTTGGCTGACTGTGTTCATCACTGCCCCGCTCTGTGGCTGGGGTTTTCCGCCCTGAGAAGTAGGAATGGGCTTAGTAAACCTAGCTTTCCAGGCCGCTTACAATGCATCTAGCTGGCTTGATTTTGTTTCATATAAAGGGACTGGGTCCCTTTCTATGTCTCTCGTTATTACGATGTACGTTTTGCCTGTGGGAAAAATACTACCTCGTCATAATGCTTAATTATACTAATCATTCCCCTTCCTTGGTCATTGAAAATTATATCTAATTTAAAGGGAAGATTGGATTTAAAGAACGTTGAACATGTATGCGGCTAACAAAACTGCGACTAAAAGTCCTTTGCAGTTTTCTTTATTGGGCATATAGCGACACCCAGTGGCTTTATGGATTATCTCAGGAACTATTTCTAGAAACAGCTACTTGGATTTTTTCCCTGCCTTTACTGAATGTCTCCTCATGTGACATTTTTCTTCCTTCTTAATTAATGGACAAGTACCTTAATCTCTATATTTTGTTATATTTAGCCATATCCCACTGAATAAGTAATTTAGAATGCTGCAACTACAAACAGCAGAGTGATACCCCAAGGTCTAGGACCCTCTAATAACATTTCTTAAATAGGAGCCTCTTGTCGGAAGCAACCTCTTCCTGCCATGTGGGTATGATGCCAGATTTCTCTATCAAACATTCACATGTATGCGCAAATACATACACTTGCACTGGATGCCTCATTTATCAGACATGCAAGAGTGAATTCTACCTCAGTACATTTTCCATGTCATTGAGCTGTTTTTACATTTTGAGTTTTTACGTGGAAGTAGTTCTAGCATGTATCACACACGTTTATTTCTGCCTTTTTAAAAGAAAGAATACATTTTATAATTATCCTTTTCTTGATAACTTAGAATCATAAATACTAATTTACTACACTCAGGAGAAACTTTAGGACCACTTGATCTACTTTGATTTTTTTTAATTTTTGTGATAGCCCACTTTTCTAAGTAACTGAGAATTTTTAAAATTATAATACAATTTTGGAAGGTTACTTTGCATTTACAGTTATTTCAAAATATTGGCTATGTTCCCTATATTATACAGTATACCTTTAAGTCTATCATAAACCCAGTATTTTGGTTAAGTAAACTACAAAGCTTTATAAAATATTTGCATTATAAGTCAACTATATGGCAATAAATTTAAAACATAGGATTCTTTATAAACCAGGACAGTATTGATTTTTTTCATTGTTCAGAAACTGTATGGAGTTTTATTTAAGTATTCCTTCCAAGAGAGGAATTTTTGTGGCTAGTCATTTCAGGATTTGCTGGCCTTTTTAAAGTACATTTTGTGTCTCCGTGGATCAAATATTTAGAAAACAAATAAAAACTACTGGACTTTTTGGCGCACTGGTTGTCAGACAGTTAAATGACAGCGAGGGAATCAGGCTTTGGCAGCCAAACCACAGGTGGCAAATTAATTAAAGCTTCTGCACCTTTTCTATGGAGCTTATCACTAGAAGAAGGTGGCCATTACTCTTTCAAATCCAAAGGTGACAATTAAAATTTTAAATACTTGCTTCTGTCCAATGGTCTGTGACGTTGTTAGAAAGCACATCTTCAGTGTAAACTGGTTTTAGGAATATAACCTGGGTCACTGCCAGCTCTTCCCAGATTCAACCATCTAATTATAATCACATGCAGTTATTAAAATTACATAGGGAAAGGTTTAGTAACACAAGAAAATCAATGTACTGTTAAAAGCAAACATTTCGTAACTAGTACAACACCCCATTTCTGTTGAAAACATTATCTCTACACACAACTTGAAGAATATGCGTGGAATTCTAACAGTGCTTCTCTTTGGGAGATAACATTGTAGATGAGTTTTCTTCTGTTCCCCCCCCCCCCCCCAGATATTAAACAGTGATCTTGGATAATTTTATTTTCAGAAACAGGTTTCTAAAAAGTATTTTTAACTTTCATTTTTCCCCTAGAGTAAAAGATAACTTGTTCCCTAAGATTCTCTAACTTTGCCATTCAGGGAAGAAAAGAGAGGGGACATACTCATTTGGTATTTAAAAGGCATGTTACCAACTTTAGTTAGTTCCACAAGTGCTTGAGCGTCTACACTGTGCCCAGGCAATGTTGAGGATTCTGCGTTAAACCAAATCCCTGGGAGAAGATGGAGCCTAAACACATTCTTAGGTCTTGTGGTGGTCAGTGCACATTGGTTGTTGGGAGTAAGAGGTGTCATTTGCCTCTCTCGTCCTCTGGCCTTCATCTGTCAAAGGGGGTAGATCAGAGGGATGCTGAAACTCTTCCCTCCTAACATGCTATAACTCCTGTGACTTATGATCTACAGGCTACCACGGTGATTATTTCATCCAAATGTAGTCAATTTTAACATTGAGTAAAAAAGGAAATATGTATCCTGAGAATACTACTTGATTAACAGCAAGAATTTTTTTTTTTAAAAAGTCAGTAGTGTTTCTGTAACTATTGTTAATAATGAAAATCACAAGTAAAGATTTTAGAGTGTTAAATGTTTAGCCAATACAGTAAATAATATACAAGAATATATTATAAAAGAAATTTCTCTTAGGAAAATAATACTAACTTTTCTAAGATTGAGACTTGTATATAAATTCAGGAAAACCCTGGAACACAAAAATTTGACCTTAGGTTTATTTTCCCAAAAGGTTTTAATGATCAAAACTCATTTGTGTTTTCATATAGTCAAGTGATATGAAATATTGGGGAAATGCAGTATGTGGGAAAAGTAGATATTCGTTGGGTTTGGTTGTAGAAAGCCAAGAGATCAGACGAGTATCATCATAGAAATTAAATTTCTCTTTGGTTAATCATCATGAAATGCATTGCCTTGTCTCTCTCCTACTATTTATGGCATTATATTTAGCAAATGAATGAATATATAAAACTTTATAAAACCATGTATATGACTGCAGAATATAACTATCTTTTTGTCACAGTGCTGCCTCAAATTTGGGAGCAGAAACCATTCCTTCCTTAAATAGGAATGTTTTAGGTGACCTTTGTCCTCTGTTGTCCTGCGGGAGCTATTTGTGTGACGCCTCACGCCACCTTTCTTTGTTTTAGATCTCCTCTGGCACTTGCAGGCCTGATGTTTCAGAATCCTCTGAATTGCGTCAGAAGTCACCATTATTTCAGTTTGCCGAGGTAAGATACATGTTGCAATCTATAGTTAATGAAATTGTAAAGTGAGCTTCAATTTAGGCTAATGACAGTAACTTAAAGCAATGAAGAACTCTTCATTCTTAGATCAATTAATCATAAATGGGAAAATAAACCAAATTTTGAAACTCTAGAATCTTTTTAAGGAATAAATATCTTTCTAGAAACATATTATTAACTCATACTAAATGTTACTTCCCTTAAACCTCATCACTAATTTTTATTCGGGGCTAGGAAAGTTAAGAATATAATTGAATTATTGTTAGAACTTATTTATCAGGTGTTAATTTGACAAGTATTGAATCAGAAGATAGAACTGACTCATGGTTATTGGCTGTGCATTCCTTTTTATTTAGTTTTAATACACTTTTCTCTTAATTGCAACTTTAGCATGCAGTTGACAGTTTCAAAGTCTTATGTCTTAATGTTAGATCTGTTTGGCTCAGTATGTCTCTAACATACAGATGATGTTGAAAGCACATTATCCTTGATATCAAGTCTAAAGGTTAAGACTGCTTCCCAAAATATCTGCATTTACCCTGGAACTCAACATGGAACCATCATTGATTAATTTTGTCTCAACGTTAAACCACATGTTCCCCCCTTGATCATTTGAACTGTCTTTCACTAGACCTTCTCTCACGCTGTCATCCCTGCTAATGTTTGCCGCTTGTGGTACAGTTTTGTACAAGGAGAACATATTTTTAGTTTCAGACTTTTTTCTCCTCTAGTGTCCTTTCCTGGTGGTTCTCAACATTTCATTGACAGAATTACTTTTCACACTGGCATATTAGGTCATTCTTTTATGACCTTGTTGGTAATATGCCTAAATGTCCTGCTGATATCACCAGAATGTTATAATATATATTTGCTCACATAATGCTCCTTATCTATCACTTTCCTGTCTGCTCTGTGAGATGTGCCATGAATTCTAACTGTCTTGTATATTGTTTCCTCAAGAATTTAATATAGTAGGGTGTTCAGTCTGCACTCTCTTTTAAACAGTTTTATACATATTAAATAATGTTAGTGCCAGCTTCGAAAGCAGATATTCTTAACTAGTGATCCCTGAGCCCCTGAAGATCTAGTGAAGTCTCTCAGATTTCATATGAAATTTTTGGTATTTTGACACATGTGCACTTTTTTTGGTTAGTATAGCAAACTAAAGATTCCAAAGATATCCTTGACCCCAGTCTGCCATTTCTTCAGGAGCTCGCTATTCATGTCAGAATCTCCTCTACTCACTATTAATTTGTAGAAACCTCCTTTTATTTAAAAACTTGTGAAGTGCTTTTCAGAAATCTAGATGGTTTATACCACTGGTTCTATTTGGTTTACTCTCTGACTTAATCTTTGAAGGACATGTATTTCCCCTTACACAAACTATTTGTTTTCTTATAACTTTATGGAGGTTTGGTAGGAGTGAGAAGTCATGTCTGAAGTAAGACATGACTTTTTAGAGTTTAAATGATAAACTGTAGGTCTGTAATTCCCAGGACATCTTTATGGATTCATGTCTGCAATCTGTCACAGCTCTCACGTGGAGGTCTTTTGAAATGATAGGTTTCATGATTTGACCAAGAAGAGTTCTATAAATTTATCCTCAAGTGTCTTCAGAGTACTTGGTTTTATCTTAGCCATTTATTACCATTTGTGTATATCTAGTTTGTTAAATAGGATATGGGAGATCTATTTTCTTTCTCTCTCTCTCTTTTTTTAACTGAGATTTATTCTAAAAATGCTTGTTCAATTAAAAAAATACAGTGAAATGAAAATTTTCCTAGTGCCTTTAGCTGTAAATAGAATCAGTAATTCAATCAGTTCTCTCTTCTCATTATGCCTTATCTCTAAAAGTGACTTTGATGTTGTATCTCCAACTGGTTACATTATCTTTCTAACCAACTTAATTTGATTAACATGAAAAAATGATTCCTGTGAATTCTTATGAAGAGTTAGGGTGCAGGTGTATGTATTGTTTAGTAACTTGCCTTTGATGGAGTCAGTGAGCACAGTTAATTGAAGAAACTTTTGGGGGACTGGGAATGGGCTGAATTTATAGTGCCTACACTTTCTGCTCCTGTGACTCATTTTCACCCTACTTTGTAGCTGGATAGGTTTGTTCACTTTGAAACCAAAATTAACAACTGACTTGGCTTCAGAACATCCTTAAGAAGTATTTCCTTTAGAAATACTTGGCCTTCAGAGAAAACCTTTAATGAAGTTTGAATAAGCACTAGCAGGAACAAAAGTTCTCATTGAACCAAGGATGGTGTGACAGAATCCCCTGTCTGCTGTCAGAGACCTCTGGGGGTTGTGTGGGTGGGTGCAGGGGGCGGTGGTGGATGGGAGGATGCATGGTGTTATAAAAGAAAAAAATGCTTTTCACATTCAGAGAACAGTTTACTGAATTCTGGTTCCATACCAGGCAGTGTTCTCTGTGACTTATTTTCTTCCCACTGTAACCCTGTAAAATGGGGATTATTATCACCATCAATTTACACTTGGGTAAAATAAGTCTCAAGAGATTAGTTGAGCTACCGAGATCTTGTAGCTGGGGAGTAGCAGAGCTAAGATTCAATCCCAGATCCTCTGACCTACATGGTTTGTGTCCCCAGCACAGTCTCAGAGCTGCCTCTAAGCAGAGAACAGCTTAAAGGGAGTGCTGTGAGTAAGAGAGATTTTACCTGCAGCTTCCAACATTTAATATTATATTTTTTAAAAATCACTGAACTAAGTCTGTCTCTGTAGGTCTCCTCAACTGCTGTTGGGTACACATCTGATACTCTTATAAGAGACATGGCAAATGAGCCAGACTCAGTCTTTTTTCTCCTTTCCACGTCTGTTTTTAGAAACAAGGCCTTTGTCTTCATTTATCATTGATACTGTTTTTCTAAAAGGGATTGAGGGTGATGACTCATGTCTTAATCTTTATCAGTGTCTACAGGGGAAATATATGGCAGATATATAAGTCTGTTATGGAAAAAATGTCCTTGTGCTTTAAAAATTACATGTTTCCTTTCAGATATCTTCAAGTACATCCCATCCTGATGCACCTTCCAAACAGTGTCAAGCATCAGCCTTGTTTCAGTTTGCAGAGGTATGGCTTTTTTTTTATTATATGTGTATATATTGGGTCCAGAATATTTACTGAGCGCAGCAAGTATTGGAATAGAATTTTGTCACCTATAGAGAACTTGCCTCTTGCCATTGCTAACAGAATACACATGGCAGACTATTTATTGCTTTCTGCTGCTTGTCTGTAATCATAGATCATCTCCAGATCTTATATACCTGTTTTATAAACATGCACTAAAGAGTTCATCCTGAATAACAGTTTTTCATTTATTTCACTTTGCCTTGTTTTTAACTTGCTTTAAAAGCTTAGGAAAATTGTCAACATGAAGGCCATAGGATCCCAATTTATTTATTAAATTTTTCCAGTAGCAAAAACAGATGCTATTGTTGATGAATGCGTCTCCCAGTGAATGCAGGGTGAATACGACCTGTTAGATTACACTATGATATAGCTTCAGCCAGTATTTTTATTAGTGTTTAATCCCAGGCTTAGGTCGGGTCAGCTCTTGCAGGATCTCAGATTTCTCTGGATTGTCAGCCAGAGAGAGAGAGCATACCCTGGAGAGTCTTTTCTTGGTTGGTATGATGAGAAGGCAATCTGATATTCTTTATTTTCCCACAAAAGCCCTGGCCTCAATCGTATGCTCATTTCTAATAAGCACTATATGACAAATAATAAAATATATCCCTTTTGAAAAAGTAAGATACCATCTCCTTCAGTTTTTTCCCCATTTTCCTTTTTATTAATTTCAACCAAAAATGCATATCATAAACTAAGCAGTTTTTATAGGGTTGAGAGAAAATGACAAGCAGGACTGTTCTGTTTAATATTGATGTATTGAATCACTTTAATTCATTTGCATAAAGAGTGCTTCATAAATGATATGTAAAATGATATCCTTTTGGCAGGAGAAAACCCAGCATCTTACTTTGAAAATGAGAAAAAAATTATTTTTAGCTCTAACAGTTTTTTTAAAAATGCTGCTCCTTCTTGGGACACTTGCATCAACCAGCACAATTTGATCCCACCAGTTGGCTTGCTTATCTCTAAGACTTCTCTGCCATAATGCTGCTTTAGTTGTTGAGGGCTATTCTATAAAAGTGGTAGCCAGAATATCATATAATGGTATCATTTCACTAAGAACAATTTGCTTGATGAATCTGAATAAATTAAGATTTTATCATAATTTTTCATCATGATAAACAGGCTGTTATTTTCACCGTCGGGGGAATAGTTTCGTTTTATATTTCCTTGCTCTCGTCTGGTCGTTGATATCCATTTACTTGATACTAAGAACTTTTTCAAAGATGAAAAAGCATTTTGACATGATGACTGTAAATGTTTTTAGTGTTGGTGCCTGATTGGTCTCATCAAACTTTCTAGAAACAGTTCTTTCAAAACATAATTTATTTGCCATATCTCTAAATTCTATAGTCATGAATATCAGAAAGGTTGTGGCTTTTCTTTGACACATCTGATATTTACGTATGCATTACTTACCAAGAGTTTTCAATTTAATTAAAAATGTTTGTGTAGCATATCTCAGCTGATGCATTTCTAACAGGTCCTGTCCCTCACAGTGTGGTTCTTATTTAAGTGATAGCACCGTCAGGTTTATTAGGTGTCCCGAAGCCCTGGGCAGCTCTAGGAAGCAGTGTGAAGGTGAAGCAGCCCCTGTGTTGTGACTCTGGAGAATGAGATCCTATGCCTCTTTTGAATTAAGTTGTTCTTGTATACTCAACTCCTCAAAAAGAAAGTTTTTTTTTTCCTAGTAAAGAACCTCTTTTTCCTTAGGAATTGTGCAGGAAGACATTTCCAGATGTCACTTCTCTGTACTCAATGGCATTTGTCTTCTAAGGATTTTTGACCATGCATATGTAAGATTTGAGGAAGCTTTAAAAAAATTAATTTGAAAACTCATTAGGACTTGTTTCAAGGCCTTAACAGAGGAAGGCATGTATGATGGAAAACCAAAATAAAATGTTCTGCTTTGGAATCAAATACAGTTCCCATCTCAACTCTGTGTATTATTTTTCCTGGTTTAATTTTGTGTAGGTTGATAATGAAGGGCCCTTACAATTCCTAAGCAGATTAAATTATTACATACTTAGCTGTTAATTGTAAATGCTATATATGATTATATAAGAGAAGTATAGCACAATACAGGGTTCTCTAAGGACATGTATATCCTCTAGTTGCTTTCCTCAGCTGACCCGAGAGAACTCTTAAGTTTCAATCTCTCTCATGTTATGTTCTGACCATATTGTCAGCCCAGTATTACACTGGTTTATTCAAATCTAAACTATACTAACTAGATGAACTGATTAAATTATCTACTAAAATCTGCTGAGTGTATCTGTTACAGTAGAAATAGAATAGCCTATAATTACTGTGATTGTATCGCTAAAGCTTTTATAATTATTTCATAAAACACCCATCACCTTTGAGAAAACACAAAGATTCTTGAAATTCTTATTCTAATTAGTCTTTACCAGAGGCTCTCCAACTTTAAAACACATCAGAGTTCCCTCAAAGACTTGTTCAAATACAGATTGCTGAACCCCACCCCCAAATTTTCTTATTTAATAAGTCTGCATTGGGGCTGATAATTTGCTTTTTCAACAAGTTTCCTCTTAGGGAACTGCAATTTGAGATCACTGCTCTATAGGTGGTAATTTTTACCACAAATTATTAATTCAGCATTGTTAAGGCACTTCTGATATCTCTGGGGATTTACAGGGAAAGGATTAAGTGAGGAGGAAATGGGCAGATAATAGAAATTTGCCCAGTGGGCCACATTATACCCCTCATCCCTCTTCTGAGAGATTCTTGGTCCTGTTACGTACACTTAAAGAAAAATGTTTATATCATTTAGGCAACAGTTTTCTCTTGAATGTTTAGCTTTGTAAATGCCCTTAAGATCAGGCTAATTTAGGCAAAATTCTTAGAGACCCTTAGTGTTAATTTCATTTACAAGTGTTCATAACTCCAGGAAGAGGTTGGTCATTTATTGTGTAAAACAATTATCCTAGAAACACACTTTTTAAAAAACAGTAAACCCAGGGTATTTCTTTAAATGAATATATTTTTTCTTGTATGTCAAGTCTTGGGTCTGTCTCACAAGCTGAGAATGATATCTTTTCTTTCTGAACCAAATCTGATCATTTTAAAACCCATTAAAGTAACCTGCATGGAACCATGAAATTAAATAAATTAAATTAAATAAAGGACATTTTGCTTGTAGGTTCCTCATAAATGTGTAAGGGAGAAAGATATATCTGCTTTATAAGATCTAGAAAGAAATACAGAGTATAGAACCCATTTTCCTCACATTTCAGCCTGTCTCCCATTCCATATTGATGGTTTGTTATTCATCAAGATTCCACTTGGCCCATCTGAAGAACCATCACTCTGTTTCCAGACTCTGATCCACTAAGTTGGTCAAAATGAGTTTCCTATCTGCATTTTTTGTTGTTTACATGTAGACTGACACATCTGTCACTGTTTAGATCTCATTTACTGAAGACTAATGACCAAACGTAATGCCAAAAGGGAATTGCTGTCATCCATTATTTAACAGTTCTGAAAGCCATGACCAGTCCACATATCCCCTTCTCTGCCAAGTGGCTGACTCTTACACCTGGAGTATACCTTTTTGTTGAAAAATTGCATGTTTACTTTGAAGACAGGGAGCTAATCTGGACAATTTAGACAAATACATTTGAACACTAAAACTTCCCTTAGAAGGTTTTTACTTTGCCAATGTAAATACAACCGTAATCTCTCCAAGGTATTGTCATTATTGGATTTAAGCAATTGGTGCAGTTTTAAAGTGTTCATTTCTATGATGGCATGCCCAATATGTTACAGAATATTATACTTGACACAGATTCCATATACTCACACTCATTTCACAGCTCATCGCAGTGAAAGTTTTCCATGTTTTATTGGAAGAATTAATATTTCTTTTAAGATAAGGGGGACCAATCATCTTGTTCATTTGTTCTTTGATTCATTTATTCACTCAATTGTTGGTCACTTCCTCCCAGACTGCAGTGTTTATGATACCTGTTTTAACTGCAGAAGGCTTCTGGCTAATTTGCTTTTAATCTTTGCCACCTCTTTCCTTGATGTGCTCCCCTACCTCAGGCAGCTATAAAATGAGCAGTTTAACAATCAGGGTGATCATTTTTCCTGGCACTGTTGCTGTACGTCACATACTTTTAACGCCCACCCTGTTTATCAGAACATTATTTAATAGACAGAGGAGAGACTACAGTGGAATTAACAGATTGGCAAGCCCCATGCAATGTGAGGAAAATAAAAAACATAGCCACAAACTTACTATGCACTTTGGCCCAGTACTGCCCCCTACCCAGGAGGGTAACGTACCATGCACTTCCTCCACTGGCAGACCTGTCACTGAAAGACTTGTTTTAGCTATGTTATTCTTACTTGAAAGGATGTGTATGTCCCTTAAATAGGAAAAAAAAAAAAAGAAGATACAAGGAAATGAACAATAGTATAACAAATCAGCATTATATAAGCTGTGTTTATATTAGAAGCAGATGAGATTACTGAGAGAAAAAGTATAAAGAAAAAGAGAGAGGGCCCTAAGACAGAACCCTGAGGGAGAACATTTAAGGGCTCATTTAAAGGAGAACCAAGAAAGAACAGGAAGGAGAGACTGTAGAGATAGTCTGCAGTATTGGAAATCCAGAGAAGACTCTCAAGACAAAGGTCAGCCGTGCCCAGCTACAGACAGTAACGTAAGTTCCCACCCTTTCCCCCAGTTAAGAAGCCAAAATGCATTTTTATAGAAAGTATATCTTTTTTTTTTTTTTTTTTTTTAATCTTACTGTTGAGTCATTCCATGAAAATTTTATTGTTAGGTGATTCTAGAAACGCTGGGCCGCTAAAATACATTGATACACCCCCTACCAGCATGACCCTTTGAAATCAGGCTTACAGCAGCATTGAGCATTTAAGATACTGCCCTGTACCTACAGATAGGTAAAAAAACTTTTAGATGAGGAAAAACAGTTCTTACTAAGCATTAGGCAGTGGTTTCTTTTGCAAGGCAAGAACCATTCTCAGGGCTCGACGCAGAACGTTGCACGTTAGCTCAGCCGACAGGTAACGCATCTGTGTGGGCAGAAGTTCTCTCTGAGCCTCTGGGTATGCCCTGCAGGCATTTGGCACAGGCTTTGTGGTGGTGAACCCACACACCCACGCTGGCTTGTGGTATTGAACACACACACACACACACACACACACACACATGGCGTCAGGGAGTATAAACCTTCAGCAATAAAAGCACCAGCAGAGGGAGCCAGTGGAAGAGCTAGAAAACACTCAAGCTGTGTGTTGCGGCGTCACCAAGCTGCTTGTGCTCTTGAGGGTATTATATGATTATGTGACAAATTTAATATTCCACAGATTATTAAATTTAATAATTAACCTCCAAGGTTGCAATTTTTCACTTTATTCTAGTTTCCGTCTGTAGCTAATTTGGGGGGGATTGTAGTAACAGAGTTTATTTGTGTTAATAATGATAAATCCTTATAACTCATAATTGTACTGTTGATTGAGGGCATCATACGGGCTGAACACCGGGCCAGACTCTTTACTAACATAACATGTCATCTTCACAAAAGGAATACGGGGCAGATAGTGTTTCTGGTTTTGAAGGAGAGGATGTGGACTTAATTATTTCCTTCACTCCACACAACAAAAAGTAATGAAGGCGTGTTTGTCTGACACAAAAGCCATGTCCTTTCTATTAATACAACATTGGTTCACATGACTGGTCAGGTCACCCCACGTCAGTGATTTTATTAAATGTGTTTGTTTTCTTAGTCTAATGATAAGGTTAGTAATTGAATTCCCCTTGTCTAGAAAAAGTAGAAGTGACATATATCAGAGACAATTCAGCCAGAGCAAAATCTTTAGAAACCTTCAGCCCCTAAATTTATCTTCTAAAGAAAAAGGAAGTGATTGGGATGAATAGGGAAGGTCTTTCAAAAATGTTAGCACCTAGGAGGAGAAATCCCCTAAATCTTAAACTAGCCCCTTCTAAATAACCCCGGTAGTCTATTAAATATTTGCCTCAGCAAAAGCCTCTTATTCAGCAGGTATTCCAAGGAGAGTTTTCTCTAGCAGTAACGAAGCCTCCAGTCTCTCCTGGAGGGACAGCTCCATGACCTTCCCTGTCAGGCCTGGGGTCACCTGTCAGGATATCATCACAAGGCAGGTTTGCCTCCTAAACTGAACTGAGAAATACCTGTCCTGAGGAATATTAACAGCATAGACCATTGCTAGCTGCTCTCTAATGATGACAGAACTTTTCTAGGAGAAGACTTCTTTGTAAAGATCCTTAAGAATCTATGTCCTTCTCAACTCTTTACTGAGTTAAGTTCGAAAGTGGAAACGAAGTCTTCCTGTAAAAATGAGATAGGACAGTGTTGTTCGCGGCTATCTGCACCCAGTTGCAGTTTTGCCAAATTTTAAGCAGAGCATGCAGTCACTGTGTAATGGTGTGTGCATGCTGATATGCTTACTGAGATTTGTGATCTTCACATCTGATCTTTGTGCCTCAGAGCATACTCTAAGTGCCACTGCCAGTGTGTTATATAAAACTTAGCTTCACCAGGTCTTGTCATATTGCCTAACACATTTCTGTTCAATTCTCAAAAAAAAAAAAAATTTGTTGACTGCCTTGTTGCTATCTTTTCACAGGGATCCCAAATATATTTCAACGAAAAATGAGCTAATTGCTTTTTGTTAAATGTGAAATGACACTAAATCTCTTTTCTGTATGACCAGTTGCTGAGTTGGTTTTTATGTGGAAGTGGAAATGTATAACTCGTTTTAAGGTCACAGAGTTGAATTTAAAGCCTGGAATACTCATACTTTTTATCATCCAACAGCCACCCAAGTCACACCTGGTTTTTTTGTTGCTATTTTTGAGGTTATTGACTAACATTGGTTTCAAAATTATAATCCCAAGCCTCACGCATTTAAGTTATTTGATACTTAAAAGTAATGATATTCTCATGAACTAAGGAGAGTTCCTGAATGAGTGTGAATGGAGAGCAAAAATTCTGATACCACAATTAATATTCTTTGTATGAATTGTTTTCCATATAGATTTCTTCAAACACTTCGCACTTGGGTGGTGCTGAACCTGTAAAACGCTGTGGAAAGTCTGCACTCTTTCAACTGGCCGAGGCAAGTTTCTAAGAATACGTTGTGATAAATCTGCAGTGGTTGAAGACACAAAAAAGTTAGTCATAACAGCATTGCCTGAACTGAACCATTTCACCTGTGACTCTAATGTGTGTCATATAGAATTTTCAACAATGAGGGGGGTTCGTCTTTAATTTAAGGAAAGTGGACTTTTGCTACTAAAAGTCATCAAGCATTGAAAAAGGTTATCCAGGGAAATAGCAAAATCCTTTCACAGGTAGTATTTTAAAATAAGGTCAGTTTTTGTCCCTCTGATTGGTAAGTCAGTCCATCCTACACCCAGAAAAATGGTCTAGGTAATTTTCCTCTTCTCTGATTCTCTTATGTTAATAACATCTATAAATCTCCCGAAAGCACTACTTTTAAATCAGGTAGTTGATGTTTTAATTTGGGGGGCTTTTTTTAGTGAAGAACTCAAATGACATGTTCTAAAGTCTGGTTTTATAGCATCTCTCAGTTGTGCGTTTGATGTGACATGGATATAAAATGCTACTATGCCTTTAGTCGAGTAAAAAAGATGTTTCTGTAAAGCCTGGGAAGGACAGAGCTCTCACTTGATGGGGACAGGTGGGGAGGAAGACGCCGGAAGTGGTTGTTCCCAGGGTGGGTAGAAGGGGGACCCTTTGCCAAATTGTGACCACTCTGCCTTCAAGGGAACATGTGGGACAGATGTATTTAGCACCAGGACACTGTTGCAGTGGTTTTCTCCTTCAGTGGAACAAATTAGGAGGTACAAAATGGGTGACCAAATATCTCTGTGTTAAACTTTCTTTTCCTTCCAATCGGTTTTGATTTCTTCTGAGTGTGTATGTGTGTGTGGTAAATTATTTTGAGTTTATTGAGCTTAATGGGACAGCCTGTCCTTTTCTAAATTTTAAGGTAGCTCCAGGCAGATCCAAATTAGAAGCATAAACAGTAAAGTATGTAAACAATGGGACAGTCTAACCCAGTTATATCTGACATGAAGCTGACATGCTTCTTGTATAAGACAAATTCAGACTCAAAATAGAGGGCTAGAAATAACTAGAAAACGTAGGGAGACTACAGGGAGTAGTTTTTAAAAGAACTGGGTAAGTCAGTAGCAAGGTACTATTTTTGGTAGAACTAAAGTGGCAGAGATCTGGCAATGAGTGTGCCTTTAGAGTTGTCCATGTCTTCATAAACAGGGAGACTATGAGGTCATAAATTGGTCAAGTATCTAAGACTATGTAGTTTGTCAAAATAATTTATTTGAAAGAAGTAATTATTTTTCTTAAATTACATGAATGAATAGCCATTTTGGCTATTCCTGTGGGGGAGGATTGTGTTTATATATATATATATACACAAACTTACACATATGATCTTTTAAATATTAAACAACACTAATCTGTCCTTGGTGGCTCAGATAATAAAAAATCTGCCTGCAGTGCAGGAGACTTGGGTTCCATCCCTGGGTTGGGAAGATCTTGTGGAGAAAGGAGTGACTTCCCACTCCCTAGAGAATTCCATGGACAGAGGAGCCTGGTGAGCTACAGTCTGTGGATTCGAAAGGAGTCGGACAGAGCTGAACGGCTGACACTTTCAGCTTTCAATCTATAGAACAACCTTTCAATGTAAATGTGTATTTATTAGATAGTTTGTATTGGAATTGTGTGGGCCTTAGAGGTGCTTTGCTGTGGGGGGTGCTAGAGCAATGAAAATTTGTCTTCTCATTTTCTTTCTTTGGCACAACAGTCATTAAAAAAAAAAAGGAGTCCCCATTAAATCAGAGCTCATTAAAAAGAACACTCTTCTAATTTGTAGGGATGCATCCCAAATATGAAACAGATGCTGTGGTCTAACAGATGTTTCAGTGCTGGTGTCGTAATTTAAAGGGGTAAAATGACTGCAATAAGCCTATTCCAATTATATAGCAAATCAGCTTATACTCAGACTTAGTTTCTTATAACGTCTGAGTAAAAATATATGCTTTTGATAAAACAGGGTCGGTAAAAAATTATTTACTGAGAAAAGCTTCTCACATGATTATTTGCACCACATGAATATGATGCCATAATGCTAATAGAGTATGTTTTAGAATAACATCCTAAAGCCTTCCCAGTTTGTAATTAAACATAAATATGTGCACAATGGATTAATCAGCATCTCTAGATAATCACCAGTGGAAATATGCTTCCTCAGTTACTTTTTTCTTCCTTGTGTATTTGATGTTCATCTTTTCTTGAACAGAATATAATATTTAATTATTTCAGGTACCTCTTTCAATAAGCATATTTAAAGGGTATTGAAGAGAATTTTTCCTGTGGCCCAAATTGTTGCTGTTGTCAGAAATCCTTAAGAACAGCTTTAAATTCACACATTCCAAGGGGAAAGCCACCAAGAAGCCACCTTGGTGGGGGCCACATCTCCCCTCAGGATTTATAAAGACGGCCTAACCCAGCTGCCATCCGATTGACCACTCCGGGGGCTTCCCTTCTTGTCCCCACCCCAACCCCAGGGGTGGGCTGTCACAGGCTGGGCAGTCACCTGGAGCATTGTGGCTTTGCTCCTCGTCATGTGAAGGAAAGCAGAGAAGTGCTCGCCCTTCTCAGCCCTGGCCTCTGTCAAACACAGTGAAGACAGCTTTGAGAGAAGCCCTGTTAGAGACTGGGTGAAGATGTGTCCTCTAACGGTTTGGCAAGAAGCAGGCGATGTTTCAGATGTTGATTTATTGCTGCTGCTTTCTCCTCTCTGACCAAGCAAAAAGAGAACCAGAGGAAATCAGCAGCAGGCAGACACTTCGAACAGCCTGCTGCAGTCTCTCTCCTAGCATTGCAAACATGCATTTGTTTTCCAGGGGCCACATGAAGACGTAGAAAGTAGTTCAACTTGATCAGGCAAGAGGCCGTGCGCCAGTCATGGGGAGAGGGCTGGCCTGGGACTGTCTGATCTCGCCCTTGACAGTCTGAGGAACTCCCACTGCAGGAGTGTTGTTCGGCTGGTTTGCACCAGGACAGCTGTCCCAGTACTAAAACGCCAAAACACCTCCTGTTGTTGGTAAAAAGACTGGGCCCCTACCCCCTGAGGACCTTGGCAGTGACTCTGCCAGCCCAGCTGGGTTCGCCTGTCCTCCCGGCAGCTGAAGGGCCCAGCAGCCCGGACACACATCCCTTCTGGTTGCTCAGCGCTCCTGCCTGCTAAATGTTTTGTGCATCATCTTTGTCCTTGACATCCCTCCCAAGGCCATTCAGTCTTACATGGGCTTAGGAGAAGCACACAGGGAACCGGGGCAGTTGTCTTTACCTCCACCATTCCTTCTTCTGTCCTTTCAACCAGTGACTTTATGTCTTGTGAAGGAAGGGCCAGGAAACAACCCAAGATCTGACCACCCACCCTTTCCAGCTTCATTCCTGCAGCTGGGCATGGGGGGCGTGGTTGAGGAGCCCTCCCAAAGACAGGTTGTTTTTTATAAGGAAACTCTTGGAGAAAAGCAAGAAATGTGGTAGGCATATATTTGTTGCTGTGCTTACTTACACCCACTTTAACAGGCAAAAAAGAAAACTGGAAGAGGCTGGCAGCAGACAGAGACTTAGATTGGCCTGCACTCTCAGTGTGGGCATTGTGAGGACCCCTGCCCATTTCCCAGCACCCAAGCCGGGAAGTCCTCCAGCAGAAGGCTCTGCTTTAGCATTTGATTGACATTTTAAATCAGGTGGATTTTTAATAGCTGCAAGAGACCTGAAAATTCTGGGATCTCTTCCAGTTATTTTTCAGGAATCTACTCCAGCTGGGAAGGGAGACTTGGCACTGCGCTGCTGAGGTCAGGGAATTGTGAAAGAGACAGTATTTGACGTTTGAACCTCCGTGAGGTTCACGCCGTTCAGTTAATCAGTTAATTGGTGTAGGTACTATAATGTATTGTGTTTCCTTTCCTCTTGAAATTAATTAGGTCAGGTCACATGAAGAACAGCAGAGTGCCCTCCTGGAGATCGTGTACAATAGTTGCTGTGGTTGGAGGACTGACAGAGACATCTTTATCTGTGCATTTTCACAAAGAAAATGCTACACTTAAAGATATCTGTTACTAAAATTGCTCCATACAGCAAGTAGAGCAGTTATTCATTTATTCCAGCAAACAGTTGTTTCTGAGAGTCTGTTCCATGCTGTTAACAGTGAGGCAGCTGACGCTACCTGCGTATGGATGTACAATGCGATAACCTGTGAGCTTTCTTTAGACATCAGTGGTATTGGAAAACCTTGACTCCAGATCCAGTTTTAGTGTTTGGAATGCATTCAGGGGCTGGAGGGTAAGCCTAAAAGTATTACTTTTACTTCTAATTTTTTTTATCTGCAAGTAATTTTTATTATCTATCATAAAATAATAATGACCAATGTCTGTTATCGACAATGTGTTAGGTACTCTTTTATGTACTTTATATGTAGTCATTGAATTCTCACATCTGTCCTTTGAGGTCAGTATTATTATCATTCCTCTTTTACACAGTTAAAAAAAAAAGGACAGACAAGTTTTGTGATTCACCTAAGGTCACATGGACAGGAAGTGTTAAAGCATCGCTAGAAATCTAGGCAGTCTCTCCACAGCCTGGGATCTTCAACACTATGCTATTCGGTCACCTTGTTTTAGATAAATATAAAAGACTGCGCAAGTTAGTTGTTATAGGAGGTTGCACGTTATAGAAGGCTCTATGGAAGACAGCTTACCGCGACACATATGTGTATGGCTGAATAAGATGACAGATTGTTCAAGACTGCTGTCAAAGAAATGGAGCTGATATTTCCTTTTTAAAAAGTGATTCTACTTTTGCAACTGCCAAGACACACCTTACACCCTTAACTAAGTGCCTATTTGCGAATGTACTTTGGGAGATGCTGTGAGGACTGTAAGACATTGTAGCGTACACCTCCTGCCCTCCAGGAACGTGTTCTCCAGCTGTAAGGAGATAAAATATAAAAAGGGATAAGAAATAAATTAATGGTGCAAGTGGTTTCACAGGAAATCCTGCAGTGAGAGGAGGAAGCTCAATTTGAGTGATACCCAAAGTGAATGTGTAAGATCAGGAGACGGAGCCGTGAATTCGGCTGGAGCGCCCTGGGGACTCGGCACCGAGGAGGACGCATGAACATGGATGGTTCTTTGAAGGAGCTCTTGGGGAAGAGAGGGTGAAACTGCAGCCTCTGGGCCAAAGGGATGCTCTGTTTGCCCACAGTCTGTTGACCTGTGTTCTATCTGACATTTGAATTAGTGCTAATACTTTAAAATTATAGATTTCAAGTAAATGCATACTTTTGATTTCTCTTGAGAACAGAGAGGGCCTGGAGACACTGGAGCAGCCTCTGCATGAGAAGGGGTGGTCAGAGCTGATAAGTGGCTGCCCCCTTACAGAGGTGTTCGTGGTACAAATGTCACTGTCCTCTCTGTTCCCTCCTGAGTCCAGACTCTGCGTCCAGCAGTCATTGCCAGTATCCACTTGCATTGTCCATTCCGCCCGCCTTCTCTACCTAACCAGCCATACACAGTGGAGATGGTGATTTATGCATAATTAAACGGAGAGATGGGGGAGATACAGCAAAGAGATAAAGGCAGGCAGACATGAAATAGGTAGATGACAACAAGTAAATCAGCCGAGCACGGGTGCAGGACTCTGCTAGGAGATTAATGGAAGGTGAAGGCGGAGTGTCGCTGCAAGTCAGAATTGGGAGGGTGTTTAGTGTGAAGCAGAGACGCTCGTACTTGAAAATAATGAAGGGCGATTGTAGATCTGGAGCCACGGGGTGCGGTGGCAAGAACAGCCCTTGAAGAGACTCGCTTACTGGCCATGGGGGTGGCAGGCTGCAGGGGATCCAGCTGGATTTGACGACTGAGTCTATGTCAGAGGGCGAGGAAGGGAGTGGGCAGCCATTCCAGCCCTGAACTTGAGTGTGTGCGAGGAGGGTTTCCAGAAGTTTGCCCTCGTTGCTGTTGGAGCCTGACTTCGAGACAGCTGGATGTCTGCTGACCTGGGGGGGGGGGGGGGGGCGTGGGGGGCCCAAAGTGGAAAAGCATGCTGAGGGAGAGGAGACACCTGAGGACATCCGTACTCAGGGTCCACGTGAGGGGACGGCCAGCTAGGTAAGCGGGCGAGTTTGGAAAGCAGGAGCCCATGATGTCCCGAGCACGGGACGAACGGTGAAAACCGTCACCACGGGATTGCTGGACTCATCTGTGTTGTACTTTTCTCTCTATCACAATTGGTGGAACAAATCATCTCATGGTGCCGCTGGAGAGAGAGAATGCTGGACCTCTTCAGATACACTCTTCATGGATATAATGAGCAAGATTTTGGCTATGGTGGGTCCCAGGGAATTGCAAAAGTTTTCATTAACCCTAGTTATGAAAAAAAGGAGATGTTTTCAGAGGCCTCAGCACCCTAGTTTTTCTTACCTTCTAACTTGAAAAAACCACATATAATGAAAATCAAATGGATGGGTAACAATGAATTTATCACAGTAACTATAAAAATTAAATCTTATGGACAGTTATGGCTCACTTTAAGAAAAGCTGAATTATGTTGAAATTACAGAAATTATATATTGATAAAAGTAGGACGTCTCATCCCCTCTATTAGCATTCTGGCCCCACCACCGGCAGTGATAGGTGGTATTTAATCAAGGTGTGAGTCTGTTTCTGTGTTCCCTTGAGTCCTCATTCTCCCTTCATCCTATGTAGCCCCCTGAAGCCCAGAACTTCAGCATGTAGTTCCCGGCCTTACCCACACCCTCATCACAAAGCAGAAGTCTATATATAATTACTGTGTATTTGAAGGGGCCTTTTATTTGAGAGTGGTGCATTTCTTTCCTTTTTGTGCAGAGTTACAAGTCATTTTTAGAAAACCCTTTTGCTAAAACTTTTCATTTTATTTCTAATTACACCAATTTACTTTAGTAGGGACTGAAATATAGCAACACACCTAATGACTTCCTTTAACACCATTGAACGAGACTTCAGTAGACGGCCTCTTGAAACTAAGGCCATCCCGATCCCATCTAATGTCTTTAAAAATGGTATAGTTCCTGAAGAAACAGCAAATAAACATTTAAACCACCACTCCACCTGGCCCAGTTGTTACAACAAAGCAAATAGTAAGCTATTTAATAGATGCACAGATTTTAGTGTTGAGAGACACTTAGACCACTGTTGTGTGACCAGTTATCTTTTATAATAAAGAAAATTGAATTTTCTTAGCAGTGATACTATTCTTTATTCTGTGAAACCATCAGCCAGTATATTTTTATGGCAAAAACATCCTGGTTCTATGTAATTATGGGAGAGATGCACATCTTGGAAGAATACTGCTGAATGTCATCCTGGGGTTATGTCTACATTGTTTTGGCAAATAATAAGCCAGCATAAAATCACTGTAAACATACTTTGGCTGCAAAACATTTGTTTTGTACTAAAAAGCGGAAATTTTGAAATTGAAACTTCTTGATTAGTGTCACTGGGTCTGTTTTCACACTGCCTTGTTTTTAATTGAGCTGGCTCCTTGATAACAGACAACGAAAGACAAAATATAATTAAGACGGAAGTAATATGGTATATTTTGGAACTACGTACCCATTTCTTTGTACTAGTTCAGGGCATCCTCTTTGGTATTACTTCTTATCTAGTGCACATGATTAATTATTTTTCACTGATTATTTCACTCAGTCTTTTAAAGCAAGACATATTAATAAACGAGTCTATCTTAACATTTGTTGAAAGGAATACATTTTGAAATGTCTTTGATTTGAGGAGGTAAAAGTTTGTTGTAGCACAGATTTACTATGTCTTTAAAGCAACTCCCCAATAACAAACCCGGAGCCTAAGGTGTGGTCTTACCTGAACTGAAGATGACAGCCTCTCTGAACTCAGGAATACAAAAAAAAAAAAAAATCCCTCCATTTTATCTTTATAGAGATTTCAATGTATTTTTTTCTCTGCAGTCATTTTGAAGAGGGTAGATTTTTATGTGTCTGTCCAGCATGTACATTCAAAGGATCTAGGTTTTAGCATGATGGTTTTTGTTTGTTGGGGGCAGTGAGTTACATTTCTTCTGGCACATCACTGTCAGGCCACTCTGACTATGCAAAAGAGGAATAAATCTCAGTGTATTTTCAGTTGTCAGAGGTAAAATTAAAATATTGGTGGGTGATCTTCACGGGTGCTCCTGGGAACCATAACTAACGACAGTGTGATCGTGGCCTGGGCCGAGCCACAGAGTGCTCATAATTAGCATTGTTTTTTATAGACTCGTCACTCTTTCCTGGTATCAGTCAGAATGCATTTTAGGTTCATCATTTACCTCGGAACTAATGAACCATTCAATCCAACACTATTATCTTTTGAATGCCTTCATTTTGAAAGCTACCAGGATATTCTTGGAGGAGAATACAAAGGTGAACAGGATATATTTTGTGCCCCCCAACTCCGAGTTACAGTGATTAAAAATAGAATAATACCTGAGGGAATAGACAGTAGATATCAAATATTTATGACCAGCATTTGATTTAAAACATTAACATTTTCACTTCTTTGAGCACAGCTGTGGGAGTGCCATCCAGCAGGTGTCCTGCAGATGATTTTCCATTCTCACTTTTAAAGAAGGTTATCGTTCTATTTAAAACAATAATAGAAGAATAAATTGTCATTTACTAAGGCATGGTCTGTTTCAAGTCCTGATTAACAACCAACCCTCTACTAAGGGCAGATGAGCTAATTAATAACAGACATTAATCCTGTGCAGTTTTATTCACTTGAGTTCACATTGATTTATGTTCTTCTCTATCCACTGTGTGCACATCCTTGCATATGTGTATATAATATCATTGGTTTGCGCTTTCCTGAGTCCCTCTGAAGTGTTACATATATACCCCAAAGTAGATGTCACTAAATGATGCTTGTACCCAAAAGGGGAACTGAGCTTGATTTTATCTTTAGTAAGAGATGCTTCTTGAAAGATAATTGATTTAAGATCTTCCTGAATCTAGTGTTGTTGTCTATGGTTTTCCCCATGGTATAGAGTCGTTCAACCCTAGAATGAAAAATTGGAGCAGTTGGTCTGCCAGGGCCATGATGTGCTATTAATGAGACCAGTACGAATATTACTGCTAATAATAGCCAGCTTTTATCCTACATGGCATTAGCCCCCAAAGGGGTGGTTGTCACCGTGCATTATTCTTGCTCAGTGCTGGACACCAGCTTAAGTACTATACCTGTGCAATTCTCTGAAGCCCTCAGTATTGCTAAGGCGACCACTGTATTAATATCCACATTCTAGAGATTGGGAAATTGAGGCACAGAAAGGTTTAGAAAAAAGGAACTAGCTGGTGGCAGAGCCAGTCCTTGGTGATGGACAGTCTGGCTCTAGAATCCCTGCCTTTTGAAACTGCCTCTCAGTAACAAAACTTGCTCACATCTAGGAGTGATGGCATCTTCTTTGGTTTTTTGTTTGCTGTTGAGTCGCTAAGGCATGTCCAACTCTTTTACGTAAGAGGTACTAAACCCATAGCTGTTCCCGGGCTCTGTTGATGTCATGTGAAAATATAGACTGCTATTTCCTAGAAACTTTTGAAAATTACTTCTAGTCATATTTGAACTCATAAAAAAGAAGATGAAACTGGGAATTATCGGAAGTCTCCCCGCCTCCCTCCCCTGCCACAAACTTCCCTTCTAATGTGTGTTCCCAGGATCTCTGTGCCCTGTAGGCTGGCTTATATCCCAGGTGGCCGCAGACCCCCTTTCCTGGGTACCCATGTCCCCTGATTTCCACCTGGATTCAGCCAGTGGGAGACCCTGGCAGAAAAATTATGGGATGGGAGGAAAAAAGAATCTGGGATTGTGCAGGGAAGGGGCGGGAAGGGATGGGGTAAGCGAAGGCAACGTCTCTTTCATGTATCCAGCTCCTGGGAGGTTGGCCCACCATGGGTCCATCTGCCACCAAGGACCTAGCCCTTGGGCCGCATAGCACTCCTTCCCCCATTTGTCCTGCGGTGGCTTCCTGCTGTTGCTAGTCCCTAGGTGACCTCGCCACCTCCTGTTTGGGTGTTCCAGGTCTTCGTACCCTGTGTAATCAGTTCATTCCAAGCCATAAATGCCCTCGCCTAGAAATGCCTTCCGTTGTGTCTGTGTCCTTAGTCCCCGACTGCTGCCCAAGCCACCCTCATTTTCTGTTTCCTAAGCTTAAAAATAGGCTGCGAGAATGCAGTCGACGTGCTGTGTCCAGATCTCAGCAAAACTTCTGACAGGTCATCTTACGATGTCCTTGTAAACAGAATGGGAGGAATTTAGAGTGGATTATTAAACATTCTTAGGTTGCGAAAGTTTATTAATGTTCAAAATCAACCTGATGGAAGGGCTCTAAAGGTTTGTCAGAAGGCTGTGTCTCTGGCCATGTCCTACTCAACATTCTTACCAAAGATTTGGACCAAAATAAAAAAAGCAACTTTACCAAATATGTGTATAAGACCAAACTGAAAGGTAATTTAATTCAGATTTTGAAAGGATGTACTTTGTAAGGAAAAGTGAAAAATCTCGTATCTAGGTACAAAAAATATAAGCATATTGAATGGCAGAGACCAAGCTCCCCAGCATAGTATGTGGGTAGTCCAGAATTTTAATTAACTACAAACCTAATACAGGCCAGAAGTTTGACCTGTTTTTAAAAATAATAACAGTGGGGCAAGTTCATCTTTGGTTCCCATTAGAAGATTAGGGCTGCTGTCGACTGACAAATAGTCTCACTTTTCACCTGGAGTATTACAGGATAGCTAGGAACTTAATCTAAGAAAGACGAGTGTTTTCCAGACTTAACGTTATTTGCAAGTTTTATTTGCACATATTCATTTATTTTTGCCTCACAGCAGCTCACTGGAGGATGTACTGTTAGCATTTCTCAGCCTTTATCCTCATATGGATTTAAGTATAAGCTCCGTAGCTCACTGTGTGGCCTTGGGCAAGTACGACGCTCACATAGGAACCCTGTTTATTTCAGTAAAGTCCATTCTCACTTCACGATGACCATACTGCATCTAGATGAAAGGGACCCAACTTTTAAAAGGCCAGGAAGCCTTTACATATTATGAGCAGTTTGTCAGGGGGAGAGAGACTCATGGGAGCAAAAAGTCTGTCTTCTAGGATTTGAAGGTCTGTCACACGAGAGAAGGAGTGAATTGATTTAAGTGGCTTCAGGGAACAACCAGGACTAAGATTTTTGCTCAATATTTAAAAATTTCAAACAGAATTGCCCTTATTGCCCTCTAATATGGTCACTGTCTTTGTGCCAAAAGATTTTCATTCTCAGGTATTTTAGTAAAATGAATTTCTATACTAGGAAGAATGTTAAATTAGATAACATTAGATAATTAGATAAGTCTAGAGTAACACTCAACTCTTGAGAGTCTGATTTCTGTGTGTTTTGGGTTTTGATTAGTGAGATTTGTGATTTGTAGTTATTTGTTCTATTGTTATAATTTAACTTCCAGCCATATAATTGTTTTTCTTGTAATTTAGAATTAGCATGCTCTATTTATGAAAAAACTTTTAAGAGCCTGAAACAAGGAAGTAAAGCTTGACTATGCTCAGTGTAATTACATTCCCAAGAAATATTATGCTATTTCCTGGAATATGTCCCCAGAGTGAATGTCTGCATTTGTTCCATTTCATTCCTAGCTATAGAATCCTATCAGGGGTGATGAGGAGCATCATTCTGAAATATATTGAAGCTGAGAATAGTTTGCAAAATGTTATTGGGTTTGCTAAGATGAACCTGTGCAAATGCAAGCCATTGGTTCACCACTGTGAAAATCAAGGCCTGTGTGGCAAAGGTCCCTGAAATGACTTATTAAAGGCCACCCGAGTGATCATGCTTGAAAACTATAAAATTTACCTTGATGATGCCTTTGTAGCCTTCTTGCCAGAACTAGCATAGTGTCTCTCCCCATATGGGACAGTTAGATTCATGAAGGACTAGTATATTTGAGAAAGGGAAATAAAAATTATTTCAAAATTGAGACAAAAACAGCAGATCTCCCCTGAAAGTAAAGCACAGAGGGAAGATGAGATGTATCAGTATTTCAGAATTAATTTAACGTTTTGCTTTGATTTTTTTCTGGTTGGGTTTAAAAAGGGAACTTCTCAGTCTTCATAACTGTTTGCTGAGGCCTAAAAGTTAACTGATTTCCTGAAAAAGACAGCTCTGTTGTGAATTTATAGTATTTCAGAACTTTCCTGTGAATGATCCTAAAGGACTGGGTACTCTCGTCACCTCATTTCTTTAAAGAAACCTCACACTGTCTACCTTCCCCCAGCCTTTTCACCAGTTTTTCCCCAGATTTATTAATCATACTATAATTCTCATGGAAGGATTTGAGATGCCCTGAAATTACTAAGGGAAAAAAATGAGGTGAAATAGTATCTGATGTTTAATTCAATGTATTATCCATTTTAAAATGGATACTTTAAAAAATGAAATCTTTATAGCTGTTAACAATCTCTGGCAACTTGCCATTCCATAAAATGGTGATTTTTCTTTTAAAACAGTTCAGTTTCCTACTCATGTACTTGATGTGGGGGGCTCAGCATGCCCTAATAGTCTTTTCCCTCTAAATTGACAGTCAGTGCCAAGGAGATAGAATGAGTAATGGCTAAGAATCCCTGTGCTGCTCTGGTCTCATCAGCCTTGTCACTGTGATGAATTCCTTGGAGGCGCTGGGGGGCTGGGCTGTCAGGATCACATGGGTTGGGCATTATTGATCCTTATACCTGTAGTGCCCTCCATTAGGCCTGGCACCTGGGCATCTCACAGGGAGTGTTTCTGAGTGAAAACCTAGGTATTGAAGATGAAGTTTACAATGAACTATAATTTCCTTTTTTAGAAAATAGCTTCAGATTGCAGTTTCAAAGTACCTAGAGCTGCTGGAGGGGAAGATGGCAACATTCTCCCTTAATGTCCTATATGTGAAATTTGGGGAGTTTAAAAACCAACCGAATTGCTGCCAGATCTGTTTTGATGCTCAAAAATTTTCAAATTGTAGGGAAAGTGTTATAGTATATGTATCTTACAGTATGCCGTTCATTCCTCCAGTATATATTCAAATTCATGGAGATTTGATAGCCAAAATATGCATAGTCACGCTGAGATGAATTAGCAATGCAAAGCATTTTCATTATAGTTCTGGTCAGAATTTAGAGCCATGTAAGTTCGGATCAGATCAAGTTTGCTAACAAGTTTTTTAAAGAAAGCAACCCACTACTTGTTTTTCAGAGCTTTCATCTTATAATTTCTAATTTCAGGTGATTAGGTAGAAATTGTTGCTATTTCCCTCATATTTCCCCAAGAAAAAAAGGAAAGGTAAATATCTGAATAGAGTTTGGAGGTGATTTGCTAAGCACTGCCGTGCACGCATCATCTCACTTACACCTCACGGGACCCTCTGAGATAACTGTCATCACCATTTTTTTCTCACAAAAGCTTCAGAGGACTAGAGGCTGAAATGACTCCTCCTAGGTACAGAGTTAGCAAGGAGCAAAACCGGGACTCAAGCTCAGGTCTTACAGCTCTGGCTTCCCGCCTCCTTTCACCAAGTCTCATTTTCACACGAAAAGCTCCATCAGAAATTGGAAAATGACATTTGAGTGTATGTTCCTCCAGAGCTGAATGAATATATTATAAAACTTTTATTAATTTGAATAAGCTGGTTTTGCAGAAGTGGACTTGTTATGGTAAAATTTGAAGTTTGTTTTGATCATTTTTTTTTAAAAGGATGCAATTTAAAAGCTTAAGGTAATTTCAGGTATAGAATAATGTGTTTTATTCTCATTGTGTTTAACTGTTTAGATGTGCCTGGCATCAGAGGGGGTGAAAATGGAAGAATCAAAGCTAATAAGAGCAAAAGAATTAGATGGTGGAAGAATTAAAGAATTGGAGAAGGAAAAGGAAGAAAGAGACACAAAAATGGAGAAAATGGATGAAGCCAGGTTACAGAAAGAAGCAGAATTTGAAAAATCAGTTAAGGAAAATATAAGAGATTCTAAGGAAATAAGAAATTTTGAGGAGGTGCGAATGGATGACATAATAGGTATAAAAATGGAAGCTCCCAAAGAAATTAAAAAGGAAGAATTAGAGGAAGATCAAAAATGTGGTCACTTCCCTGATTTTTCCTACTCTGCCAGTAGCAAGATAATAATAAGCGATGTTCCCAGTAGAAAGGACCACATATGCCATCCTCATGGAATCATGATCATCGAGGATCCCACAGCCCTAAGCAAACCAGAGAAGCTAAAAAAGAAAAAGAAGAAAAACAAAATGGATCGACATGGAAATGATAAATCCACACCCAAGAAGGCCTGCAAGAAGAGGCAGTCCTCGGAGTCAGATATCGAGAGTGTCATGTACACCATTGAGGCTGTGGCCAAGGGAGACTGGGGCATCGAGAAGCTTGGAGATACCCCTCGCAAGAAGGTCCGCCCATCCTCCAGCGGAAAGGGGAGTATTTTGGATGCCAAGCCACCAAAGAAAAAAGTGAAATCTAAAGAGAAGAAAATGTCGAAGGAGAAATCCTCAGATCCCACCAAAGAGTCAAGACCTCCAGATTTTATCAGTATTTCTGCCAGCAAGAACATTTCTGGTGAGGTGCCAGAGGGTATAAAAGCAGAACCGTTGACCCCCACGGAGGATGCGCTCCCACCCACCATGTCGGGACAGGCCAAGCCTGAGGACAGTGACTGCCACAGAAAGATAGAGACTTGTGGCTCCCGGAAATCGGAGAGGTCTTGCAAAGGTGCTCTTTATAAAACCCTGGTGTCTGAGGGGATGCTCACCTCTCTGCGAGCTAATGTTGACAGAGGTAAGCGACTTCTCAAAATCTGAAAAGAGCCTGGAAACCTTGCAGAATTCCTCCCTTAGAGGTATTGAAAAGCAATTAAGACAACAGTAAAGAACCTTTTAGTATCAAAATAGTATCTTAGATTCGTATGAGTCTTTGTGGTTTATAGATTATAGACATTTGTCATTTTACCGTATGTTTTAGCACCATAGAGAAACGTTTCTATTCATTTCAGATGTAATTCTCAGACCATAAGTGTTCTAAGTTAGTCCTATCTTTTTCCTTTTTACTGGTGTCGGCTGACTTTTTGTTTTGACAGATCAGTATTGGCATGTGTAGAACTGTTAGTCTAGTTTTTAACTGATGGAAATAATTTTCAGAATCATGCAGGTGTTTGATAGAACCTTGACCTGTAGACTCTAGAAACAAAAAATTTATCTAGCCCTCCCCGCTAGATAATCAGAACTGTAATTGAAGTGAATAGCTCTTTAAAATACAACAGTTCCAGAAACTAGTTAATGTGTATACCTTTATTCCATAGAGTGTTTCATATACATTTATCAGTTTTAAAATATAGTATCTGACTGGGGGACTGCCTCTTGCCAAACTAAATTCCAGCCATAGATGTGTGTGAAAATAAGTCTCACAAATCCTGAATGGAGATCCTTAAGGGTACATTTTGCTCCAGGGAGGTCATTCCACTAAGTGTTGGGGAAATTAGAGTTAATAATGCGCAGCAGCAAAGGGCTCCCACACCTCAGGCTGATTCTGTAATGGAAAAGCAGATAGAAGTTAGTCTTTCTCCTGAGTCATGTAGCTTTGTTGAGTTATGAGACTGTGGATCTCAGCCTGTGAGTTACTTTTTTACACATTCTATTATTGAAGGTGGTCCTGAGTTCTCTGAAATAGTTAACAAATAGCATCACGCAAATAGTCCCTAAGGGGTCAAGAGGTCATTTGTGAAGCAATTAAGATGATTTCCTTTCCACCCCAATATGCCGAGCACACTCTTTTGAATTTCCTTAGGGAAACGAAGCTCAGGAAAAGGAAACTCGTCTGATCATGAAGGGTGTTGGAATGAAGAAAGCTGGACGTTTAGCCAGAGTGGGACCAGTGGAAGCAAGAAGTTGAAGAAGACAAAGGGAAAGGAAGACTTTGTCCTCGGGTAAGTGCCCGCGGGCACGCCAGCCGTGCAGCGCAGATCGCGCGTGCAGTGGTGGTATGTCTCCAAGCAAACAAATCCCTGACAGCTGATTCTTTGAGTAAACTCATGAAGAAATACATATTATCATGTGATTCCTGCTGTTAGCATGGTGTGCGAGTAATAGTGTCTTGCATGTTTTAATTATGGTTCAAAATGTGTAGATTGTAGACTTAGGCCTGAGTTACAGTTGAGGTCCACCTGGTATTAGTGGTATGACATTGTAAATCCTTTCATATCGCCAAGATGTAGTTCTAATCTGAAGTTTACGATGACTATCACGTTTATACTTCGCTGATTTTATGTACTCTGTGTACTTCATATAATATTTGTAAAGGTTATGCACACATGTATAAAATAATGGCAGCTGAGAATGTACATAAAATTATGTTCCTACCTCTAATCTTGTTTTGTTTAAACCATGTTCTAATGCTCTAAGGTAAAAATATTAGATTGAATATTCTCAATATAGAGAATATTCAGCAATTATTTGTGTATTAAAATGAAGTATCAAGAAGGAGCATACATTGAGGTAAAATAATTAAGAATTATTTTATTTTTTATTATGTAAGACAGACTCCTAATACCAAGCTTAACATAAAGCATTTTGATAGGCGATGCAGTACTTTATATTGGTGAGAAAAGAAAGCATCTGTATATTCAGTCGTACTGTCCTTTAGCTTTCTCATAAGCCGAATTTGAAAAGAATACTCTGAATAGAAATTAGTACATTTTAATATATTTTCCATATTTTTTCATAAGTATGTTAAAGTATGCAAATTTTATGCATTAGGGGTATTATATTTGTTTTATCCATAAATATTTGCATTTCTTTTTGTGGGATAATGTACTTTGTCAACTGGACATTACAGCGCTTTCAGGTCTGGTTAATCTTAAGGTCCTCATTACACAATGGGAGGGTGGAAAGTATTTCTCATGAGAATGATTCTTCAATATTATTTATATTGAGATGATATATTTATAACTTTATATATTTTGTTCTAGTATTTTTAGAAGTCCAAAGTTCAGATTATTTTGCCGACATTATGCTTAAACAGTGACACAAAAATCCTCGCATTTGTCATTGTCAAGCACAGAAGTATTTGCAGGATTCTCTTAAAAAGTGACAACTGAGTGTCCGAGCCAGTTCTGTCTTATCTTCTGGAATTACCGGTGTCCTGTAGGTCTACACGCTGAGAGAGGTAGAGGTGTTACTGCGGACAGTGAGAGCCAAGGGATCAAATGAAGCAGGAGGCTTGGAGCCTGGAGGCTCCCCAGCAGAAAGTCCTCCGCTGCTTCTGTTAGAAACTCCTGCATGTTTTTACCAGTCTTCTCTGAGGAGCAAGAAAAGTCAAACAGTCTTTTGGAAATCTATTCCTGAAAAGAGATTGGGGTGTTTTTGTTTTCACTGTTGCTTAGGAAGCCACATGTGTTTAACTGGGGGTGTGATTTTCTACAGGCTAAATCAGTGGCACAACTCTGGTCTTTCCTCCTCTCCCTTCCGTAAATACCGGCCTGTCAGAATCAGATTATCTGGGCTTGTTTTATTTGGAACATGCCAGCATAGTTCATGAGCAGTGAAAAATGCCACATCTGTCAATCTTCTCTGAGATTTCTAAATGAGTATTTTAAACCTTTTTATCACAGAAAATGTGCTGTTTAATTACCTGTAGCCAAGGAAAATTCACTCTGTATTGGCAGTTCTACTTTTATAGACTTCTTTAAGAAAAACATAAGTAATTATTCTAGGTGGGAAAAGGTGGGGGAAAGTCCCAAGGGACCTAAGGAGTTACAGCTTGCATTTTCATATTTCTCTTTTGGTTATCCCGAGTATCTAAAAAATCTATGTCTTATCGATAGCTTTCTGACAACTGATTAGTATCAGATAATATCCGATTTTCCATTACTATAATTTATTAACTGAAATGAGAAAAGACGCTGTTACTAAGGGAGGAACATCACCCGAAAGCCATCACCTTTCACTGCTTTGTTAGAACCTGGTAATGGCCTTTTTCAGGGGGGCCTTTCTGACGATCGTCTGACTGTCCTGTTTGTGCCCCCCATTCTCGTACATTCCTCCAAGACTGAGAAAAGAGCCTTAGGCGAACACACCTCAAGCACACTTCTCAGGCAGCAGCCTAACGCGTTAGCCTCTGGTGAGTCGGTACTCAAAGCTGCTCTCTTCCCATCTTCCATCTCCCAAGCACAGCAGTTCCCCTGCAGCTTCTCCCATCTGTTTGGGTTGCATCTTAGCTAATAAATCTCACTATAAATGAAAGCCAGCAACCAGTCTAGCTTCCAGCAGGCACACTGCCATTGCTGTGGGGCTACGTAGAGACAGTCAGCAGCAGCCCAAGGATTTCCCAACTTTGCTGGTGGCATTTCTAGAGTCATTTGTGGTTTGCCCTAAAGTCCTGTTGCCTCTCTGCTGGTATGTACTTGGAAAACTGGCTTTACTTTTCTCTTTGCATGTTTTGTCTTCATCCTGGTCAACTGTCCAGAATTTTTTTCTAATCTTCAGAATACTTGTTTATATCTTCTTTGCGTGTTAGTCACTCAGTCATGTCTGACTCTTTGTGACCGCATGAACTGTAGCCCACCAGGCTCCTCAGTCCATGGGACTCTCCAGATAAGTGTGTGTTTTAATCAAGTACTGACCTAGTCAGTGGGCTTCCTGCATGGCACTAGTGATAAAGACCTCACTTGCCAATGCAGGAGGCAAGAAGAGATGAGGGTTCTATCCCTGCTTCAGAGAGATGCCCTGGAGGAGGGCACGGCAGCCCAGTCCAGTATTCTTGCCTGGAGAATCGCGTGGACAGAGGAGCCTAATAGGCTACAGTCTATAGGGTCAGACACGACTGAGCAACTTGGCATGCACACAAGCTAGTCAGTAATTTTTTTTAATTAAGTTTATGAAGTTATCAATATAAATTACTAATTTCTATAAATAAGCTTGCCTATATGTGTGTGTGTATACACTCAAACACACACACACACACACATGAGAATCTTCAGAATGAAAAACTTGGATGGAATATGTTTTGTATTGAACTTAATAAAAAATTCCTGTGCCAATGGAAAAAACAGCGAATTCTCCACTTCAGTAATACTCTGCTGTTTTTTATAATGTTTCTACTTTTCTAAGGTAATAACATAACCTGTCATGTGAGTTTACTAAAAAACCTGGGTTGGTAAATCTCAAGCATTTCTAAAAAGTTTTCTTTTTAAACATTTACATCATGTGCTGATTGAGTCTCTCCCCTCCCCTCTTTCATTAGCTCAACAAAGCTGGATGAAGAATTTGAAAAGAAATTCAACAGCCTCCCTCAGTATAGTCCTGTTACATTTGACCGGAAATGTGTACCTGTCCCAAGGAAAAAGAAGAAGACTGGAAATATGTCCGCAGAACCGACTAAAACCAGCAAAGGTTAGAAGTGTGCTGTACCTTCCTGCAGCGTGGTCGGATTCTCACTGAAGCCTCTTCTGACCATCTGCAGCTCCCTTGAGATATGTAGTTGGGTTTGCAGTTGAGGCAGCAGCAAGTTGGAATTTCGGTTCCTGTCTAGGGTTATCTTGGTTCCTGCCTTATTCTTCTCTCTCGTCTTCTTCCTAAGCCTCTTCAGCCTTCATCCTTGGGCATCTCAACCTGTACATTTGCCCTTAAGTATGCAGGTCTTAATTACACACGGTCTTGGACCTTCTTGTCTCCAGAATTCAGATTGGGAATGTTGAGCTTTTCTTGAGCAGTAACTGTTGGCTGAGCCCAGTTCATCTGTCTCTCTGTGTGTCTACACCAGGTTGGACTTTGGGGCAGTGAAATCCTTCCATTCACCTAATAAGGAGATCCCATTCTTAACTGGCAACTGAACCAAATGAAGAGAAAACTCCCTTTAATACTTTGGCAATATAATTTTTATTGGTTTTATTAAATTTGCTATGTACATACTCTTTTTCAAGAATATCAGATTCTCCTCTTTGTATATCAGGGAAGTTTTCTAAATTGTCAGTTGGCTTGCGGGATTGGGGAGTCTCAGCACTCATGAGGGGCAGCATTGCAGATCATTAGAGGGGTTTTAAAGAGTGAGGTATGCATTTTCAGTGGTCACAACCCCTGGCACATTTGTATGGCAGAGGCTAGAGTTCTAAACATCCTAACCTGTGCAGGACACTCAAGTACAATGAAGAACTGTCCTACACAAAGCCACAGTATTGCTCCCAGTGCAAAACTCCTCTTCTGAGTTTACTTTAGGTCTGAAAGTTGGTAGGCAAGTAAATATACCTTTAGTTTTCCACACAGAGGTGAAAAACTTCATTTTGCGGTAGCTCTCCAGTAGGGGTAGTGAACGAGAGATGAAGAACTAGTGTGGGGGTTTGTTGTTTCCAGCATCAAATTCTGAGCAGGATTTGATGGCAGAGTTCTCATAATTACCCTATAAAAGAGGCAACCTATTGCTTGCTCTATGGCAATTCAGAATACTTCCCTTTTTGTGTGTATTTAGCTGAATGAATAGATGAATGGATAGATAGAAAATGATATATATCTTTGCAAAAATCTTGCTAAAACCTAGCAATCATGGATAATGATCAAAGATAAATAGTAACGAGTGTATATAATTTCATGGATTTGGGGGAGTCCATAAGGTATATATATCTAGGGAAAAATTATATCTATGAAGAAACCTAAACCTTTCTCCATCAAGATCTAAAACCCCCACTGTACACTGAAGCTGAAACAACAAGAAGACCTGTATCTCAGGGTGGATCTGGAAAGATGAGGAAAATTCCCCCTTCGTGATGAAAGGTGGGAAGGAATGTAAAAGTGATTTTAGAATTAGCTCAGTTTTTCTGCTGTGGTTAATAAAAACAAGTCTGATAAATAAAGAACTGAAAAAGAAATATTGCATCACCAGGTTTGCTCATCTGAGAAAATAAAATAAGGTTGTTCTGAGATCTTCCAAGATAGGTAGGGAAGAAATAAAGCAGGCAGTTGACAGGTAGGTAGCTGAGCACTGTAATGGATTACCGAGGGAAATGACAGTCCTTGCGCCCTGGAGATATCTAGGAATAGGCAAAGCAGTTCATGAGCCCAAAGATGCCAGGGATCGTGAACCCCCATAATTCTTGGATTTAAAGTTGCTGATAAATACCTGACAGACTAATAAAATGGAACTTAACTGATTGATGTGCAGGACATATGCTCTTCCTCCACTCCTTGCAGTTGGAGACATTCATTTTAGAGCTCTGAAGTTGGCTGAATTATCTATCAGGGGCTGTAACAATAGATTTATTTTTGTAACGCTATAAGACTCTGAAGTTAGGATCTATTTTCATGAGACCTTTTCTTGGGTGTTGGTTGTCTGTTATATGTTTTCCTCTCCCAGCTGAGATTAACAGTGTTTCTTTTGATGTGAAATAGCTTTTTTGGAGCTTTGGATTATACTTCATACAATATCACCTTAACTCTTCTGTTATGCCTCTCAAGCCACAAAGTCCCTGGTTCTTAACACAGTGTACCAGTAATTGCATAGATAGGAAGGCTGTCGAGACCTTAGATTTTGCTCGTTCCAACTTGTGGAGCAAAATGCAATTAAAATAAAATAGAAATAATATATTCTCTATTTAGCAAACTAAAGAAGTAGTATTTGTAGTTGATTATAATTTGGCATTAGCAGCGCCAGTGTACTATCCTACAAGTTATTAATGAAATTATCATACCAGCTGTGCTGTAATTGCCTGATCTTTAGAGGATAGAGGAGATTGTTTTCTTAGAGTCTAGACCCTTTGCATTTTTGCATAATGAATTGTTCAAAGCAAACATTGTGAGTGAGATCAGTAATTCTTTAGTAAAGGAGCATGTTTTCATAGGAAACCTCATTTTTTTCTCCAACAACATTTGTCTGTATTTTATTTTCTCCTGTATTTGTTATTCAGCATTTATTATTGTATTTTTCGCTACCTTATACTAGGTATTTTTTTTTAGCTACCCCAGGTTATATAAAACATATAGAATTTTTATGAAATGTAATTTCTAGAAGAAATATTTATGTATGCATTTATAGAGTTACATACCTCAAGATCATAGGATCTAGTTGGGTTTATACTTCTATTTTTCCAGTGGTCTTCTTATTTGTATCTGTATTTCCAAGTGGTCTTTCCCTTTTCCATCATCCCGTCTACTGCCTCTGCCGTGTATGAATGGGTCTGCCTTCCTCCCACAAGGTCCAGGCTACGTTATAGTAGGCTTAGTATATAGATGTTTTAGGCATAGAACCTCCCTTTGCTTCTCAGATTATCCAGGAAGTTATCTATCTCATTCACAGTGCAGGTCAGCTGCAGTAGCCCATCTCTAGAGTGTTTTCTGGTTTATCTCACACAGTTACTTGTATATATTCAAATGAAAGCTTTGAATTATAAATCTAAATTTAATTGTAGCTTAGGAGATCTGTTTTGACACATTATTTTAAGTACACTGTTAATGTGTGAAGCACTTTTTACAAAAGTATCAGAAGGCAGAATGCTCTGTAAAATAGTAATTTTCAAGCAAGTAGGGTCATGAAGAAAAAGTTAATTGAGTTCAATTTGGAGTGTTTAAATTATGCCCAAGCTTGACCCTTGACTCAATTTCTCCTTCCTTATCTCTTTTATCTTCTCACATTGTTTTTTAGCCTATTAACACACATCCTGTTGGTCTTTCTCATGTTTTTCCAAGTTACACTTACTCTGCAAGATTCAAATTTCCACTGTTAAAGAATTTGAAATTTTTGAAAATCACAGTGGAAATAAAAGAAGCGGGTTTACAATGTTTAAGATTGAGGACAGAATCCCCTGTTTGGGATTGAGCTGACCTGACCATTTTAATAGTGTTCAAGAGCTGAGATATGATGAAAATCAGGCCATCCCTTTCCCGTCAGGAAGTGGTAGCTTCCAGGTTGGGCAGAACTCTTGTTTCTTGCCCTGTAGCTATTTGAGAGTCTTCCCTGTCCCCAGACATTTTCTGAAGCCTGGTGACAGCACATTTGCTGATATAAAAGGTATGCCTAATGTGATCCTGAGTTTTTTTAACAAGGCATGCATGTCTAGCCCAATAAGGTGCCTCCTCAATGAATCCTAACTTGATTGTGTCTCATTTACTTGAACTTATTCCAGTCCACAGATTCTTATGTCCAGTAGCCACTTTGCTATAAATTATTCCAAAGAAATTGACTGTTTCATTGGCCCTTCATTACTTATGTGTTCATTACCGAAATGACAGCCTTGTCTTAGGATAAAACCTCTGCTCCTTTGATAGCTTAAACACATGAAACTATAGAATCTAGACATTGTCACCACTATTCAAGTAACGCCTAACACTTGTTTCCTAAAGCAAGCAGACCAAGGTTTTGCTTTCCAAACCAAGGTTCTCTTAATTCACCTCACCTACTGATCTTGAAAAATTGTCATACCATACTAATACTCAAAGGGCTCTGTGTCACTACACTTCTCAGCTAAAACATTTCCTTTTTTCAGCAAACCATGAACAACATTCGTGTTTTTAAAAGTTATTATCCGTTTCTCTATGGCACCCGTCCTACCCTCTCAGCTTATAGTTTGTCTTTGCTATTTTTTACCCAGCTGTGAAGTTGGGGTGCAAAAGAAATTGATACCTTCAAAATGCAGGCCACCCTGCCCAAAAATGTTAGTGAAGTCCTAAGCTGGTTTATGTGCCAGCAACAGGTGATTTTTGGCATAAGAAAGTGGAAACTGGTACCAACAGTCTTTGAAGAGGTTTGGTAGGAAGGTGGGAGAAGGAGATGGCATGGTAACGAGATGGTGGTTCAGGGAAAGACAGTTGCCACCTGTTTGCTTTCTGGAAGATTCCTTCTCAATTCTGTTCTCTGTTTTTGACTTCCTACCGTCTTTTGCCTCCTTGGGCATTTCTATGTTAATTAAAATTAAGGGAAAATAGTAGTATATGTGCTATTTATTACAAATTTTGACTTTATTTTCCTTGAACAAAATAGCAAACATGTATTCCATACTGGTAGACAGGAGTCAGATTGTTCCCTTCTTGACTAAAGTTACTGCTTTTCAGTAATATCCTTGTATCTTATCCTCATATCAGACTCCTTCGAGTTTGTCACTTTCCTTTTTATTTGAACTTGTCGTGCGCTTAGATTTGTTTTATAGTCCAGGATGGCTAGCAGCAAGGCTGTTTAAAAATATAACTTTACGGAAGCTCTTCTGGGTACTAAACCTCCCTGGTTGTTCTCTTTTTATGTTAAAATTGACAAGCTCTATATTAAGTTTTGTCCTTAAATTATACGTTTTAGGTTTCTCTGAGTATGGTTGGGTCTGAAAATATGTATTCTTTTCTTCTTACTTAACCCACTCCATACATGCAATCAGTTTGTTTCTGTGAACCATTTCCTGATCCCATTGTCCTCATAGATGGTGATGAACAAGAACCACTCCCTGTGAGCCGGCACCTTATTGTTATTAGATTATCTTCCTGTGGGTCCGATCACTGCATGAGGATCGCTAGGATCCTTATGATCCAGAGAAGTCTCTGAGTTGTTTTCTGCTTTCTGCTTTCTTCAGCTTCTGCTTTCCGTGATTGCCTGTGCATCTGTCCTTCATGTGCACCAGCCTACAGTTTCCTGAGTTGTAGAAAATACCTATGAATGATGGCAAATGGGCTATAAAGAGTACCTGTAATATCAGTGTCTATCATCCACATGATATATTGTCTTTGTGTTTGTTAAATTTATCTTCTTTCCCTGTTCATTTACTTCTCCCCAACCCCAAAAAACAAATAAAGTGTTTTCTGTTTCCATTTCAAACCACTACCACCCAATTCAGAATATTTGTTATTGGTTATTTAGAAGGATGACTTGGCATAGTCCTCAAAAATCACTTGTAAACCTTTATGTTATCAGTAATAATAGCAACAGCTGTCATTTCTTGAACTCTTTATTTATGCCATCCAATGTTTTAAGAGCTTTATTTATTCATGCAACAGTATTGTTGAAAATCAGTCATGTGTTAAGCACCATGCTAGGCATGTAGAATATACCTCTGAATGAAAACAAAGAACCCTGCTGCCGTGGAGGTTACAATTATAGTGGAAGTACCAGACAGTAAAGAAGTCTAAACAATAACGTTTCAGAAGGTGAGCAGTAATATGGAAAAAAGAATAGGTTTGATAGAACTAGGTCAAAGATTAACAAGAGAAGACTTGAACACTGTGCAACAGCTAGACCCAACGACATATATAGAATACTCCACGCAACAATAGCATCATATACACGCTTCTCAGGTATACATGGAACAGTCTCCAGAACGCACAGTATGCTGGGACATTTAACAAAAAGGATTGAAATAATTGAAATTATGTTTTCTGACCACAGTGGAATGAAAGTAAAAATTAACTGCAGGAGAAAATTCAGAAAACCCAAAAGTAAGTGGAAATGAAACAACACACTCTAAATAACCAGTGAGTCAAACAAGAAATCAGTAGGGAAATATGAAAATACTCTGAGATGAACAAAATGAAAGTATAGCATGCTGAAATTTTTAGGTACAGCTAAAGCATTTATATTATGAATATAAATTCACATATTAAAAAAGAAGAAAGATATCAAATCAATAACCTAGCCTGTCTTGAGACACTGTTAGCAGAACAAACTTAACCTAAAAGTAAAAGAAAGGAAATGATAAAGATTAGAGAGGGGATTCATGAAATGAAATGAATTAAATAAAGAAAAGGAAAATAATGGAGAAAAGTCATTAAAACCAAAAGCTAATTCTTTGAAAACAAGCAAACTTGAGACACATTTAACTAGACTGACCAAGAAAGAAAGAAAACAAATTCAGAAGTAAAATAGGGATCATTATTACCAACCTCACAAAAATGGAAAGGATTAAAAAGGAATACTATGAATAATTGTATGGGGATAAGTTAGGCAGCCTACATGAAATGGGCCGTTACTAGAAAAACACAAACTACTGAAACTGACTTAAGAAATACACAGTGTGAATAGACCTATAACTAGTATAAAGATTGAATTTAGTAATCAAAAAAGTACTAGACCCAGGTGGCTTTACTACTGAATTCTTCTAAGTGTTTAAATAATTAATACCAGTTTTTCATAAGCTTGGCCGTAACATTAGAAGAAGAGGGAACACTTCCCAACTCATTCTAAGAAGCCAGTATTACCCTAATGTCAAAACTAGACAAACATATCATACAGACAAGAAGATCCAAAACTGCAGACCACTCTCTCTAACACATATAGGCACAGAAATCCTTAACAAAATGCTAATAGGCTGAATCCATGTAAGAATTATATACTGTAATCAACTGTTGTTTTACCCCAGGAATGCAAGGTTGGTTTAACATCCAAAATTCCAGTTGATGTAGTATACTGTAGCAGTAGGACAAAGACAAAGAAAAATCCACAGGATCATCTCAGTAGATGTAGAAAGAGCACATGACAAAATTCAGCACCTTTTCATGATAACAGCCAGCAAACTCAGAAGGGAACTTTAAAATCTGATAAAAGACATAAAAAAAAGAAAGAAAACTTTGCAACCCGCATTATGCTTAATGGTGAAAGATTGAGTGCTTTCCCCCTAAGATAGGGAATAAGACAAGGATGTCCACTCTCACCATTTCTATTCAACACTGAAGTGGCGGTTCTAGCCAGGGAAGTTAGGGATACAGAGAATATAGATGTAGGGAGGGGTGTAGTAGCTAAAAGGATATGAGGTTTATTTTTGAGGTGGTGAAAATGTCCTCAAATTGATGACGGCTACAAATATCTGTGAACATAAAAACCATTTAATGTATACTTTAGACAGGAGCACAGATAGTTGCCTCTGGCAGAAAGATAGGGCACGTGGGTGCGGATCTGGTAGGTGGGTAGATGCAGCAGGAGCAGCTTAGAGAGCTTCTAATTTTTAAAATCCTCACTTCAACCCTGTGAGTTAGGCACTATTATTATCCCCATTTACACACGAGGAAACAGAAGTTATGTAAGATGATTGTCAGTTTCACATAGGAATATCATCAAAGTGTAGAAAGCAACCTGCTTTGGGGAGGTCAGTGCTGAAAAATCCCAAGTCTCTTTTCTTTATCTGAGCAAAACTAAGATGCAGTTTGAGACTTCTGCCCAGTCCCTACTCCCCTCCCCCTGCCACCCTCCACAAAAATGTCTTGACAAATATTTTTCTATTTTTAAATCAATCTTTTCTTCCTAGTATATCCTCAGAATAGGGTGGAAAGCTATCTAATGCTATCAGGCCGACCTGAAAGTCATCCTCAAAGTGCTGTCCTTGTGAAGATCAGTTTCTTAGGAGAGACGAAATCCCATGTCATCCTTGCCTCCGTGATATTTAGGAATCTAAAGTAAAACCGTCTGTTTATTGCAGGCTGCATATGTACTGCCATTTCTGGCTGTGGTCTGCTCCAGTCACTACATCTGCAGTTCCTGCTGAGGGAGTCCCAGCCCTAATGGAGACTTCTGTCAGATACATTTCTAAGGAAAATCTCACTGGTTTTTCAGGAAATCTTAGGGAAGGGGGCTAAGCACGAGTTGGATGAGAAAAGATGCAAGATGACATTTCTTTGTGAATCAGTTTGCTTATTCCACAAGTTGGGGGAGGGTGTAATTGTTTAGAGACGCTCAGTATTTTTTTTATGAAGCATTTTAAATTTTAAATATATTTATATTAATATTGTCTGTAGGTCCTTTCCAGTCTCAGAAAAAGAACTTATTCCACAAAATTGTCAGCAAATATAAGCACAAAAAGGAGAAGCCTAATGTTCCGGAAAAAGGTATTGGTGCCTTCCATGCCCCATTAAGACTTCTCGGCCACCTCCATTGTGGATTCATCTTTGAGTGACGCTTCACTGCACCGTCTTGGCCTTTACCTCCCCTCTGCTTGCTTCAATGTCATCAGCTCTGACGCAGGCACATTCATTATTTCTAGACTCTGCAGCTAATTGCAAAGAGGGATCTTTTCCACTTCTGTACTCAAATCCCTTATTTGTCTCTAGTTTCAGAGTTCCATATGAATCCTAAAACTGCCTTTTTTTATTTGTATTTGGTACATTTTTTAAATTTAGTCTTCATGAGCTCTTCTCCACTCATTTTCTTTGACTGTTCCCGTTTTTCTCATGTTTGGCAGCCGTCAAAGCAGGACCACATTTCCTGCTTCCTAAAATCTTCCCAGTTTCATATTCATATGAGAGTCCCACGGTTTCTGCACTTTCTCTGACACTTGAGGATCCTTGTCAAGGGGGATTCCACTCCTACGTCGTAACCTGTCTCTCTTTTTTTCTGTCTATATACTTAGCTTGTCAGGCGCTTGCCACCTCCTTCAGTCACATAACCATTATTTCCAGAGGGCATGAGAGACATACGCACTCCACCCTCCCTTTCCTCTGAGCATCGGTGTCATGGTCACGATCTGGATGGGCCCTTGAGCCTCTTCAGGGCTCATCTGAAGACTTCCCTCTCTTCAGTTCAGGCCTCTGTTCTCTGACACAGAAGATAGGCGTTCCCTTCTGGTTCAGTACAACCACATGTCCTGGAAGTCAGTCTTTCTCTGCATCTCCTGCATGTTAGTGTCATGACTGCCATGAGCCTACTCATCTGATGCCCATTTGCATCCTACTTGCATGGCCGGATGTGGAGTCCTTTGTGTTTATATAATGAAGCTTTAAATGCAGCTGTCTTCCGTGTGTAGACATACATGCCTGAGTGTTCCTGTGTGTGACCTTTTACTTAATTTGGGTTTTATTTTCACCTGCATTTCAGCCTCTTAGTTTTGTTTTGTATGTTGGTATTTATTCTCTGCTTTCAGTGGAGAAATACCTCTCTTTGGGTAAAATGTCAGCTTTTATCTTTTAACCAATCTCTAGGTTAATCTCGATTAAAGTCATAAAAATTATCCAACAATGTGTTTTATAAAATGCAAATTTGTTTACTTTTAATGCTTTTCTGATATGGCCTAATTAGTTGGCAAATGTGGTTTTGAGAATTCAGTAGTTGAAGTAAAATTCTATTCGTTTGTGTTATAATGCTTTTTTATTGAGGTGGTTTTGTGGATTGTCTTATTTTTATAGTGTGTGTGTGTGTGCTAGGAATAGAGACTCACTCTCCTTTTCTGTTACTGCTTTTAGGAAGTGGGGATAAATGGTCAAGCAGGCAACTCTTCTTGGATGCCATTCACCCTACAGAAGGTAAAAGAAGCAACATTCACTGTATCATTTCAGGTAGAATATGCTGGAAATGGCATAATTTTTGTAGAGTTAAAAAGACATCAGTTTATACAGAATTAAGCAACAGCATTAGAGCTGTTATTTTTAAATTTTGAGTTATTTTTAATTTTCATATCAAAATTGATAGATTTTTTTTTTTGCTTTTTTAAGTCTTTTAAATTATGAAAATATGATAACACTATTACCAGAGACTTGGAAAAAAACAGAACAAAGTTACATATAGTTCCACTAGGTATTACAGTTATTTTTTAAGTAGATAAATTAAGATTTTTAGTTGGAGTTCAATATCAAACTCTCAAAAATTAATGGATAGAAAAGTAGAAGGGATATATTAGATCTGAAAAGCACTATGAACCAATTCAAAAGTGACAAAATTTTATCCTGCTGATGGTCAGGCTGTGTGTCATGTGGAGTTTAATTTGTGAAAGGGGGATTTTTAACCACAATAACCAGAAATTAGAGGGTTTTTTGTTTTTAATCCAGCTGCCTTGGGTTTTTAGTTGTGGCATGTGGTGGTGTGTGGGTTTAGTTGCTCCGTGGCATGTGGGATCTTAGTTTCTTGAGCAGGGATTGAGCCTGTGTCCCTTGTATTGCAAGGCAGATTCTTAACCACTGGGCCACCAGGGAAGTCCCAAACTAGAGGTTTCAAAACTGGAAATGTTCAGTGTTGCAGTTCACGTTCATCATTAACATTAACTTTTGTTGTTTGGTTGGTACAGTTCACATGAATTGCATGTCTGCTTTTATGTCATTTTGCTTTTAGAGAAAATGCCAGCAATATGTCTCCTTTCTGACTTATTCCTTCACATTCACAGTCTCTATAGAGTATCATTTCTGCACTTTGCTGGCAAACAAAATATGAATTGTTGTGCCACTCTCACCATTAAACCCTAACATCCCTAAATTGATATACATTCATACTTGTGTATTTTAAAAATATGTTCTGCACAGATTTGAGAAATGTAAGGCACTGATGAACTATCAGAGGAATCTGAAAGAGGCATTTAAGACAATATTACTCTTTTCTTTTTTTTTTACTTTTTTTTTTACTCTTTTCATGACATGATGCTGTTCTAAATATTTTAATTTTAAAACAATGAAAACCCTACCTCATCTAAAAGGAGGTATCACAGCATGTGCAGGTTGGTAAAAGAGTCAGCAGGTAGGAATTAGGGGACCTGATTCCTAATCTCAGACCTGCCACTAACGCGTGGTTTCCGGGAGGACAGACCCTTTAACCTCTTAGGATTCACTCTCCACATTTGTTCTCTATTGTAGGATATGTGTGTTTAGGGGTGGCATAAATGAGAAGGCAGAGTAATACATGAACTGTACATTTCATTTCCCCTCTAACACTTGATGATTTTATTATTGTGGTACCTTTAGTGAGTGGTATAATGCTGAAAATACCATATTCTGAAGCCCTAATTTTCTGCCATTTGGAGGTCAGAAATGTAAATTAATTTTGAATCTTCTAGGCAGTCGAAAGGGTTTAGTTGGAAATATTTATTATCTTTGATATTTAATTATATTTATTATTAATGTCTATGGAATGAAACTTTGGAGAATAGGCACTGAAAATTACATATCTTTCAGCGTAGAGTGCAAATTCATTTTACGTAGCCAGACAGAAAGGAATCAGTTTGAGCCCTGGGAATTAACCAGTAATTTAAAGTGACTTTTTGTTGTTTATTTTTATACCAACCCCTCCGTTTTGTTGTTCAGGTGGTGACTGTGTGATATGTGTCCACGTCATTCCTTGTTAAAACTTTATCTTGGAGATTATAGGTATATGAGGGCAGACAAAGGAAACCATAATTAGGACAGTGTGTAGCATGTGTAGGCTATCCTGGGCAAAGGGTAAACAGACGTTAGAAGTTTGTAACAGATGCCTATAAATGAAATATTGATTCCACTGAGGCTACACATGCAGCTGTTAGCTGCTTCTGACCCTCTTAAAATGGACGACTTAAAGTTCATTATGCTTTACTTAACACCGTCCTGAGTACAATTGACCATGAATTTTCTCCCCTAAAATATCAGAAATTTTCAGGGATTTAGGAGTCACATCTGAGGTTTAAATGCTAAGCATGTAATTTATAAGCCTTTTCCCCAATTTATAAGCCATTTCCCCAATTTTAAAATTCAAAATTGCTGAACCACTTATTAAACTTGCAGATCATTTAAAAAAAAAGATTTGCCTGTAGGCTAGAATTCAAGGTAAAATTTTCAAAAAAAACAAGATGACTTCCCTCTTGCCACTGTTTATCTTTCCACTAAGTTACAGTGTCATATGTTCATGCTTAAGCTAGAGGTTTCCAACTGTAATAATATTGATGGGGATGATTACTACTTAATATTGTTTTATGTTTCCAGGGGGTTTTCACATATACTTTTTGTATAAATGAATCTTAACAGCAGCTCCAGTCAATTTAAGGAGACCTTATCAGCTTCAAACACCTGAAAAGAAATTGAAGCCCGGCCAATGTAAGCAGGAAGGGAAGAAACCAGCATCAAAGCACTCTGACCACTACATTTTAGATTTTTCAGGCATATCTGGGTAGCCCTCATTTGCTGGAATTATAAATACTATCTTGTATAAGAAAAAAAAAAGAAGAAATCTCAGACTAGGTCTCTCCATAAAATTTGTTTCTTTGCAATGTATAAATGTAATTGCAGGAAAGAAAAGTCTAGTTTACAGTTAGATTTTTGAAATATCTACGCAGTCAGGCTAACTTGATCTCTCTTCATAAGTTCAGAATAGTAGCTTTTTAACTTCAGCAGAGTCCCTAGGGTCTTAGATAAGGCTCATTCATTTGACTCCTGTGTTCCGTTTAGCTTTTGACTGCATTTTCAGCTCATGGAGATTAACCCATGGCCATGAGAGTCCAGACGTGGCTATAATAATTTCAGTGCACATGTGACTCCTGTAATTGGCATGTGAGTTAATGACTCTGGAGCATTTTAATGGCCTCCTGGGGTAAGGGTACAAGTGCGACGCTGCCTCACCAAGAAACTCACTCTACATTTTGGGAGCAGAGTTTGGAAAACAAGACAGTCTCTTATGGCCACATTCCTAATGTCACTCCAGGAACCAGCATGTTCACATCATCACTCTCACATGTTATGCTCGAAGCGTGTCATGATTATTGGGTGTAAAAAAGCAGCTCTGTGGACTTGTTTTTCAGTGCTTGGGTAGGTTTGTGTGTTCAGTTACAAGCCCAAAGGGAAAATGACTGATTTGTTTTCAGAGGACAAAACCTTTTCTCACATTTCCAGTAGTTTATCCCAGGGGTCTGGGACGGGGGACGGAGGAGGCAGGGTTGAAAGGAGCAACCTTGCTGTCTCGATCCACATCTTTGGGCTGTTCCCTCTATGCTTTTTTCGTTTCCTGTTCCTCACCCCTGTTGACCTGAAACTAACAGACTGCCAGAATATACTGAGAGTACATTCTGGGTCAGTGGAGAATTTAACTTTGGGGTGTGCAGCCATGGTGTGCAAGCCCCCATATGTCAAAGGAAGGAGAGTTTTATAAAGGGGGAGAGAAACTGGAATTGGGAGGTCTATGGTAAAGGAAGTGTGTGGCTTTTCATTGTGTGAGTCCCTGCCAGGAGAGAGAGGTCTTCCTCCTGTTGGGCTCTATGATCATCACAAGGCCTGAGAGCTCCCCCCGCTGGTGTCCTGACTGTTTAATTGAGGTTTCTGTTGATTAATTTTCTTGCCCCACTAAGCCTGTGTTTTGAATCTTGCAGGTTGGTGGGGAGGACTGTGTATGTAAATCTAGATAGATTGTGTCCCAGTAGACCACAGTTGCTACGTGTGTTCAGGGTTCCTGCCTGCGATCCTTTAACCAGCTAGTTGGAGAGGATGATAAAAGAAGTTTCTCTTCGTTATGGTGCTCATGTCTACTGTCCTGTCCCAGACAGCTGTAGTTGACTCTTGAACAAAGTGAGTCATTTCACCCCCTCAGTCAAAAATTCACGTGTAACTTTACAGTTAGCCCTCTAGGCCCTCCGTATAAGCAGTTTCACATCTGCAGATTAAACCAGTCATGGACTATGTAGTACTGTAGGATGTATTTCTGCAAAAATATCCTCTTATAAGAGGACCTGTGTATTTCAGACTTCCGTTGTTCAAACTTCAGCTGTACGTCTTTGACTTAGCCTTACCTGCCTTCCCCAGTTCTTCTGTGTTAGGAGAGGGTTCTCCCTGAGTACTGACCCTGAAGACCATCATTGATCTAGGCCACCAGAGAAGACAAGATGTTCTAGGGGTCACCCATGGGTCAGAGCGTGGGACAGACTCACTCTGCCCTTTTCCTCTTAACTACAGGAGGATCACATTCCATGCCTTTTTTTATATTGAAGTTTTTTCTTTAAAAAAAAAGATTTTCTAACTTGCCTGTGTTGGACCTTAACTGGCCTGCAAGCTCTTCACTGCGGCCCTTGGGCCTCTCAGGTTGCAGCACATGGACTTCGTTGCCCCATGGCCTGTAGGATCTAGTTCCCCGACCGGGGATAGAACCCACGTCCCCTGCATCAGAGGGCAGATTCTTAACTACTGGACCACCAGCGAAGTCCAGATGCCTTTTTCCAATGTGGATGATCTACAGGCCCTGTGATTACTTTTCGATCTGACGGTGGTTTAGAGAAGACAGCGTCTGGAGAGGTGGCATTGCCTCCTTTAGGGTGATTTATGAGAACTTCTAGGTCATTCTCCTTTTTTTCATCTTTCACTTCCCTGCAGCCTGATCCATTCCTTTACTGTCTCCCAGCATCCCAATCCCTGTGACCCCATGATCACTGGTATCTGTTGACTGCCTGCCTTGACCCCGTGGCTGCTTGTCTGCTGGTGTCTGAGTGTCCCCCGGTCCCGCTGCCTTTAAGGCCTGATTCACCTCCCATTTGCAAACCCTTTGCACCCACACCCTTGGCTTCTCCTGGAAATATATAGGAAAATGAGTAACCGCTGAAAAAAAGTTAAAATATCTGAAGTCTCACTGAAAAGAAAAAGCTGACAGTCAAGGGAGTCCCACAATCACGGCTCCCCAGCAGCCTCGAGACCCCGGAGCTGACCGGAGAACACCGCCAGCACCTCGGTTCTGGGCTATGCGGCAAAACAAAAAGAATTTTCAGGCCGGGTGGCTTCTTTAGAGGTGGTCTCATCCAGCTTCCCTCTTTACTTGAGGAAACTGAGACCCCTGGTCCCACTTAGTAAATTAAAGAGTCAAGAATAGAGTCTTCTGTGACTGTGGTATCTCCATCAGCCCTGTATTGTTGCCATAGAAACCGGGTCATCTTTCCCACCCCTCTTAGCCCTTTTCTGGTGCCCATGCCTTTTCTCTGACCTTTGTGATTCTTTTCTTATACAAGCAGTAATTTGCATTTAATACACCCTTCATCTTTGGAATCCTGCTACACCCTTATCTCCACAAGTTCTAGATTTTTCTGGGAAGAGGAAGAAAAAGAGAGCAGAGGTTAATGCTTTGTCTGGAAGGTCCATCTATAATGCAGTGATCATACCAGAGAGAGATCACAAGTTTCCCCTTGCAGTCAGAAGGGCCAACTGATCAGCCTAGATAGGAAACTAGACTTTGGAAGCTTGTGAATATCCAATGAGGTTATTATAAACTTAGATTTTGGCTTCTTTATATAGGAGGCTTGAATTTCAGGGCTAATACAGAGTCATGAAACACCTTTGGAGTGTTTCTAATCAAATTATCTTTTTATTTTGCTGGTAGCTTTCATTGAAGTTTAAACTAAAAAAAAAATTTTTTTAATGCATATATACCACCACTGCCCTATGTGAAGCTAACTGCAAAATATTCCATGACTGACCTGGTCAGATCTATAATTTAAAAGGAGCCTTTTTCCTAATTTTTAATTACTTGCTTGAAAAGATGTTTGGGAGCATTGCCAAATAGTTTGGTTTGTTTGTTTGTTTTTAAGTAACTATTATTTTAAGCCTGTCCACACACAGCCGTCTATTATGCAATAATATAGTAAGACCAAGTCACACATCATGGTATGATTTCTGCTTTACATCCTTTCTCTTGATGTGATTGAAATGATTTCCCCCTTGTTTGGAATAGGAAGCCTGGTTTCAATGCTTAAGGGCAAAATTGTTACTAATTTATCAATAAGTAACATTTTTCAGACCCTGAGTTGTTTCTTCTGCTGTGTTCCTTTTATTTTAGCTTGTCTTCCTACATTACATTATTGTGTTATTTCCAGTGTCTGCCTTCTCATCCCCCTTTTGATAAAAGCACCTCCAACTGCCCACCAAGTTGATTTCCTGACCCGCACTCCCCTTCTCTTCGTCAAAAACAGTTTCTAGACCGGTCTTAAGAGATTGGACAGTTAAAAATGGAAAGATGGCCTCTTTCTCCTGTCCCACTACCCTTAGTTCACTGGGGTAAAAAACAGTCCCAATCAGGAAACTTGACTACAAAGAAATACTCTCTAAGTGCTTTTGTAGTCATATCTGCGTCTTCTTGTCTTAATTTAAATTAAGGGGGGAGAGAGAGGGACAGACTCCTAAGGAAAAGAACAAGAAGACACACAGCATTCCTGACCCATTTGAACTGGGAGCAAGGTCTTTCCTTACTTTTGACACAGTGACTAATAGGATACAAGTGTGTGCTATTAAGTGATTTGCTGGTATTACAATTAGAATTAGAAAACCTGAAACTAACCTTTCAGGGAGTTGCACTGACATGTACTTTATTAAATTATCTCCCTAAAGCACATTATCTTGTCCTTGAATTCTGCCAATGGGAGAGTTTCGTTACAAGCTAGCTTCATCAGTGTTTGCCAGGTCCTTCTATTATGTACTCAGCATGCATAAAAGAAGATCAGGTCTCACAGACAATTTCTTTTCTCATCAGTCCAACCTGGAGGTTGAAAACAAATGTCCCAGTGATAAGTGTAAATTTAAGAAGCATGTACTTAACCTCAGTATCCTCAGAAGGAAAGAAACTTCTTTTACCTACCTCTCCAGACTAGCTGGTCAAAAGGATCTCAAATAGGGATCTTGATCATGTGTGCGACTTGTCTGTTGGGACACAGTTTATTCATATTTACAGACACTTATCCACCCCGCAATCTGCAAGATCCAAACACTTAGAAAATGTTACTCCACTGGCCTCTTAGTATAGTATTTTGTTGGGGTACAGAAGGTATCCTGTTCTGTACTTAATGTTTAAAGAAATATTTGTTTAAAATTATGGTCAGTATTTCTTATTTCCCTCAATACTTTGAAAACTTTAAGTTCTTGTTCAAATAGGTTGGACATTTAGACATGTTTCCTTCTACAAGTAATGCTTGTGTTTTTGTGTGTAACTGTATATGCTTTGTCCTGTTGTTGCAGCCATATTTTCAGAAGACAAAAACACCACAGAGCCTGCTTATAAGGTTAAAAATGCGCTATCCATTCCCAACACTCCAGAGCCAACAACAACTCAAGAGCCCTTGGTGGGCAGCCAGAAGAGAAAAGCAAGGAAAACCAAGATCACACACCTTGTCCGGACAGCAGACGGCCGGGTGTCACCAGCAGGAGGGACTCTGGGTAAGAAAAGGAAGTGCTTAGACAGAAAGGACCCGAGCCAGCAAGGGACCGTCATGGCCTCAGTGGCCAGAAAGTGACTCTAAGCCAACCGTGGATCCTCCCCAAAAAGTAGGTCTGCTCTCTGGGTTCTCTCTCTGGGTCTCCTTGAGAACTGGTTTCCTGCAGACTTCTAAACATACATGTTTTGGCTTCTGTGTTAAAATCATAGGTCTTTTCCCAAGAGCATATCCAAAGCTCCTAGGAAGAAAAGGTAGCTTTTAGCACTGTTAGCTGCCTTGTCTTTCTCAGCTTGCATAACCACAGATTCTTATGTAAATTCCCAAAGATCTGAGACTTTTAAAAATACTGCACGAATCTTAGTCCCTGCTTCACTATTTAAGTCACTACAAGCCGGATCATCAGGTATGTAAACCCCTGAGTTAAGAAAGCAAGTATCCCGCACATCCTATACAGCTGATTCAGACCATCAAAGGAGCCTGAGAATGCGTCTCAGTTTCTTGGTTCTCTAGCCCACTCAGTAACCAGATATTAACTTACAGTGAATTTCTCCATTTTCCTTTGTGGCCTGTTTGCTGTGTGGCCGCCTCTGTGGGAATTGCCTGGAGGGACCCAGGATAAGGTTTGGTGTCAAGAGGGACACTGCGCATCCCCTTCATGTCTTGGGGTGCTTCACCAGCAGAGCATTAGTGGCATTCACCGTTGCCTTTCTGCCTTTCAGTACCTCCAGCGTCTCTCTCAGCCCTGAAGGAGGTGTTCCCTCCCCTCCCCCGTTCCAGTTTCCAGAAAAAGCTCAAAGGTCCATAGTGACTTCTTTAAATAGGAAAAAAAAATTTAAGTGAATGTTCTTTGAGGGTGATATTTATAAATACTTGATTTAGGTTAGTCTAGTTCGTGGACTCGTTGTATGGTAAGATAGAAATTAGAAGTCACTTAGTGGAGTTTGGGCACTTGTGTTTTGCATATGTAGATTGTTAAACCTTGAAGCATGTTAAAGACCCCCAATTCTGCTGTTATATAGGAAGTGAAGCTCCAGAGGTTGAATTTTGTTTCAGAACATACTCTAAGGACTGGAATCTAGTTTTCCTGATCATTAGTCTAGCAGGCTCTGCTCTCCTTATCCATTCTGGATTCTGTTCTGTCATTTTCACATTGTATAAGTTGTTAAAGCTTCTGTTTTCCTTGTAAGGAAGAGTGAAAGGTTTTAGAAAACATTCCCTTTTATGTGGAAAAGCATATAGCACTGTCGTGTTCTAATATATGACATTTATAGCCTTTATATTAATTACTTTCTATAGGTAAGCTGGTTTTTGAAAAATGATGAAGATTCCTCCCTCTCCTCCTCATTTGTAAGGGCTGCATAATGAAGTGCAATCATTTCTAGCACCTGGATTGGTGTAGCATTTCGGCCACCTCTTCACAAATACCAGCAGGCCCTTTGTCTCCCTTGCAGAAGGTCTTCAAAACATGACAGTGTAGGATCTCACTGGGATGAGTTTAGGCCATTCTAAGTATTGGTAACTCAGCAGAGGAATGCCCAACATGCATAGTAGGCATGCTGTGGCGTCATCAGAGTATTTGGTCAGTTGAGTTTTGCAGGGCCATTTTGCAGCATCCCCTGGCCCCTCTGCAGAAGTCCCTGGGGTTTTATACTCTGACCAAGGCCCATTTTCCCCCTCTGTCTCCAAGACTGACCTATTCTTTGACCTTGGATAAAACACAGCTCCTCTGCTCAGCTTTAGGGCATAGTGCTGCTCGTGGTTGCGGCTGAGCTCAATAAGAGTTTATTCCCGTGGAAGAAGGTTAATATTCCATGGATGACAGGAGTGAGCAGGAAAGCATAGTGGCTCATTTCGCGCTGTCTGACACTGGGCGCTCTGTGTCCCCTCTCCGGGGGACACAGAGCGACCCTCTCTCATGATGAGTTTCCGTCCCGCTGCAGATGACAAGCCGCTGCGGAGGGGCCTGGCCAAGGTGACTGAGGCAGGCTGCAGCGGCGCGTGCGCGCACGCCAGGGAGGCCGCGGAGACACGGAGCCGCAGCCCGGAGATGCCGGCCGTGTCCGCCTTCTTCAGCCTCGCGGCGCTGGCCGAGGTGGCCGCCATGGAGAACGTGCACAGGTGGGCGCTGGGCAGGGGCCGGGGGGCGCCGTCAGCCTCGCCCGCTGTCACGGGGCGGGGGTGGAGACCGCGGCGCGCAGACCCAGCTCGCCCCTTCCGATGCGACGGCGATGCTTCCCACGCTGATCGGGGCTCGGAGACTTTTGCTTACCACGTGTCCCTATTTAGCCGTGCGGGAAAATGTACGGGAGTAGACGCCGCCACGAGTTTTGCTTCGCAGATAGTCTGTTCGGTGACTGAGCCTTCCCGAAGCGTCCTGAGAGAGCAGAGAGCAGCAGTACTGTCATCAGGGGAGTTGTGGGCGCGAGTCTCAGGCCTGGGTTTGAGCGCCCCGTCTGTCACCTGCGAACTGGGAGGAGACCTTGAGCAAGAGCGTTCGCTTCCCTGCCTGTTCTCTTCCGTGCCATGGCTGTCGGTGGTTCCCCTTGCGCAGAGATGTCCTGTAGAATAAACCTGGGGTCCCAGGCCTACACCTGGCCACACTCCCACCGAGGATGGCGTTGGTGGATCCAGCGGAAGCAAACTGTGTGGTTTGGCGAAAAGAGCATCTCGCCATCTGACTCAGGGCAGGCACAAGGCCTGGATTTATCTTAAGCAACCTGTGTTTGTTAGTCATTTATTTCTCTGGGCCTCCGTTTTCTCATCTTCCATTTAGCATAACGATATCCCCAAAGAATCACACAGTTGTAAGGAACCAGACGAGATCAGATGTGAAAGCCTTCTGAACTCAGTAAAGCCCCACGGAAAGTTATTAAGTTCTGAGTATGTAATTGAGTGTTCTGCTGTTTAATGGAACATTTGGGAAGGTAAGAAAGTCTTTTGTAAATTCAGGTATTTCATATTTTTATTCAAAATGGATCACCCGCTGTTGAGTTCCTTTCTTAGGTTTTCAGTCTTCAGCCCGAAAGTGCTTGAAATCCAGCCCAACTTGTTTACCCACTGGCCAGGCACCATTCTCTTTCACATCCAGGTTGAGGAAATGAAAGTCGCTCCGCAGTTTCCGACTCTTTGCGACCCCATGGACTATACAGTCCATGGAATTCTCCAGGCCAGAATGCTGGAGTGGATAACCTTTCCCTTCTCCAGGAGATCTTCCCAACCCAGGGATCGGACCCAGGTGTCCCGCATTGCAGGTGGCTTCTTTACCAGCTGAGCCACCAGGGAAGCCCAGGAATACTGGAGTGGGCAGCCTGTCCCTTCTCCAGGGGATCTTCCCGACCCAGGAATCGAACCGGGGTGTCCTGCTTTGCAGGTGGGGTCTGCAGGTTTAGGAGGCCCTGATGAAAGTTTTCTTCGTGTTTTGGTCTTTACGTGTCATATTGCGGTTCTCCTGCTTCCTCACAGATAGCCTCTAGACATTTCCAAGAAGGCAAATTCCTTTTCATGTGTACACTGCAAGTGCCTAACAGCAAGCGAATGGTGGCAGGCATTGTTAAAATCTGCTCAGGTCTCTGAGGGGGATAACACACGGACACTTCCCTACTCCTGGCCTTTCACAGTCGAGCACAGAGGACAAACTCGTAATGCATGCACAAGGAATTAAATATGTGCCTGAGTGTTCTGAAGTGCCCTCATAAATTGTGGAAATAAGAGGTCATGTGAGAATTCGGAGAGGGGGTGATCGTTCAGAGCTCAGGAGGAGCTCCCACGCAGCCGCCCTTGCTGGCGCCAGCATCCCCTGAGCATGACAGGTCAGGCCTCCGCGCTGTCAGCCTCCACGCCCCGCCCCGCCCCGCGGCTGCAGCGCCAGGGAAAGGGCAGCCTTGCGCCTCTCAGCTCGGCCTCCCTTGCTGCCCTGCGTTCATGTGCAGGCGCTTCCTCCCACCCACATAAGCCCACTTCTTGCCTTTGCACATCCTCCTCCCCAGGGAACTGCTGTGCCTCCTTCAGTCCGTCTGTCCCTCGTCCTCTTGTCTGTCTTCCTCCTGACGTCCTGCACGGTCTGTGTACACGTCCCTGTTAGACCAGCTGCCACTCGGGGAGGGGCAGATGAATGAGTGACTACCTAAGTTAGCTAAGAGGCACAGGAAAAAATGATTTGAGTAGAGGGTCTTCTTGTTTAACACATCCCATTGGAAAGAATAATATTGCTTATTAGAGTTTTCACTATCAACATAACAAATGGTTAGTGTCCTTAACATCCAGAAAGATAGCTTCTCCTGGGGAATGTTAGTTGTAACTCTAGCCCTTACCTGTTAAAGCAGAGTACCAGCCTTCCCTCCATGGACAGGCTTAATGTGATTGTACCTGGGTTACACATTAATTAATTATTGCTTTGGCATCACCTAGTTCATAATTTAGAAGGTGGTCCACAGAGTTAGGGGTAAATATATATCACTTGCATTCTTGTCACAAGAAGTCTTAACACTGGGTTCAGAAACCCAACGTAGAAACAGAGTTTTACAAAACACAGGAAGTAGGAAATTGAAATTTACCTTTGCTGAGAGCCTGTTTATTCACTAGAAGTTTTATAAGAACAGACTTCATTAAGTTTACTCTTAAAATCAGTTCTGCCAGGCGCCTCTCTTTTAGCTACATTTTAATGATGGCATAGGCAGTTAGTTAACTCGCCAGGAGCACACAGCTAAACCAAGTCAGGATCTGGATCCGTGCCTTTGAACTCCTGTGTCTTAGCGTTTGCCCAGCAGTGCTGCTTATGCAAGCATCTGTCCTGCCCTCGAGGTCCCGAGGACTGTCGTCGCTTGACCTGCCCCCGGACGCTGGAGCCCACACTTGGTGGGGCCACACCGTTGCTCGCCTTGTGCTCAGTAGGAAGGAATCCGCTTGCCCAGGCAGGAGATGGAGGGGGTGAGGGCTTGATCCCTAGGTGAGGAAGATCCCCTGGAGTAGGCCTGGGCTGTCAACCCAATTTCTCTCTCCCCTCGATGTCTTTTTTTTTTTTTAACTGTACTCTTCATCTTTCGCTTTTTTTTCTTTGTATGTTTCCTTTTCCAATACTTACCAAAATATTTTTGGCTTTTGTAATATTGTTACATATTCAAGAGTTGGTTCTTTAGCATCCCCACATGAATAAACAGTTTAATCCAGAAGTTTGATTATAACACATATTTTGTTTTTCTAAAAAATTCCTGATATCTTAAGCTAAGTGATCGTTGGATTCTGAAATCCCAAAATGTTGCATTTATAGATATCTGTATTAATTTTCTTTTTTGTTCATCAAGAGACAGAAACTTGGATATAGTTATGCAGAGACACAGTTTGAATTTTAACATTGCTCCTCTTATTTTGCATAATCTAAAGATACTGTATTGAAGTGGTCAGTCCAGTGAAGACATTGCTGTGTGCCCCTGTATTGCTCAGCAGTGCATGCGCCTCGTTGAGGCTTGGGGAGCCTGTTAGGAAATGTGACAGGTGTGTCTGATCCTGTCTTTAGGATGAGGCTCTGTAGATGCTACCAAGAAATGTTCTTATAACCATGAAGCAAGTGGCATTTTTCTTCCTACTCATTAAAAAAAAAAATGAGAAATAGACTATTTGATGTAGATCCAATCCAAATGATATGAATTTCCATGAATTTTTAAAGTCTTGTCTAGAGTTCCGTCTCCATATGTGTAGATTTTGGCTCAGGATGACTGACTTTCTCACACACTGAAATTCAGAGTTGGTCCTCCCCTCCTTCCCTGCACACTCTCCCTCCATATGCCTTTGAGACTTCTCTTTCATCAGGAGTGCGTCACTGTTTCCTTTTTCATTCATTTATTCAGAGTTCACCTCTCTGCAGAGGCCGACCCTTTTACTGGCCTTCAGTTTTGACACGGGGCCTGTTATTGTATATCAAGAAATGAGTCTGAAGGTTATCAGTTAGTATAGGATAGTCTCCCCCTTGGTCAAGTCAAGGAAAGGAATGTGTCCTTTTTTAATATAAGAAGATCCAAAGGAATATTGCCATCCTGAAACCATCACCCCGGACTGAAAGTTTTCCACTTCTTAGGGAAGTTACCCAAATTTTTTGGTGCCTCGGGTTTTGTCTCTACATAGCGGAGGTGCTTGTTTGAGGGCAGAGAGTATTGTTGAGTTGTGTGAGAGGAATTGAGGTAAGAAACCCTTTAAAAAGAAAAGCAAAGATGCTTTAAAGCAGGTTTAATTAAAAGGTGTAAGGAGTGCGTCAGTAGCATGTGTTAAACAAGATGCATGGGAAAGTTTTTGCTGGTCATTCATCATGCTCTCTTATTCCTTACTTCTGATAACAGCCTCTCAATAAGTGGTGTCTGTCTGTCTTTTCCTCTTGTTTTACAGAGGTCAGAGGTCCACTCCGCTCGGCCGTGAGGGACAGCCAAAGGAAATGGCCCAGGCTCCTGTACTTATTTCCTGCGCCGACCAGTGACGCGCCCTTCAATTGTAAAACATTGTGCTTTACCTACTACCCTAGCCTTGTCTTTACCGAGGGATGCTAGTGAGTCCGTGTGGTGGGAAATAGAGACTGCAAACGACTGCTTGTTTGCCCTCCGTGGCCCAGATTCACTTGAAGCAGAAGGTGGCAGCCTGGGCCAGTTTTGTTCTCTCAGAGCCCACAATCTTGGAGGGTGATGTGATCTGTCTGATGCTGAGCAGAAACGGGATGATCTAGAGCTTTGCTTTCTGTTGAAGGCTTCTGATGGTAACAGGTGGTGACTTGACAAAAGGCTGCCTTTACTGTAGCTCATCCAGCATCTCTCTTACCAACCAGAGAGTGTGAAACTAGTTTCGTATATTACCTAGTTATTCTTTCAAAACAAAAACAAAAAACCAACAAAAAAAGAAAAAGCAAAAACTGACGCACTGCACTAGTTATTATTAGATATTCCTAGTCTTTTTTGTACATGGAGATTTAAGTTCTAAGATGGTTTATATAATAGGTTATACCTACATTTATATTGTAGAATAATATTAAAATGCCTGTTCAAAGACTCCCAAGCAGCACGGGCAGGCAGATGTACCATTGTTAGCGGTGTATGCTCGGCCTCATGGTCCCTATATTCTGCACTTTTATATTTGCCACCAGAGTGGTAGTTTGCTGGCAAAAAGAGAGAGGAAAAAAAAATTACAATTCTTGCAAGCTGAATTTTTTTTTTTCTTAGCCTCGAGTGACCAAGAAGAATTTGCTTGGGGCAAATTGTGGCAAATATTTTCCCAGACAGGGGAAAAGTCCTGCAGATTACAAATGTTTTCATGCCTTGAGGATTCTTTTTATTTTTTACACAGGGGTCTGAGTAACCAATGGATCGTTCATACAGACAAAAAAAAAAAAAAAAAAACTATTATTCAGAAGTGACCTTAGTATTACTTCACTATTCTAAACACATTGAAGACACTCACCTCATGTGGACTTTGAGCTACAGACCTTTTTCATCCATCCCAGACAGACTGGACGGGTAGCAATTGCTATGCACAGCCTAATTGGCACGGCAGATTTTTAGAGCCATTTTGGGTTTTTGTGATTACAGAGGTATTGAGTAAATGGTGAGGGAGGTGTGCCTGACCACAGTGAGACTCGAAGTCATAGATCCACCTGAAAGTTTCCTGTTTCTTTTTTGTGTTTTGTTGCTTTTGAACATAAAACCAACCATACATATGCCAGTGCCAAGTGGATTAACTGGCTTAGAACATCCAACATATTGACTCCACCACCTGACGTTCACAGTGTCTTGTTTCTTAGCAACAGATGCAAAGTGATAAATCAAAATTAGTCAGCGGCTACACATTTTACAGGGTATTTGTTCCATAGCACAAAGGATTTCCCCACTCTTGCATCACAGCACAAACTACCAAATTTTAATTGTTGGATTCCAGCAATAATTTTTATTGGTTTTCAAACTGGCGGAATTTTGATAGTGTTAGTTCGAGTTTGAAGCTTTTGAATTAGCTCTCTAAATGGTGACAGTTTACAAGGTTTTATCTAGCTTTCTTATTTATACTTGACTGAATTGTAATGATGATTTTTTTTTCTAATCGTAATTTGACCTAATAGCCATACAAAAAATGACTCTATATTAGTACTGATTAGGTTTAGCTTTTCACGGTTGTAGATACTACTTCGGTTTCGGTGCTGGAAAATATGTACATCATACTAACAGAATTGAAAAAGGATAGAGAGAATGGGGGTTTTTCTTTAAAGCAGTTAAAGGGGGCAGCAGCACTTTGGAATGGTGTCCTCAAAAATGCATATTCCTTGTGAACATGGAGGAAGATGGAAGGTAGTAAGTAAGGTTAATCAGAGATTAAAAACTTAACCCCATTCACATAGAAATAAACCAGGTGGGCAGCCCCAGATTTTAGCATAATGTTTTTACTATGATGCTGTTTTATTAATATTTTCTAAATTTCAGAACATAAAGTAAATGTTTAAAAATTGCTGGGTCCTAGTGTTGGTGGCTGTTGGAGTCTTTGGACCACTTGCTAGCAGTGATTTAAAAATTATTAGCTAAAATCCCCCCAAAATTCAAAATCAACAAAAAATTTTTGGTGCAGAACATGCACCTTGACAATGGTACTAACTTATTATTCTCTAGAACACGTTAGAATAGATCTATTTTTGCCGGAGCCCCCTCCTTCCTTCCCGTCCTCCGATTACATTTCACTAGAGTTCCTTAAGAGATTGCTGTATATTCATGGGACCTTTTTTTAAAAAGAAGCGAAACAGAAGATTACTTTTTTCTATGTGATTAATATATCTTACTTGATCTGCTTTTCCTAAACCTCAGCGGCTTTTCCCTTAGGCAGGGGTGGGGGTGGAGGGCAGCCTACTGGATATGACTGTTTTCAAGATACTTTAAAAAAAAAACACTTTTTGTAGAAATGCTTAATTTTTAAGCGGTTAGGCACCGAGAGTAGCAGAAATCCTGCAAAGCTTTATAGTCCTCTAGACACTCGCCTTGTTGTTTCTCTGAGCAAAGTTTTGATTTCAGTAACAGTGCTTTCCTCATGCCCTGAATCCACTGGAGAGGGGTGTTGGTGTTTTCAGGTAATAACATTTGTTAGCACAAGTATTTCAGACCAACATGTAGTACCCACCCCCCCATTTATCGTTTTCATTTCACTTCTTGCATTCTTTTTTATTTTGGAAAATCATATTGCTATGGTGTGTACCTTAATCTGCCAGCAAACACCATCTACACTAACATTTGTCCCACAAGCATCCTCGAGAAAAAGTTGTTGCACCTTATGTATATCTCAAGCAAACCAAAATATGATGCTCTTCTGCTTTGTTTTATTCTAAATTGTTGTATCATATCTTTCTGAAACCATTCTGAATCTAGTTGAAATTATCAATATTTATGCTTTTAACCTTAATTTCTGGATTCAAACCTGTATATAAATCTTTTGAAAAACAAAAAAAAATTGTCCTAGCCCTTCTCTGTGATGCTGGAAGTGGATGATCAGTCTCAGATGGAGACGCAGTACTGTTCCAGTTTTCTTTAGCCTTTTATTTATTTGGTTATTCTGGGTATTTTCCTATGTAATTTTGAAGTGTGTAGAGTATATAATAGTAACTGAAACTGCAGCTCTAAGAAGCTGAGTGAAGAAAGAAAATACTATAAGACATCCTTTTTAAGTTTTTATTTGTTTGGTAAACTATAATGAGATAAGGAAAAAGAAAAATGTCCTACAGCCACATTGAAGATACAGGTTCTTAACCCCAAATTAGGTTAGTCTCCAGATATTAGATCAAAATTGCTAATTAATTAAAGCCCCCCCCTTTTAAAGGCTATGTCATACTCTCGTAATCCTTTTCCCCTCAAGTATTGGAAATATATTTATTTAATTCCATCAGATGAGCTTTCTACCAATGCCCCCTCAAACCCATGTTGAACTCATCCCCATGTTATCACTGTTATTCTAGTTCCTGACATTAAAACTGCTGCAGAGGAAAAAAGTGATGGAACACTATGAACAAAAAGGAGCATTTGAACTCGTCTGGTTATTCAGAATCCAACGTGTTTAATCCCCGTCTTTCTCTTATCAAGTCAGATGCTACCCTGACCGAGTCCTAGAAAATTTTGTTTGCACTCTGTAGTCCTTGGCTCATCATATGGAAATGTTTGCACCTATGTAAAATCTCACGCAAATTATAAATCGGTAACAGCACTAGAGTAAGCTGAAAACCGAATGACATGTTCTGTTTATACAGTGCGGGGGGAGGGCCGGGGCATCAAGGAAGTCTGTCCCAAGGTTGGCGTTCGGCGTCAATGTGGAGCAGTGGGGCCGTGCCGCCTGCTAACTACTGTACGAGCCCTGTGTGTTCTGAAGACCGGCAGCCGGAGGCCGGCATCCGCTGGGCACCGGGGAAGCAGCGCTGCCCCGGGAGAGGAGTTCCTGCGAGGCCTGGAGTCACCAGCTAAAGGGAGAGTCGGGCGGGCGCGCGCCGGGCTGCGAGGGGGCCCACCTTTGGCCGCAGCGCTCCACGGGGCCCTCGGGGGAGGCCAGCCCTGCTGGGCTGCCTCGGCTTTCGCAGTTATCTGCAGTAAGTCCTGTTTCCAAAGTTTGTCTTTGTTTTGCTTCTGCCTTCAGTGCCACTGTTTTCCACTGCAGTGTTTAGACTCACAAACCACCTTCTCCAGAGAGAACAATGTATTGCTGAAAATTCAGAATTGCAGAAGCCAATGCTCCTAGGATATTTGACCTACAGAGTATTCAGAGTGACTGCTAGGTGGGAATTAACATTTAGCCTTCCCCACATAGGACCTTGTTTTTGCACCTTGTAGAGTGTACTAATTGTTAATTAGGTATTGCTTTATTTATACAAGTATTCCCAAAGAATTAGATTTGGATTTTGTTTTTTTGGAGTGTGGGGATGTTTTTTAAAAAAGTATCTTATATAGATCGACTAACATCACACTTACAATATTAAAAAAAAAAAAGAAACAGTTTTCAGTTCATCTTACCGTATCTGTCTGGTGAAGTATTCAAGGTTTGATGGACTGCTTTACTTTCATTTTGGAAATGATAGTGAAGTTTTTTTATACCCCATATTACTGTCCTGTCCTTTTCACTGGGGGCATCGTCTTCCTCACATGATAGAAAAAGAAGCAGGAAAAGAGTAAGCAGGCAGATCCATTTGATCCCCTCACACACCTCCATCTCTGCTTTCCTTAAAAATATATAAACACACATTTTCTTCACACATACAAAAAAGCTTCCTCTCATGGCCAAATTTTATTTGTGGTGGTATGATTTATCCTAACAACTGAAAAGCAGAAACCTTGTGCTTAGAACTTTGCTGGCCACTGTTTTCTTGTTGCAGCCAGTGGTCAAAATTGATCCTGCCCTTAAATTGATTTTTATGCACAGAACCTAGTTATTGTGAACATTACTACTCTTTCCAAAGATTTTCTAGTAGCTTGGGCCAGAAGTGGTTACCAAGTGACACAGACCGAATCCAACACCTCCATGCCCCCCACCGCCCATCAAGTCTTACCTCACAAGCTCTAACCTGAATCACAGAGGCGCATGTGTCGCAGACTAGCAGTGACCTTTGCCCCCGAGGGGTGGTCCCGTCCCCTGCACCCCACATTAGTGCCTCAGCTCCGAGCAGCAGAACTGGGGGAGGGGAGGTTCGTGACCTGGAGCTCAGCATATGCTTGGCAACATTTTCCTCATTTCATTCGCACTAAACAAGTCTTGCTCTCAGGAATTTGTCAGAAAGGAATAAAAACCACCTGAGATTCCACATACCAGATTATGAACTTTTCTCACAGGTTTGAATTGCTTACTTACCTGTCAAAAATTAACCACAGCTTCATTTGACCACCGGATCTTAAGTCTGTTGACAGTTTTCAGCATGACCGAATCGCTCATTTTTTTGCTTTCAGAAATTGGCTTGGTTCTCTTTAGAGTTGGTGTAAACATGCCATGTAATAAATGATTTCCACTTAATGGTACAACAGAATTATTGCTTTCTTAGATGTATGTGTAGTAAAAGTCAATATACACATTTATATAATTTCTTTCTTCAAAATCTTATACTTAATTTGATATTTCTAAAAGTTGCACATGTAAGTCATGTGTATAACATGCTAAAGTACTTTAACTGTGATCTTAAAACTGAATAAAAATATTTAATAAAAATTTGAAATATTTTAAAGATATTATTTAAATATATATATATATATATTTTTTTTTGGTTCAAACTACTGACCATCATGTATATGCCTTCAGTATACCATTTCCACTAAAAACTAGTAAGGAAAATACTTCAATACAAGTAAGACCTCTCGGCTATTTTAGAATGTCACATGACGGTTTCCTCGAAACTCTACCCGAGATTCACCACTGTCTGAGCAGCCTTGGTTGCTTTCCCTCACATGTAGAGCAGAGGTCATCCCTACAGAAGGAAGAACACTTCAGTCCATGTGCAGAAGAGCCGCCTTGGGAAGTGTGACCTAAGCACACGGTCTTTCCCCGAGCCAGTAAAAGGATTGGGATGGTATCGTTGAGACAGTAGTATAAACACAGACCTCAACTTTGCTGAATAGGAAGTTCCCAAGACTGAAAACCTTGGATATCCTGGGTTGGTTTTTTTCCCAAATCCTTTGGAATGGCACATGAGTGCACATGCTCACACACGGTATAAATATTGGGTTGGCCAAATGGTTCATTTCTATTTTCCTATAACATCTTATGGGAAAACCCAAACAGACTTTCTGGCCAACCCAAATCCATATATAGTATGATTATGTCAGCTGTTTGCATTCAGACAGATTTGGCTCCAAAGTGTGGGTCCACCCATTTACCACTAGGCTTCTTAACCTCCCTGAATCACACTTCACTTACCTAAATGATGGTAATAATACCTTCTTAACACCACTACTGGGATAAAAAGACTATATATATGAATATGTTGGTGTGGGGCATTGTAACAGAAATGCCCAGTAAGTGGTCATTGTTACCTTTATTTATTCCAACTTAAAGGTTGATATATTAGTGCTTTCAAAGGAGGTGCTAAGTATAACTTCATTTTCAAAATGAACTTCTAAGGCCCTGATACCTTGGGGTAAGGTGTTTCAGGAGATTTGATGGTATGAAAAACCCATGATAGGTTAATTTCACATAGCTAATTCATACTTGTATATGTAGTACTGTAAAGATTTTTCTATAAGATCAGTCTGCCTAATGAATTGTCTTTTCTAACACTCAGCACACTTCCTTTGCACTATTGAGAATAGAGTATATTAGGGGGAATATATACCATGCCAAAGAATATAAGTTGAGTTAGAAAAAAGGATGACAATATGCACATGTGTGTGGTTTTAGGATCCTACATATATAATTACATCTGTCCTTTTGGGTACAACATGAAATTTGTTGAACAATAACATGGTTCTTACCAGTAAGTGAGCTGAAACTAATACTGCATTTCATGCAAACTTGAATGA
>CM035295.1:4086093-4336191 GCA_020226075.1 Hydropotes inermis | reverse complement strand
AAGTGAAATTGTTAATCACAATGTATCAGAAACCTCACCTTTTTGAAATATGGAAATTTTCAAATAGATGCAAAGGCAGAGAAGTTAGCATATTGAATTCCATGTACCCATCACCCTGTATAAAGTGCCCGTATGTCCTTAGATCCCATTTCATCTATATTTCACCCATTTTCCACCATTTCATTCCCCAGCTGAGATACGCATATCCCAGAAGAGTGATTACATGTATAAATACTTCAGATACAAATATTTTTATATACACAAATATTCATTATATGTATCACCTCACAATTCAAAAAGTATGTTTCTTGTCCAAAGCAAAAGAAATTTATGACCCACACAGTGCTGGGGTGAAGGTCACTTGAAATTTTAAAAACGCTGGATACCTCTGTACTTGACCTTTTTAAATTTACACTCTCTAAGCAGAGTTTAGTAATCAAAGGTGGCTTTTCATAACATGTTATTTATTTAGGTCGTGCTTTCTATGATTTTTTTCTAGTTAATGTCTAAAAAGGCCCAAATGCTAAAACTTAACAACCATATAAAGCTTTTATTAACTTGCTGTGTCCTTTACATTTCCCTGCAACCCTATCCCCACTACATTTTCTCTCCCAGACTTTTAAGAGTGAGATCTGTTCTTGTAGGGGAGAAGTAGAGACAAAATTTTCGATGAACTTTAGAAGGCAGGTTCCCAAAGACTTAGAAATCTGCAATCCTGGGTCAACAGGCCAGAAATTAAAGCATAAAGTGAAATCCTTTGCTGGAAGAGATAAAATGATAATTCCTACTTTAAGGCTCAGCTACTTGGAGATCCCTTACCCTGGAGAATTTCGCCAAAGGTCATTTTGTCTCTGGATGGTGTGTTGCAGAGTCAGACAAAAAAATGGGGATTGAAAGTTTCTTGAGAATGATGGAGAATGAAAGGGAGAAAAGGAAAGTTCTTAGAAACAGGTCTTTAAAAGTTCAATGTCTAAAAGTGGTTTTAAAGCCAAAATCAATATGGTTTTAATGCCAGCATGGAAATACTTCCAAGAAATATACTCAGGTATGTCTTGATCTTTTTCTACTATTGGATATCATATCTGTGGTGTTTATGAAAGACATATTAAACATAAAAATTCATATCTTCCAGAAATAAAATATGAAGGCCATGAAAATACGTTAAAAGCAATATACTTGGTAGATGCAAAAATAGCTCATAATTTGCTATCTAATATGAAGCGTTTATTTGAAATATATTGAATAGAAAATCAATGCTGATATAATTTAAGTTTTCTTTCCCTCCAAGATACAATCTTTGAGATGAATACTAGAGAAATTTAGATGACCTTTTATAAAATAACTTGAAATTTTTATTTCTCTCATGCTGTATCTTGGCTTAGGTATTTATAGCAGTGTATTAAAAATAAAAGTGATATTTTTGACAAGTCCTCAAAAACTGACCCCTTCTTGTAAGTAGAATAGGAAGTATTAAACACAGAGAAGCCTGGCCTCACCTGCATTAAACCGGTACTGTGTGTCAGTCAAAATCAAAGCTGTGTTAGAATAAATACAATAGAATTACAATATACAGTATGCATACAAAAATCACCTACACTGTGCAGTTTTAATTTATAAAAATAAATACAGTAAAAGCAGTGCTTCATCCACTTCTCTGTTTCAAAGCCCGTAAAAATTAGTTCACCTCACTTGTTTTAGCTCCGAAAGAGTTCTCTACCCATATGGTATGTCCATTAAACTGCAGTCCTGCTCTCCAACAATCCAGTCGTTTCTCAGTTCTGTGATGGATGCCTGCTGTTGGACCTGCTGAGCACCAGCAAGGCAGTCTTCTGAGGGTGGCGTCTACCGGGGTCAGAATTGGTCCACTGAAATGCAATACAAACGAAGTCGGGCACAGACAGCAAACAGCAAGAAGTTACCTACAAACTCATGTGAAACTTGGTAATCTGCATTTTGAAGACTAAAAGCAAATGGGGGTTTTGATGGTGGTCTATTTTTTTTTTCAATGGCATGTGGGATCTTAGTTCCCCACCAGGGATGGAAACTGTGTCCCCTGCAGTGGAATCACAGTCTTAACCACTGGAGAGAGTGTTAGTCACTCAGTTGTGTCTGACTCTGCGAACTCACGACCATTGCCTGCCAGGCTGCTCTGTCCTTGGGATTCTCCAGGCAAGAATACTGGAGTGAGTAGCCATGCCCTTCTCCGGGGGGTCTTCCCAACCCAGGGATTTTCAGACCTGGGTCACCTACGTTGCAGACAGATTCTTTACCATCTGAGCCACATGGGGACTTGATCATCTGCATTTTGAAGACTAAGAAAATGGGTGTGTGGCACTGTTTTTGTTTTTGGTTTTTTAATGGCATGTGGGATCTTGGTTCCCCACCAAGGTCTGAAACTGCCCCTGCAGTGGAAGCACAGATTCAACCACCGGGCCACCAGGGGATCCCTCTTCTACTTGGAAAGAATAAAATTCTGTTAATTGATCAGATCTCTGAGGATGATCCACGTTACAGCATATAACGTGTGTCCCAGGGAATGGAAGCCCCCTGCTACACTGATTGCAGGACTGATGTACAGTTAGTACGTCTACAGCCTTGGCACGATGGCCTAAGGATATCAGAAGTCGTAGGCTCGAGAAGCAGTGTCAGCAGTTGGCCTCAGGGCTGGAGAAGTGACCCCGGAGCCAGGTAGTAGGATTCCCGCCCTGGGTGTGTATCTTTTCCCCACCTGAGTCCCAGCTCTTGCATGTTGCTAAAACAGCACATCTTCCCACTTCCACACTGTCCACTCACAAAAGCTGTTTTCTCTCTTCCCCTTCTTCACTTTCTTCTCCACTGAGAATATCTGTAAGGCTTTTATGGCTGGGTGACTTTAAAATGCCTTTCTCCACGGGTCTATTGGGAAAGATCCTCATTTTTCATGTGTTCTGCCACCATTTCAATTTGGATCTCCATTGGGCAAGTGAATCTTTTGCTAATCCTCAGCCTTAAAGAGAACTTCACTACAGGAAGAACCTATCCTTACCTGGGACTCTTCAGGATTACTCCCTATGTACCGAAAGCTGTGCCTTTCCTTTTCAAAGTAAACATTCACTTCGGCACACCCAGATCAATATCCCCATTTTAAAAAGAGTTCTTTAAATCATCTGCTTTAGGGATTAAATTGTCTCTTAGATTTGGAAACTGCCCTGTAATTAGTGTCTGAATTTGGAAGTTTTAGAACTTTCAAAGAGTTTAAAGTTCATCAGCTGTCTGTGACCCCCAAATACTCAAGTCAGTGGGATCCCTGTTGCTAAGTCCTCACTGGTCTTCCTCTGCCCACATCCCAAAGTATCCAGTATGTGTCTTAGTCGCTCAGTCGTGTCCACCTCTGCAACCCTGTGGACTATAGCCCGCCAGGCTCCTCTGTTGGTGGGATTCTCCAGGCAAGATCGCTGGAGCCGGTAGCCATTCCCTTCTCCAGGGGATCTTCCCGACCCATGGATCGAACCTGGGTCTCCTGCACTCCACGCAGGTTCTCTACTATCTGAGCTACCAGGGAAGCCCTACATCCCAAAGATCTGGCTTCAAAGGAATGGGTCACACATAAAACAACGTTTCCTGAGCAGCACTTGTGTGCTGAGGCCTGTGACTGAAGCAACAGCAAAGACAAGGGCCTTCACACACCTGCCCCAACCACCCTGTGGGCGCTGAAGTTTGAAAGGCGATGCGGAGGGGTTGCCTCTAAAGCATGCCATGGTCCTCCCTAGGACACCACTCAGGCTGGAATCAGACCAAGATCCTTTTCTGCTGTGTTTGGGCATGTATCCATGTGAATTACTATTTCAGGGTTCCTCTCTCACTCCTACCCACACATCCAATATTCCATATGCCTTCTTTTAAAAACCAAACGGCTGTCTGGTCCGGGTGGGCACTTCTCCCTTCCTAGTCGGCTTTGTGTGACATTCTGGCCGCCGCGACCACCACCACCTGCTCCTCGGCCAGCTCATCTATTTCAGACAGAATCTGTCCCAGCTTTGGAGCCAACTGCAGAGAGCGACGTCAGTAATTGGGGGTGGCAAGATGCACGGAGTCGGGAAGACGCCGCCGCCTCCCCGGCGGGACGGGCCTGGGTCCCGGGAAGACGCCGCCTCCCCGGCAGGACGGGCCTGCCAAGGCCCACCCTTCCTGCTGAGGACCGGTGCTCCCGCCGCCATCCTCCACGTCTCGGGGCAGGGCCGAGGCTTCTGAGAAACTGCTACCGAGGAGCAACGCAACTTTTTGCTTCCCAGCCAACTCTACATGAAGGTTAAAACTTTTAAACTGGAATGTTCGCCTCGTATTAGCTTAAACCATCACAGGCACACCTCAGGCTGTGGATTCAGTCCCAGACCTCTGCAATGAAGTGAGTCCACATGAGTTTCCCAGGTTCCCAGTGCGTGTAAAAGTCACCTTTACACCGTCCTGTAGTTTATTAAATATGCAATGGCATTGTGTCTGAAAAAAATGTGCATATCTCAATTTTAAAATACTTCATTGCTGAAAAATGCTAATTATCAACTGAGCTGTCAGGGAATTGTAGTAACATCAAAGGTCACTGATGGGAGATCACTGTAACAAATGTAACAATAACGAAAATGTTTGAGCTATTTCAAGAACTTTCAAACCTTGACACAGGGACACAAAGTGAGCAAATGCTATTGGAAAAAAATAACTTGTTTGACCCAGGGTTGCCATAAACCTTCAATTTGTTTAAAAAAAAAATTTGCATTATATGTAACCTGCAATGAAGTGAGGTATGCCTGTACCTTCAAACCTTACAGTATACACCTAGTTCTCAGATTGGAAATCAGGCAAAAGTGTGATCCATCTTCATGTAAATTTTTACTTCTGTTTTTAAAAATAAAGCTACTGTATTATAGCACTTATATCACAGTTACTAGCTCATATATTTGAATAGAATTAAATATGTGCTTCAAGTTTATTTCACAGCCTGATCCACCTTCTTCCCCCCAGATTTGAAAGAAGACTTTTTTTCCCCAACTGCCCCATGAGCTGTCAGCTGAACTGAACAATCTCTGCTACGAGGTTGTGTAAACCTAATTGCGTTCGTTTCTGCGGAGCCCTCTCTTCTTTGTTATCCATACCGAGTAAGTGTGACTCGGTTTATAAATCATTTCCAGTGCCTGCTCTCCATCCCTACACTGCTCATATGCGAGCTGGGGGCCTGCTTCTCAGATAACGTCGGAGTTCTGAAAGTCGAGCTCCATCCCAGATCCACAGGCTCGCCATCACCCTGCTGAGGGCCTCCGGGGAACCAGAGAGAGAAAGGAAGGACCAGACAGCCCAAGTTCATTTGTACTTTCCTCTTGCCTATGATGATCAGCCAGAAAATATTCTCCTGAGAGATGGCTGAGGCCGAGTCTATTTCAAATGACTTCAAAAGGACAATGCTGTCATCGCATACTTGAGGAAATTGCCGGCTATACAGAGGAAGAGAAGCCACTTTCTGAAATGTGATAGCAAAGCATAACTGTAAAATGAAAAGCAATTTAAATGTATTACTGGACAAAAACCATTAGCCCAATGAACATAAATAACCTTAGTGAGGAAGGGCACTGTTTCCGGACAACTGCTCCCTTAGTTTGGAGGAAATTTCTCTCTTACTGGAAGGCCTCTGAGTGTCATTAAAGGGGTTGCAACTGAAACGTGTTATCAAGGAGTCAGATTTTTTCCACTTGTGTAAACAACCCCATTGGTATTACTGTGACATTTTTGCAGGCAGGGAAGCCAATAACTACTGGTATAACCAGAACCAGGCAATTTTGCTTTCTGAAAGAAGGGGTGTCAACTCTTGATTATTCGTCTCAGATTATCCTCGCAGAAGCTGCCAAACTCCTATTGACATCACCCACACCATTAACCACTTCATTAAATTCTTTGTGCTGCTAATGCTGTCTTTATTTAATCTGATTCAGCAGGAGCAGGAAGAAAGGGAACGTTAAATCTCGAGACTCAGGGGAGATGCAAGCCCGAGGCTGGACCTGAGCACCCTGGTGGGCAGGCGTTGGTACAGGGTCCCTGGGTGTGGGTGCTGTTCGCTGCGGTTCTCTATAGCAGAGTCAGCATCACGGTTGCTTACCGCGCTAGGGATGCGCTGAGTTTATGCCGCTTCCCAGCGCGCCACGGAACTGCCCAGCCGGTGCGGGGGCCAAGAGTCCGCCCGCCAGTGCAGGAGACACGGGAGACCCAGGTTCCACCCCAGGGTCGGAAAGATGCCCTGGAGTAGAAAACGGCAACCCACTACAGTGTTCTTGCCCGGAATGCCGTGGACAGAGGAGCCTGGCAGGCTACGGTCAGCAGAGAGCTGGACACGACTGAGCACACACACACACACACACACACACACACAGGAGCCGTGGACCCCCGAGTGCGGCTCCATCTCCGGAAGCACCGTGACCAGGGCAGGATGGAGATGACACCCCTGAAGATGAGCTCGCTCACATGGGACCGAAACGCAGTGCTGTCAGCTCACAGAGGGAGGCCGCCCTGCCCTGGTTCGGCGTTGTTTGCTGTGGTTTGCTCGTTTGTTCCTTTTGCCAAAGAAGGAGTGGGTATTTCAAGGGCAATCACCTCGGACTCTGGGAGAGAGAGAAAAAAAAAAAACAACTCTTTTGTCTCAAAGGAGCTTCACACCAATTGGATCCAGACCACAGATGCCCCAGGAAGGAGGCTGAGCCCTGGTGGAGAGATTACCCCATGGATGGGGACAGAAATCTCCCTCCTTCCATCTATGTTCTTTGACTGACCTAATAATTAAATTGACATAGGACAGATTAACAGGGGAAAACCAGATTTAATCCAGCACATATGAGAGCTCATTAAAAAATATGAAACTCAAAGGAGTGACCAAAGCAGGCAGCTTGTATACATTTTAGACAGGTATAAAATGTATAAATGATCCATTTGTGAAGAACTGGCAAGATCAGGAAATGTCGGCTTGGGGTAGTGAATAGGTGAAGAAGTAAAAACTTTTGTTTACACAGCCTTCTGGGTCTCAAATTCCTGTCTCTGGTGGGAAGGACGGACCTTCCTCCTGGGCAGGGAGGCTACCTTTCGCAAGGGAGATTTATTTCCTGCCTTCAGGGGAACAAAGGCGGGTCAGACTGTCCTTCTTGTACTGGCTGTCCTAACTTTAATTTGAAACAATCCATATGCCAAAGGGGCATGATTTGGGCTGCCTTGTCCTGAGTCCCATCACCCACTGAGAGATGTGGGATGAGGATGCTAGATGTGAGATCTCTGAAAACCAGACTCCTCTTTAATGTAAACCTTCAGCTCACTGCAAGCAGAGAGCTGGCATCCCCGGGAGTCAGACAGTCAGGCTGGGAGTAGGGGAAGTTATTTTGCACAGTTATTGTGCTCGCTAGAGGCTACAGGGCCAAAACACCACAGGCAGCCCCCGCATCCCACTGACCAAAGCATCTTTCCCCGTTCTCTACCCTCTGCCCTGAACTCCTATGTGACCAGAATCAAATCACCTCACCTCTTTGTGTCTACATCTTTAATGAGGGCATTGTAACATCGACTTCCAAGAATAATTTTGTGGATGCAATGAGATTCAGCATTTGAACAAATTTTGTAAATTCTAAAATTCTATTATACTTTAACAATTAGAAAACTTTTTAAGTGTATTAGAAGACTAGCCATAGAATGTGAGAAAATATTTGTAAACATATCTGATAAAGGATTTGTATTCAAACTATACAAAAAAACTCTTAAAACTCAACAATAAGAAAACAGCCCAGTTTAAAAGTGGGTAAGTGATCTGAACAGGTAACACATACAGGTGACAGAGAATCTACACCAGGCAAATAAGCATATGAAAAGATGCTTACTATCTTACGTCATGAGGCACTTGCAGATTAACACAAGATACCACTATACTCCTATCAGAATAACCCAAATCCTAAAGGCTGACACCACCAATGCCAGCAAGAGTGTGGAGCAACTAGAATGCTCTTTCCTTGCTGGTGGGAATGCAAAATGGTACAGACACTTTGGAACAGTTTGCAGTCTCTTACAAAGAGAAACATAGGCTTACTACATGATCCAACAATTGTTCCCCAAAGGAGCTGAAAACATATAGTCCTGCAAAAACCTGCACATGAATGTTTATAGAAGCTAAACAAACAAACAAACAAACAAATTATGGCCAAAACCTGGAAGCAACAAACAAATAACTGCCCTTTGATTGGAAAGAGATAAATTGTGGTACACTCATATAATGGAATATTATTCCATAATATTATTCCATATTAATTAATATTATTCCATAATAATATTCCATAAAAGAGGAGTCCTCAAGTCACGAAAAGATATGGGTGAACTTAAATGTGTATTATTCAGTGAAAGATGCCAATCTGAAAAGGCTCCATACATACTGTAGGATTCCAACTATGGGACATTATAGAAAAGACAAATCTATGGAGACAGTGAAAGGTCAGTGGTTGAGGAAGGGTCTATACCAGCGGCTATGTAGGTAAGGAAACTCTTCTGTAAGATCCTGTAATGATGGGTACATGACACTATGAATTTGTTAGAACCCGTGGGATGTGCAGCACATAAAGGGAACTCCTATGTAAACAATGAATTTTAGTGGATATGTCACAAATCCTAGCAAAGTCACCATACCAACCCAAGAAGTTAATGACGAGAACTGGAGCTGGGGAATGCAGAGGGGCTGGAAGAGTGAGAGGATTTATGGGTTTCTCTGTACTTTCTGCTCTGTTTTTCTATGAACCTAAAACCAGTACAAATAAGAAAATCTATTAATTAAATAAAAATTAGAACATCCCCTTTGTGTGTCTACTTCTCCAATGTCACCAAAATGGAACAGGTTAGTGGCTAAAAAGTCCTGTTAATTTTTTCATTGGCTTTTTTCTGTTTAATAAAGTAAGTAACTGTGTGGGGAAAAAAAAAAACCCACAGTTTCCCTCCTTTGGGGACATTTTTTTTTCCTATTTTAAATGGAAAAAGTAAGTCTGGTCTATTTTTCCTTTTCCTGAATGGGCTCGTATACAAAAAAGATTGGCAAACACTGCATGTAAATAAAAACAAACAGAGTTGTCTGAGGGGGATACCTCCCTCATTTTACATGCATTCTCCTGCTTGCTATCAAATATAAAAGAGTGCTTTAAAATGTACGATCACCAGCGAGTCCTGAGGCTTCTCAAAGGAGGGGTGGTGCGGTCTTGTCCTGTTTGACTAGACCACGTCAGTATTTTAGATTTGGAAAAAATTACTTCCAAACTGCACCACTGTTATATATCAGGTTTGAGAATGTGACATTTATTCGGATCTGGAAAAAAAAAATTGAAGAATGAATCTATCTTGCAAATTGATAGACCTTCACTCTCTCATTTATCCAGTTCATTTATCCATCCTCTCAGCAAACAAGTGAGAAGGGGGACTAGAGGTACATGAGGGCGATAATAGGGGGACAGACCTCATTTCTGCTGGCAGCAAAATCACAACCTGTACGGGAGCCAGAAAGACAGAAATCTGAGAATTATGATATAAAATTACTAATCCTTTTAATGCCTGAGGAGCACAGTGGAAGGAGCCAGAATGGCTTCCCAGGGGAGATAACTCAACTAAGCCTGGAATCAGGATGAGTCATCTGATCTCTATCCGTGACCCAGGAAATCAAAGGTAATAAATAGCAGGCTGGCACATCCTGGACCACGGAGTGGGGGCTCGCTTCTGTTTCGTTTCTGTGGGAAGCAAATCGTGGCATCAGGAGAAAGAGAAGGCATGGAGGATTTCCTAGTGAGCACAAATGTTACAAAATTTGATAATTTACTCCTATTTTCTTTCCCTGGTTTTTGGCTCTTTACTGTGTTTCAGCTGACAATAACTGAAGTCCAAATCATTTTTAAGTAGATTTTTGCAGTTAAATCATTTATGATCTTTAGCAATACTAAATTAGAAACCATAATCACTCTGGATTTTTCTAAGAAAAGTACTGATTCTTTTGCCTTTGACTGTTTCATCCTGTTCTTCAACATTTGTTGCCCATGGCTGGCTGCACTTTAGTGTATCCGCCCTGGTGTAATGCTTTAGGGGCAGACCCAATACAGGGGCAAGCTGTATACATTACAAACTGCCCCTCATTTGAGGTGCTGGATTAGTCAAGAAAAAACTTAGGATATTCTTAAGGCATTAACAGAGATGGGGCACCAAAGGAAATGGTTTTGAAATAATTCGACCTTTGATGCTATAGATGCAAGAGATGTGGGTTCAGTCCCTGGGTCAGGAAGATTCCCTGGAGGAGGAAATGGCAATCCACTCCAGTATTCTTGCCTGGAGAATCCCAAGGACAGAAGAGCGGGCATGCTGTAGTCCATGAGTGTCAGACATGGCTGAGCGACTAAACATGCACATGTGCACACACACACCCACCCCCCATACATACCCTGGAAATAAATGACACAATTGCATCAGGCACATTTGAGTTTTGTAAGAAAATTATTAAACAAGGAATAGGGAAACCACAAAAGATGTAGCATGGGCCTCAAGCTAGTAACAGTGGGCCTGTAACCCCCGTCCCTTCCCGACATGAAGGGTCTGGCTCTGGAAGGGTGACCTGTATCTGCAGACACATGGAGCTAGGCAGACGGGTACGTGCTGTAGCCACAGTCAGCTCACAGCGGCACGGCTTCCTCCTCCTCCCGCCCGCTCATCTCCTGCTCCGTTCCCCAGTGGCCAAACCCCACTGGAGGCCAAGAGCAAGAGAACCTGTTGGAACAGTCCATCTACTTAGCTTCCCAGGACCCAGAGCCGGACAGAGAGAGGTGGACAGCGGAACGGGGCAGCAAAGGGGAGGTACCCGGCAGAGGATGTTGATGTGTCGTTGATGGCACCCAAAATGTCTCGACTTCTCTTGTATCTTAGTATATTATTTTGAAACATATGGTAAAAAAAGAGCAGCCACAATTTTTTTTTCAAGCTCCAGGCCTCTCTAAAATTCTCAATTGACCCTCCCCCTTGGGAACATCTGACCTGGAAAGTCAGGGTGTTATATCTTGGTAGTTTTCAGTGAGCTCTGGCCAATATCAAAGACTCTGGAGGCAGGACCATATGTTTTGCTCAGCTGAGTTCCCCGGGCCCTGACCTTGAGAGGAGCTGGGCTGTCGGCCTGAAGGGCAGGGCAGAGCCTAACCTGCTTGTCAAGTCATTCCCAGGTACAATGCCCGCGGCTCTCTGCGCCTGTCTGCTGGGCACACTTCAGGCCCAGGAGGAGTGGAGAGACACATCATTCAGGAGGCAAGTTGCCCCTCACAACCAATTTGGAAAAAAAAAAAAAAAAATCAGCGTCAGTCCATGACAGCCCAGTGGATTTTTCCAGGCAGACGTTTGTGGTTATTTAAAAGCATTGATGCCTCTCGCTGGATCACCTCAGTTAAACCCAGCAGAGCATTTTCATCTGTGCTCAGTACCAAAACAGAGCATTTGTATTTAAATATTTGAGTTAAACATATCTTGTGTTTGTTGAGCATTAATGCTGTTGATACTGTCCTGTAGCCGCGCTCTTTAGGGAGTTGGAATCTGTCTTCAATATTAGTCAACAAACCTTAGAAAATATTTGAATAGGGATCAGGACTGTGTCAGCTCCACAAAGGGGCCCTTGAATTGGAAAACAGGGGAGATAAACTCCAGCGCTAGAGGTGGGAAGGAAGGCCCCGATCTCAGGGATATTCAGGCTGCTGTTCTTGCTCATTTCATCACAGGGGGCCATGTCCTTGGACAGAGGCTGCACCTCCAGAGAGAGATGTGGTTCTGCTTCAGAGGGAAGCATTCTTCTTCCTGTCCAGCCAAGTGTCTCCCTTGAATTCCTAGAAAACATGTCTCCAGCCTGTTGACGCTGGCCTCACACATTTGACTCCACTTCTCTCTTAACCTGGCCTCTAAATTCAGAAACTATGTCCTGGTGCCCTGAAAGGGAACATAATTCACCAGTGGGGCTTCCCAGTTGGTTCTGTGGTCAGGAATCCATCTGCCAGTTCAGGAGACACTGGTTTGATCCCTGAGTTAGGAGGATCCCCTGAAGAAAATGGCAACCCACTCCAGCATTCCTGACCGGAGAATTCCACCGTCAGAGGAGGCTGGGAGCTGCAGTCCCTGGGGTTGCAAAGAGCCGGACACGACTGAGTGACTTAACAGCAATTCACCAGGGGGAGCCGAGCCATTGAGCAGGTGCTGGAGATGCGTGAGGTGCCTGCGCTGGTACCACCATCTTACCCATGATACATCTGTAAGATCAGCATCTTGTCTGTAGTGTCCCCACATCCTCCCCCTTGTTTAAGCTGCAGGGACTAGCTGAGGTCTAGATGAGAGCGCTCTGGCCCCCAGAAGCAGGGAAGGGGCTGGACAAGCACCCAACCATCTTTCCTCTGCTGACCATGCAGCCCTCCAAGCCGTTCTCTTTTAAGAGCCTGGGTGTCACGAGTGCTTAATCTAATGGGCCTCATGCAGGTTAAGAGGAATTTAGAGCGCCGACCAACCGAGACTGCACGTTTTCATCAGCAGCGTGGGCCTGGCCTGGGGCAGCTGGCTTCAAGGAGGGGGACAGGGGAGATGTGATGCATGTTATCCAGAGGCTGGGGGTGGCAGTCACGACTGAATGGAAGGTAGGGAGGGTCTGTGGTGGGGGCAGATCAAGCCAGGGACAGAGATGAGAGTAGAAATATTAACCCCCCTTCTGCCTTTTCCTGCCTTCCCCAAGATTCTCTCCCTTTCCCTTTCCCTTCCCCACTGTCTCCCCAGGTATCTTCCAGCGCCTGAGAGTGGACCGCACGCTTCTGTGCAAGGCAGGGAGAGGAGAGCGGAAAAAAATCTACCTGTCATTGCAGTCAGAGACCCGGGACCGGCAGGACGGTCCCTCAGGACGCTGTGTGTGTACCCGGGACCGGCAGGACGGTCCCTCAGGACCTTGTGCCTGCATTGCAAAGAGAACGGACTTACGGGCAGAGCAGATGGAGGGGTGGGAAGGAGAGGATGGGACACACGGAGGGAGTCCCATGGAAACGTATGCACTACCATACGTGAGATAGAGAGCCGGTGGGACTTTGCTGTGTCACTCAGGGAACTCAAACGGGGCTCTGTGACGACCTAGAAGGGTGGGATGGGGGGAGGGAGGCTCAACGGGGAGGGACATCCGTACACCTATGGCTGATCCGTACTGGTGCATGGCAGAAACCAACACAATATTGTAATTGTCTTTGAATTAAAAGTAAATAAATCAAGAAAAAATGACTGTGCATGGGAGCAGCGGCCCTCCTGCCCAGCGCAGACAGGAGGACGATTCCCACTGTGATGCTAGGCCCTGGGGGTCCTTGGGGAGGGCTCTGTCAATGTCACTTCCGGGGTCCCAGAGACGAGATCTGCAGAGAGACGCAGGCTGGAGACTCAGCCTAGCCCCCAGCCCCTCCTTCCTTAATGCTCTCTGAGGGTCCCTGGCCTCAGTCTCCCAACCTTGGGAGCTCGTAGGGTTAGTAAGCCGCCCGTCCTCCTCCCCTCCCCTGAGAACATCACCTCCACAAACACGGCTGTTGTTCCCGGAGCTGTTAACAACCTGGGTCCCCCCATCGGGGGTGTGACCTTGAGGCTGGTGGCCCTTGACCCTCAGCATGGTTCTGTCAGCTGAGTCCTCTGCCCCCTGTCCTTCCACAGAGAGGCCTCCAGCCATCCGTCCCTCCAGCCTGCCTGGCGGAGCTGGCTGCATCACCTTCACCGGCTCCTCTAGGTTATTTGGGTCTTTTGGTCACGAGCACCTACGGCCAAATCAGCACCCGAGGCTGCAGCACAACAATCTCCTTCCTTGATTAGAGCTTCTTAATTACGCTCCAGGAATTTGCTTAACAGGCTAATCATTCTGATTACACCTGCGCGGTGGGCGCTCACCGGGGCATGGACGCAGCAGGGGCTCGGACCTGGCTGACGCTCTCGGCCAGCCCTGCGAGCATCTCTTCCCTCCCCTGGCCAGCAAAGGGGGCTCTGGTGTGGAGTTAACCCCCGTCGTGAAATGTGCCCGGAGACCGAGAAGGGGGTCCTAGCGGCCTTGCTCCCTTCTGGAGGGCTGTCTGCGCTGGCAGGAGTAAGCCGGGCTCCTCTCCAATGAAGTCAGAGGCTTAGCCCATTTATCTGTGACAACCTGGGCCCACATTGGTTCGCATGAGAATCTCCAGCCTTTAAAAACCATGGGTGTGGGTGTCTCATTGCAGATCAGCTTAGGATCTCTGGGAAGGGGATCTGGCGTCTGAAAGGGCCATGAGGCGGTTCCCATGGACAGACAGGCGAAACCACAGCGGCATCTGAGCACCAGCACCTGTTTCACTTCTGTGCCCATCAGTGTGGGGAGGCATCCCCAGAGTCCTTGGGACCCGAGGGCAGATCTGATACTCACGGAAAGTGAAGTATGATCCCACCTACCCAGAGTGCATGCTCACAGAGTCTTGAGGCTGGGAAGACGGGGCTGCCTGGCGGCTATGGCCAGAGCTCGGTATCGGGCTACGCGGGTTTAGGTGCGGCTCAGCCCTTCTCGCTCTGGGGCCCTGGGTGAGCCACGTGCCTCTCTGAGCCTGTCTGCTTGTAGAGCCGGCGCCGACCTCACAGACCTCAAGAGGGATGTGCACAAAATTATACAAGTGAGAGCTTAGATCGTGGCATATAGTAGCAAAGAATAAGCCGTCAGTAAGTTAACTACCAATATTTTCCTCATGCTCCTCAATATCACCACTTGGCGGAAGGATAGAACAGAATATTCATAAGAAGCCATGTTGGTAGACTTTCTCTAGTACATTTTCAGAATTCTCCAGGAAACCAGAATCAGTGTATGTGTGTGTGTGTGTGTGTGTGTATGAAAAATGTTAGTTGCTCAGTTGTGTCCAACTATTTGTGACCCCATGGACTGTAGCCCACCAGGCTGGGATTCTCCAGGCAAGAGGACTGGAGTGGGTAGCCTTGCCCGTCTCCAGGGGATCTTCCAGATCCAGGGATTGAACTCAGGTCTCCTGAATTGCAGGCACATTTTTTACTGTCTGAACCACCAGGAAAGCTCAAATGTGTGTATATGTATAGATGTAGATGTAGCTTGGCATGCTGCAGTCCATAGGTCCAAAGAGTCACATACAACTTAGCAACTGAACAACCCCCCAAACTGGGAGGCTGAGAGTTCCCACGATCTGAAAGCTGGAGACCCAGGAATGCTGGAGGTGTAATTCAGCCTGAGTCTGAGGGCCCGAGAACCAGAGCACAGATGTCCAAGGGCAAGAGAAGATGGATGACCCAGCCCAAGAGGAAACAGCGAGCTTTCTCTTCCTCTGACTTTTTGTTCTATTCAAGCTGTCAAGGCATTCCTGAGGGCTATCTACTTTCCTCAGTCTACTGAGTCAAACGCTAATCTCTTGCAGAATCACCCTCACAGACATGTCTAGAAATAATGTTTTACCAGCTATCTGGGCATCCCTTTGCCAAGTCAGGTTGACACATAATATTAACCATCACACCCAGACAATAAGGCTCAGCCTGAAACAAACTGATGACAGTTCCATCGTCAGCACTCTCCCTCTGGAAGGAATAACCAGGAATTGAAATGTGTTCTTTTTAGTGTTCATAGTCGTATTAAGAACTGGATTAATCTATGGTTTGAAGGTTTTCTTTTTGAAAATTTTTTAGTAGCTTTCAATAGAACAGGAAGTAAAGAAACTGCTGCTATTCCAGAGTTTTACAGGAAAGCCGAGAAAATACAGCCAGCTCAGGGTAGGAGAACTTGGCATGGACCTGGAGAAGGGTGCATGGTTCTGTGTGGCGGGGAGCTCATGATCCTTGCAAGAGGAGCAGAGAGAGAGAAATGAGCAGGGTCGTGCAGCCCTGAACTGTGCCGAGGAGTATGTAATTGACTCTGGAGGCCAGGAGACTCATTTTATTATGGAGAAAGAGTATATGGAAGAAAGTTATAGGCAGATCTGGAGGAAAGAAAGACTGGAAGAGAGAAACATGCTTAAGATCAGCAGTGTGTTTAATCAAAGAAATGACAAAATGCAAAATGTTTAGGCATTTGTTAGTGTTGTACTTAAGCATTCGTTTCTTTAGGGGGGAAAATGTACCAAGTTTTTAAACCAAGACATATCTTTGGCATCAGTAACTACATGTAATGTAAGACAACACTTAAAAAAAAAAAAAAAGAAAAGAAAAAACAAATTTACATTTCTAGGTTGGGATAATTTTCTTTTTCCTTCTGTTGCTTCACAGAGAGTAAATTGTCAAAATAAAGATTTGATTTTTCGTTGAACATCAATAAATAAAGTTTGCACATGTCAGTTGAGGAGGATTGCTGCTGTTGTTCACTCACCACGTCGTGTCCGACTCTTTTGCGGCGCCGTGGACTGTAGCCCCCCAGGCTCCTCCGTCCGTGGGATTCTCCAGGCAAGACCACTGGAGTGGCTGGCCATGTCCTTCTCAAGGGGATCTTTCTGACCCAGGGATCGAACTCGAGTCTCCTGCACTGCAGCCAAATTCTTTACCCACTAAGCACCAGGGAAGCCTAATGTGGAAGATACTGTGGGAATATTAGACTAAATTAAAGCCATGTCTGTCATTAAAAAATATGTCATACTCTAATAGGAGAGGCTCTGGGAAGCCAAGTAAACAGTTTCCCATACAGAGAGGGCAGGTGTGGGAAGATAATCAAATGGATTAAGTTGGAAATTCAGAAAGACTGTGAAAGAGTAGAGTGTGGCGTCATGGAGAGGTGGAGAGAGGACGGAAGTTCACGTAAGACCACCTGGGCTGGAGCCGCAGTCCCGCCAGCGACCAGCCCTGCCGCTGCAAACTCATTCGAAGTTTTCAGCCTCAACTTCCTTTCCTGTACATTGGAGCTCAAATACGTGGGCTGTCGACTCATGCTATTCCCATCTTGTATTTTTACAGCTTATTCCTTAGGTCTCTGTGGAAACCTTTACTTTTATCTCAGTCAAATTTTTCTTGGTGGCAATTTTCCCATATGTGAAGGTTTAGTATATTTGTGGAGGAATTAGACAGGGTTTATGAGACCAGAGGCCAGAAGCAGGACAGATGTGGACGAGAGAAAGACAGATAAACGGAGGGTCAGCGTGGAAAAGTAATTTTCTACCTTCAAAACAAAAATAGGATGCTTCCTCTGCAACAGGAGGGGTTGGGTTTCATGTCACTAGAGGTGTTTAAAGAGGGACATAGCAGAGATGATTCAGGCTTTAGATGGTATCTTTTCCAGACACAAAGTGGAATTTAAAGTGGCCCTAAATAAAATCTCATCAACATGCATCCAGAGTATGAGGGAGGAGGTGGCCTTCTGGTTGAGGACTAATGAGAAGGTTCCAGTTTAGGTTTTTACCACGGTGAGCTGACTTTGACTATAATACCTATTTTCTTTCTCTTTTCTAAGATAATTCTATTTTTAAAAATTCTTAAAATGTATTTTACTGGGTCTAAATACAAGGCTTCCTTTCTTTTTGAAACAAGTGATTTCAGTGAAAAATTACTTAACCCTAAAGTGCCTGACAAAGATAAGCTTAAAATTCCTGGCAACGATAAGTTTAAAAGTCCTAAGTAAAAATAGAATATATATCGACATCTAGGAAATATGTATACACTATAGGGGAAATTAAATAGATATTTTATTTTTAGTACATTTCATGACCAAGAATTTAGTAAAGGGAATTAATTGTAGACAACTTACAATATAAATTGATTCTATCTGTATTTTTCCACATGCCTGTTATCAGTCTCTTAAAGAGCTGCTCCTAAGAAAAGTTTCAAAGGAATTGTTGAAAATGATTTATTGTATTCAATCTGAATGCTTGATCAAGTGGAAGCATTTGTTGGCTTATCATAATTATGTATTTATCTGAATGTTCTTTGAGACAATCACTTGGAATATTTACTTCAATCAAACTTACTAAGAATAAGTTCAAATAAAATATTCCGTAGTTGAACTCCCAGATTTAACCGTCTGGTCTGAAACACTCTCCCCAGGCGGCGCTGTATGCTCTCTGATGCTGTAGGTGAGTCCTGAGTCCCTTGGCCAGTCCTGCTAATTGCTCTCTCTGCATCCTGACCGGAAGGAGCTGGTCTGGATGCAGGCGGGGGTAGGGGGTGGGGAGGCACAGGTAATGTCCGATCCCGGGGCATGGACCATCTCTTCCAGTCACTGAGCATGACCTCAGCAAGCTACACTGACCGCTTTTCTCCTCAGCACTGCATTTGGGGTGTAGGAGGCAGCTCCCCTATAAACAGAAGTTTGATGTGTTTTCTGCTCCAGTAATTCCTTCCTTTTTTATGCCTCTGAAGTCCTACAGCACTACCACCCTGGTAATTCTCAACCCTGGATGTATATTCTAATCTCCGGAAGCTTTTTTAAAAAGGTAACTTGGTACCTAAAGCAGTGGTTCTTGAACTTGAGCATCTGAGTAACCTGGGGAGCTTGCAAAGCACTGATGGCCGGACCCCAGGCCTGCCCTTAGCCCCAGCATAATGATTCCGTAGATCCAGGGTGGGCCTGAAAATCTGCATTCCTCACAAGTTCCCAGGTGATGCTGAAGTTCTTGTCTGGGAACCACACTTTGAGAACCAAGACCTAGAGATCTCAAATTAACTGGTCTTTGATGGGGCCTGGTCTTGTTTAGTTGCTCAGTTGTGTCCAACTCTTTAGCGACCCCATGAGCTGTAGCCTGACAGGTTCCTCTGTCCTTGAGATTTCCCAGGCAAGAATAGCAGATTCTTTTACCCCTGGGCCACCAGGGACCTCAGTGGCGAGGAACCTGCCTGCCAATCAGGAGATGCAAGAGACACGGGTTGGATCCCTGAATTGGAAAGATCCCCTGGAGGAAGAAATGGTAATTCACTCTAGTATTCTTGCCTGGAGAATTCCATGGACAGAGGAGCCTGGCGGGCTACAGTCCTTGGGGTCACAAAGAGACCGACAGGACTGAGTGAGCACACACACACACACACACACACACACACACACACAGATGGGACCTGGGCATTCGTAACTTCAAAAACCCCCAGGTGATTCTAATGGGCACTTAGGCTTAAGAATTACTTATTAAATCTGATGGACTTCTTTCATAGAAACATATACTTTAAAATTTTTATTAAGTTTCTGAATTTTATCAGGTTAAATGTGATGTGAAAACGCGATGCAAAATACCTAGGTAGCATAGTATCAACTGCTGAAAGTTGAGTGTGACCCAATTTAAATGCCCTTATTGACTTGACTATTGCACCGCAAAAGCTTTAGCTGTTACCACATATAGTACATGTGACGCTACGAATTATCTTCTTAAAATAATTCTCACTGCATACTTTGAAAAAACAAGAACAGGCCACTAAATTACACTCCCAAACATGTTTCAGGGTGTTCGACTCAGACCTCAGTGAGGCCGTATAAGGGCCAACAGAGTGTTGAACAAACATGGAGCATCTAAACAAACAACTGTGTTATTGACAATGACATGGGAGCAATAGAAAACATTTTAGATGAAATAGGCTCATTTCAATTAATGCCAACACTAAAGAGCCTATAAAACCATGATTTAGAATTAAATCTTGTGCTGTTATCATGTATCATTCTGGATCAATAAAAACGGAATGAGCAAGAGTAATTTGGGAAAATTTTTTAATTGGTAAATCATTGAAACAGAGTGCTGAGTGGTTATCTTAAAAGGTCCATGGGTGTATTTCTTTATGTACATGTCTTGGAAACCCTACATCAGAGCTTGCTTTAGGTATAAAAAAGATTGCAGTGGAAATTATCCTAGGGAGGTTTTTACCAGAAGGCTGAAACACTCTATTCGGCCTGTAGCCTGCCTGTCTGGGATCATTCGGACTGCAGTGTAACTAGTTTATAATCTCATACAATAGGCATATGTGCTGAATGGAATTCCTTAAGATCAAGATGGTTAAAAATATGGATAAGGGGAACTTTCAAATATTAAATGGTGTCTGAAATCTGAAGAATGTTTTTAGAAAACTAAAACAAAAAGCTAAAGTGAGTAGATATGTCTCTTGTGAGGGCTTTATTTCTACTTGCCATTACGGAAGTGTTCTTTCAGATGAGACATAATAGCTGATGTTTGCACAGTACTTCAGTTTTCAAAGCACTTGTGCATATATTACTCACAGGATCTGGGCTTAATAAAAAAAAATATTACTTTTTGGAAAAGCTATCCCAAGAAAGAGAAGTAGAAAATAATTTGCCTGCTCTTGTTCAATGATGTTTATCCATGAACTGTGTATATATGGTACTTCCCTGGTTGCTCAGCGGTAAAGAATCTACATGCAATGAAGGAGATGCAGTTCGATCCCTGGGTCAAGAAGATCCCCTGGAGATAGAAATGGCAACCTGCTCCAGTATTCTTGCCTGGGAAATCCCATGGACAGGTGAGTCTAGTGGGCTACAGTCCGTGGGGTTGGCAAAGAGTTGAACATGACTTCTGGACTAAGCAACCACAACACAGAAATATTTGGTACCAGCTGAGCTGGAGGTGGAGGGAAAAGCCGCAAGCCTGGCAGGAACTCAGGGCCGGGGGGAGGGTGAGAGATGGTGCTGTTTGGAAGCCAAGGGATGGCAGGAGGCCCCAGCCCTGGGTGAAGAGTCCCAGAAGGCTCAGCTCCACACCGGGGTGGGTCTGGGCCAAGAGCCATTCACCAGAAAGGAGGCTGACGCCAGATGGAGGCAAGTGGACGCTTGAGAGGGTTTCAAGGCCAAGGTGCTTAGCTTGGTGCTCTGTGATGACCTGGAGGGCTGGGCTAGGCGGATGCGAGAAGAGGGCCGGGCGGGAGGGGGTATCTGTACACATCTGGCTGACTCATGACGCAGGGCAGCAGAAAGCAACACAGCGCTGAAGAGCAATTATACTCCAGTAAAAAAATAAACAAAGCGAGAAGATCAAAGACAATATAGCCAGAAACGGGTCAAGATAAAGAAAGCAAAGCAGGAGGTCTGAGAGGAGGGGAAGGCACCGTGTAAAGGCCATGGAGGGCGTGTGGGCCCAGGGGACTCTCGGGCACTGCGGGCCAGACCAGGGGTGGCCACGGCCCCGCTGGGCGCTCCCTCCTCCTGCCTGCATCCTGACATCTTGCCCAGCGTCTTCCTTGGCTTGGAGAGGGAGTCAAAGTCATTCAAGTTTGCACTTTTACAGGCCTTTGTCTCCATTTTAGGAATGAAACCATGCCTTGGATAAGTTCCTTTTCAGTGGGAATCAATTGCAGGCTTCGATATTTTTTTTTTTCCAAAATACTAGGCCATTATCTCAGATTATCTGAATATGCTTAAGTCATATCAACTCATAAAATTAAGATATCTTTTTTTTTCATAGGTATTCTCTGATGGGAAGACGGAGCCAGGTTAATCTATATGCCTTCCTATTGCTACAGAATATAAAAAAGAGCTCACAGGTTCTGAAAGCACATTTTTAATCCTCTTTATTACTAAACTAGAAAGGGTGTCAGTTCCCTTCTTCCTACATGCACAATAGTGAGTCCCTGGCGGGAGCCCTTATCACCCTTCTTCCTGTATACTAAAGAAGCTTACCCGGCCCGGTCCTCCCCACGTGACTCAGCTGCAAGCCCCTTGCCAGTAAAAAGGATGCTGCTGCTTCCTGAAAGGTCTGCTCCTTTCACTTTCTGACTCACATTTGTTATCTCTCTCGTCACAGAAGCTGGTTCAACAAACATACTCAGTTATACCCTCCCCTTCATCTCACCAGTAGCAGGAGGGATGAATGTGGCATTGAAACCTAGCTGCTGAAATGCCTTTAAAGAGCCCAGTGAACATTCCCACAGCAGCATCTTCAGGACAGTGTTTCTCGAGTGGCCAGGCTGGCTGGCTCCTAGTGTGGGCGACCCTCTGAGCTCACGCCTTCAGGGGCGCTGGGAGGATTACGCCCAGAGGTCCTGAAAGCAAAGCCAAATACTAACATCAATGTTGTCCACGGACCTAATCCTGCTGCCAGCTGCAAGGCTGAGGGGCAGCAGGCGCGAATGGAGTAGAGCTTGGGACATGAGAAGAGCCGGGGGGAGGGAGGAAGGATCATCTGAAATAACCGGGAAACGGACGGGCTTCCATTTCCACGTGGCGCAGCGCGTGCTGTGTGAGGTCCCGGAGGCTGGTGTGGGGCGGCGGGCGGTGTGGGTGTATGGGATCTGGGCTCGAGAGGTCTGGCAACCCCCAGCCACACAGAGGCAAGCAGTCAGGGCCTCTCGGGGCCGTAGAAGCTGAGGGACTCTCTGACGGCTGACCTGGGCCCAGCAGGCATGGGGCGGGGTCCCCGAGGCGTGGAGCTGTGGTGGATGGTGGCCTGTGTAGGTGTGCAGGGCGCTGAGCTCCATTTAATTCTCTGCTCTCACGATCTTGAAACTCAACACTTTTTAAACAAGGGCTGGCATTTCCATTTTTCCCTGAGCTGTGGCATGGGGCCCTGTCAAGATAGGGGAGTGTGGTGTTTCTTTCAGTTGACGGGGCCCCAGGCAGCAGATTGGAGCTTGGGGCAAAACTGCATTCCATCCCACAGTCTCCATCACTCTTACCTCTTCACCCTGCCTGACACTTCAGAGCAGTCTTCTTGTCCTGAAATTCCAATATTTATTGTTCGTTTCCTGCTCATCTCCTTTTGCTCGGAAGAGGCCAGGGCTTAGTCTATCTGGCTCTGGCACCATCCCCAGTTCCCGGAGCCTATCAGTCCGTGCTGCAAGCCTGGCGAAACCCAGGGCGTGGGAAGGTAAGGCTCCCAGGGCCCCGGAGGAATGGCTGGGCTCACAGGGATCCAGGCAGAGCTGGGGAGGAGCCCAGCCCTTTACACGAGGCTTGGGAGTCTGACTCAGATCAGAGTTTATGCGCCTCACCTTCCTCTGGTACCTGCCTCCAGCTGACTGGATGCTGGGAGACCGATGGAACGTGTTGGCCGGAGAATCACTGGTGAATCTGAAGCAGGCGGAGGCAGCTTCAGTAAGATGTGCTGTTGCCGACTCTCAGGTATTTTTGATGGTCTAAGTCGTTCAGTCGCTAGGTCGTGTCCAACTCTTGGTGACCCCATGGAATGTAGCCCGCCAGGGTCCTCTGTCCGTGGGATTTTCCGGGCAAGAATACTCGAGGGGGTCGCCGTTTCCTCCTCTATGGGATCTTCCCCACCCAAGAATCAAACCTGTCTCCTGCGTTGCAGGTGGATTCTTTACCAGCTGAGCCACTAGCAATGTCCAAATTGGCAAGTGATAGGCCAGTTTATAGAGTCTTGAAGATGAAAAGGAAATGGAAACCAGTTTTTCCCAATTGTTCTCATCCAAGCAGATTGGTGGCAACCTCAAAAAAAGCAACTATGGAAGGGAATTGCCCATGAGGCCTGATTTAAGACCTTGCTGATGATGTCCAAGGCTTTAGAATTGTCATAAAACTAGCCTTTATCAATGCACTTCTCATTATTGTAAATGGTTTGCGCTCATAGGACCCTGTACCCATGGCCACAAATGCTCGTAGAGGCTACTTGACGCTGGGGTGTGCCTTGGACCCATGGTGACAATTCTGGTTTTTTGGAAGTAGTGCAAAATATTCCAAAATGAAACAGCCTTCGCCTTCCTATCTGAGCACCTCCAAAATCTTCCCGCTCTCTGGACTCCCCACGCCACCTTCCCCGACTTGCACAAGGGCAAACAAAGGTGGTAGCTGACATGACAATAAATGATGAGCTTGTGCCCCTGTGAGCAAACCGTGATAAATGTGGAGGTGCCGGGCATAGAATAATCATGTTGATTTCCGATTAGCCTGAGTGACAAGTTTGGAAAACTAGTTAAACCAAGAAAGGCCTACGATACTGGCGAACTTGCAGCTATGCCTGTTACCGTCACCCCTTCTGGGCTCAGGTTAGAAAGATAAGACTTTCTCCTTGCTGGTCACACCCTCCCCCCACTAGTCAGAGGAGGTGAAGATCCCTTAAACATGTGGCCGTTGCGTTTATCCTTTAGGCAGGACATGAGTTTCATTTAATCAGGAGGAAATTATCTTTGTTTGATCTCTGCTGTCACAAAGCACGGTGGTTACCTCTGAGGTCTCTGCGGGCAGCATGCCTGGGTTCAGATCCCAGCTCTGACACCTGCTAGTACTGTAACCGTTCACAAATTATTTCATTTCTCTGTGCCTCGGTTTTCTTATCTGAAAAAGTAGCTCCTGCCTTGTTGGTGAGGATTAAAAGAATTGGTTATCTGAGTCAGTTTGGACTGCTATAACAAACTACCACAGATTGGGTGACTTGACCAACATTTCTTTCTCACATTTCCCAAGGCTGGGAAGACCAAAATCAAGTTGATGGAAGATTCGACATATGGTAAAGACCTGCAGCCTGCTTCATAGACATCCGCCTTCTGTGACCTCACATGCAAGGGGCAAGGGAGCAAACTGGGGCATCGTTTATCAGGGCACTCGCCCCAGTCACCTCCCAGAGTCCCCACTTCCTGATATTATCACACTGGGGATCAGGTTCCCACATATGAATTTGGGAGGTAGGGGGGCAGAAACACTGAGTCCATAGCACTGATACATATGAAATGCTTGGTGTGCCTGAAGAATTCCGTGCATGTTGACAATTATTCCGTTTTGTTATTCTTAGCCTTTGTGAGCCCGGCTCTCCTGATGGGGAAATCAATTCCTGTCCTCACTGATTCCCTTCCTGTTTGGACTGACTGCTCCCGAGGCAAAGGTGTGGGCTGAGTTATATGGCCTTACTCAATTATTAATCCATTATTTAAACAGTCAGTAAAGATCTCACAGTTCACACAAAAGCATAGCATGAACGTCTTTCAGGCAGAGAATGAACTGAGCTGACTGATCTCTAGAGGCTGAATGTCTTGCCTGTGGGGCACAAGCTGTCCAGCACAGTGACCAAGCAAAGCCTGTGACAAGCCCCGAGAGATGGGAGACATTTACGGTGTTCACATAGGGTTCCCTAGAGTCACATCAAGTCTCAGTCTCCCTAAAAAGATTGGGAACCAAATCAAACCTGGTATCAGAGTGGAACATCTCTTTCCAAGGCACCCTGTAATCAGGCATGACTCCAAATCACGTAATCTGCAAAACAGAGATAATTATACCTGCCCGCTCTATGCTGCACAGAGACAGGGCAAGGATTAATTAAATAATGACTGCCAAGAACACCGAGCTCCTTGGAGATAAATATTCTACAAGTGCAATCTTAGATTATTATTCAGAATTCCATTCTGTAAATATCAGAACTTCAGCTTATGAGACCAGACCACATGTGCATGGTTAGAAGTCACCCAGAGGATAGAAAGCCTGTCTGGAAAATTCCTGACCACCAGACTAATGCATTATTAGAGAAACTTTGCTTTGTATGGCCACACACAACTCAACAAAGGCTCTCTTAAACTGTTATCAGAGTCTCACACCAGGCACTCAGATTTGGAGTTACAGCTTCAGTGGTGATGTTGTTCCCTTCCAGAAGAAAATCTCTCCAATGGTTAGGACATTCTTCAGCTAATCCCTCTCCAGGCAACTTTCTCCTCATCACAGGAGAGTGACCAAATATCCAGCTCTGCTCAGAATGCAGGACTTTTAATGCTAAAATCAAGATAGTCCTGGGAAAGGTGGGTGGGTGGTCACCCTAACATGCTACTGACAGTAATGACACTAAATTGCTTTGTGACCTCAAGGATTTATTTCTGAGTCCTGGCAACTTGTTCCATAAAATACTAGTTTCGGCAATAATATCTCAAATGAATTTTGTCGAAGGTGTTTGTTGTTTTGAATATTTAACGCTTAACACTCATTGTGACTCCTGAAGGAAGGCATTAGTGTGATATCCACGTAACAGATGAGGCTCACGGAGATAAAGGAACCAGCTTCATGTCACACAGCTAGTGAATCGGCAGGGCTGGGCCCCCCAGGGGACTTGACGCCAGGCCCACGCTCTGAAGCACCGCACTGCACCGTCCCTCTGGAGCTTCCAGAGTCAGAGTTGATGACTGTCTGACAAAAGCCATTTTCCCCCTTTATTTCTATGATTTCAAAATATTTTTATTAAACATTTCCTTTATTTATATCATAACAGCTCATTAAACAAAGGGTGCCGATGTAGACTGTGTGCGTGTGTGCACGTTAAGTCGCTTCAGTCGTGGCTGACTCTTCATGGCCCTTCATCCTGTGACCCGCCAGGCTCCTCTGTCCATGGAATTCTCCAGGCAAGAATACTGCAGTGGGTTGCCATGCCGTCCTCCTTCATGACCCAGGTACCGAACCTATGTCTCTTCACGTCTCCCGCATTGGCTAGTATTCTTTACCACTAGCACCACCTGGGAAGCCTCAAATATAGATTAAATATATGTATATATACATGCACATACACAAATCTCTATTTCTCCTGTTAAAAATACAAACAAGCTTAGGTTTCCATATGCCAGATGGTCAACAAATCTGTTATCTCCCTTTTGAGTGTTCCTCTTCCACTGAGCTGTCTCAGGCCATAGGCTGCACATGACATATGAGGAGTTAGCTGCATGGAATCATGGGGGAGGCATTAAAGTTCTCTGCCACCATTCCTGCTACTGTATTCTGCTATTGCCCATTGGCTCTCCTGGAAACTGGCCCCAGGCCGAGACATCACAGCATCACAACAGACTGAGCCAGCACTGGCGTGGCCTCTGCTCTCTGGGATGGCCCAGACAATCTCTGTGTCAGAGATCATCACAGACAACACTCCTTGCTTGCTTGCTGGCATCACAGCTCTCTAGGTCAGAACTGTGTCAGAATCGTGCCAGACATCTGTCCCTGATGGATGCAGAACTTTCTTCTCTCTCTTTCCCCAAAGACTCAGGTATCTTGGGATCAGGTTGCCTTTCCTTTTTCAAATCTCAATCAGAAAGTGCTGATTACTTCTTTCCACTGCAGTTGACTTACCTCCTCACAGGTCTAAGGACAGCACTTAGCTCTGCCCCCAATACAAAATACCATAGGCCGGGTGACTTAAACAACAGAGATCTATTTTCTCATGGTTCTGGAGGCCTGAGATCAGGACACCATGCTGGGCTGTGGTGAGACCTCTCTTCCTCGTTTGCAGAAAGTCACCTTCTTGCTGTGTCCTCACATAGTGAAGAGAGTGCTTTGGTGTCTCCTTCTCATAAGCGAACTAATCCCACCACATGGGTCCCACCCCCATGACCTCATCTAAATTTCATTACTTCCCAAAGTCTATATCTCCAAACACTATCACACTGGGGTTTAGCGCTCCAGTACCTGATTTTTGGGTGAGAGAGACATAATTCAGTCGATAGTAACAGCTACCTGATTATCTTCTAGGGGTCACAGACCCTAACTATGGCATCTCACTCTACATATGAAAAGTAGCGTGAAAATGATGACTTAACTCATCCAGTTTAGGGCTTTGTGACTATGGATTGGGTGTATTAGCAGTTTCCAGTGGCTTTGGCATATACCTGCCTTCCTGTTCTTGATCTTGAATTTGGAATTAATGTAAAAGTGGCTTGATCAAAAGAAAATTACTAATTTCTATTCTATAATTGGTCTTCACAATGAGCTAGATGCCAATTCCTGTTCGTATCTCGTTTGGTGCTTCAGCATACACAGAAGTGCTCACATGAATCTAGGAGATGAAAGCAGAGGCCTTATGAAGCTGAGATGGGACGATCAGGCCTTCTGGACACATGGTCTCTGATTATTGAAAACTGACTGATTGAAAGGGTTCCCTACATCAACACATTCTACTAATTTTTATAATATCCACCCTTTTCTTTTGTTTTTACCTACCTCACTGCTCAAGCTTTGGTTTCATAAAAAGCAATACATTTAAAATTTTCAAGTGTTTCTCTGCTTCCTGCAAAGGGTACATGCTACCTTCCTGCAAGTACCATTAATAGTTTATTTTCTTAGGAGAATAAGAACAAAAACAGGTCAGTTACAGGATCCAATGCCAGAGGTGACTGATGCTAATCCCACTTCCACTGCTTTTGTTTGAGTATCTTTGTCTGCAGAGTACTGCAAAAATTAAATAAAATAATGTACCTAGAGCACTTATCATGGTGTCATGTACAATGAGTATTAGTTGATTTTATTATTTTCATTCTCCTATGGGACAAAGTTATTATTTTTCCTTTGTATGACATAAGAGCAGGCAGATGAAGGAACATTTGTTGAATGAAGATTATCTAGACCAGTGGTTAGCAGAATTTTGGATTTCAAGGCCCATTAAAACATTTAAAAGGAAATTAGAATTGATATGGAGCTGATGACTTTTTACTTTTCTAAGCTAAGGCATGGGAAAATTAATTTCCAGCTACCAACAGCAATGTGATGTTACAAACAAAGGGAGTTCTATTACAGATAAAATCTATAATTAAAAAGGAACAAATTTAACTTATGGAAAAGCATGATATATTATTCATTTTGCTCATTTTGCTGAGGAATGGTGTTCTCATAGTGGTCTGGCATGGGGACAGGGACCAGCATTTAGAAATTACTAATCCAGCTCAAACCTTTGTCTTCATAAACCATCTGAGCCAAGTGATGGTCACTCCTAATTTTAGGGATGAAGATTTCACAATCCTCTTGGCATCTTGTTCTAAAATTTAATCATGTTTAAGCTGTATCTGAGCCACCAGAGGGTTGAGTCAAACCAGTGTGTGCTGGGGGGTGGGGAGGGAAACAATCTGACCTGCCTACCTTCTGGGCAGGCTGTGCCTTCTGGGGTGTTTAAATTTGTAATCAAATCTCCTCGTGGTCATTCGGATTTGAAGATGCAGAGCAAGTACTCCTCAAATTAAAAAAAAAAAGTGAGCACCATGTGACTCTCAAGAAAGGCTTTCTCTTCCTCTTTTCTCTAAGGATATATAAATATTCTGGAAGCATTGGAATCAATATAATACATCCTTCTTTTAAATCATGTGATCTTCACTCAGAGAAGATATGAAATAAAAACCAACTCATTGCCTTGGCCTGGAGACCCAGGCAGCCATTGGAGTCATTGGATACATTCTACTCTACTTTTCATCCAAATTTCTGAGCCTCATCAAGAGCCTGTTCATAGTTACAGCAGGTCTAAGAAAAATGCAAATCAGAATCTCTCTACCTGACATCTGTAGCAATTAATGCAAGAATCTGAAGTCTGTGGCTATTTAGAAAATGTTCAGTAATCTTGCCGGAGGGCCTCTTTGTTTGGGGAACCGTCAAGTGAGGTAGGAAGATCGATTTTATTTGTTAAGACGATAAATTTATGCTGCAAATAAGCTCGGACTTACCTGTGAGTGCGGAGCACAATGGAGCTGGCTTCCTTTCAGGATAGAACCGCAGCCTGAAGACCCACCGCGCTTTGTTTAGGTTGGGTCTGCACGTGGCAGCTAGTGGTCAATACGCTTCCGTGTTTGCAGCTGTTTGGGGTCTATATATACCTGTTTAGAAGTTTAGGCAGAATAGAAATTTAATTTTAAATAAACTCAGGAGACAAAAGATTTATTTGCTTCAAAATTCTTTCAAGTAGAACAAACACATATTTTGAAAGAAAGGTTGGGATAAGAGTTCCTACAGTCTGTGTATTTTTTATCATGTTTTACAATTGTCTTGTCTTCAGTTCTTACCTAAGGTGGCATCTTTTCTGTACCTTCAAATCAGGACAAATGATCTAACAACAGAACAGAATATTTGGAATTTTTATTACCCTTAAAAACTTCTAGATGTAAGGCCACTGAATCCAAATATGAGCAGAAAATGACCTCATAAAATATCAAACTGTAGCCTTGATTACCAGCATACTAACTTATATAGTTCTGTTTTTTTTTTAACTCACCTTAAGATGAATCAAAGGAGTTTTTATATACACAGACTCATACACATTCATGCCATGAACTACAGATTTGCCAAAAACATACTTCCTTTGTTAATAAATGTTACTGCTGCATTATACATTTTTCTAGTTCTGAATCAATAAAGGAAGATTTATGTTTTAAAAAAAAGTGCCCTCAAGAACTAGGTAGACAGCTGAAAACAGGAAATTTGTCAGCTTTATTCGGTACACACCATTTTAAATGAAAGCATCATTCCTCAGAGAGGAGTATGCTTCAGGGAAGGTGGAAACACATCATTCCACAGGGGAATTCTCTTTGCCCAGGTGACCCTTTGCAAAGACTCTGAACACTGAAATTGTAAAGTAAATGCAGAGTCCCTCTGCGACACGTGGGTATTTTGAGTACAAGTCCAATTGTACCCGTTGCCCTCCTCCCTCAAACAAAAACCAAATGAACGTCACAACAGAGAAGGGTCCAATGCTCCAAGAATTCATTCAATAAACCTCTTGCCAAAAGGAAGATACATCACTGTTAAAACAGAATTAGAACTGGGTCTAGTATGCTTTCACAATCCACTGCCCTTGCTTTTAGCAAACGCAGGAAACCAAGACATTACTAGGCCCATATACTATCAAGGGATTATCTTTTGAATACAAAGCACAGCCCAGACTGCATGAAGGACGTTGGAGAAGACAGAGACCCCGAGCAGGGAGCAGGCTAGTAACGTTGAAAGGAAGCATTTATTGGAGCGTTTGGAAAGAGAGGCCATGTGGGGATAACGCTTTCTGGGAAATACTTCAATTATAATCCTCCAAAGTCCAAGTATCCATGTGCATATGGACCACGTCTCCATAATGCTGCCAGTCTTTGCTGATGTATTACAGCATTAGTGCTATTTATAATCAACAGAATTACTAGCGCTGTAATCATGGAAATTTCGTGATAGTAATTATGACAGAATAAATAGCAGTCAGAATGCCTTGCCTCGGTTATTGATGTTGATGGCAAACACGGCCAAGGAAGGCTTTTTCTTTTTTTCTTTTTCTTTTTAAGGAAACCATTCAAGAGGGCGGAACCTAGTGTTCCGCTAGTGTTTGCCAAGAGAAAGATTTTACATACCCTTTTAAAATAGACTTCAGGAGGAGCTGAGATTTCACAATGCAGATGGGGAAGAAGAAGGTGGGGAGTGTACATTAGAATCTGGTATGCTGTGTACTACTTGCCTTCAAAAGTCAAACAGAGCTTCTCTCTGTCCAAAATATACAAAAGTAAAATAGACTTTCTGAAAGATGTCAGAAAGGTACATTGCCTCTTTAAATGATGTATGTATAGTTCATTTATTTTTAAAAATAACACATATGTGTTTATATAAATTATACATGCAAACATATGCTCAGCAGTTCTCCTCATGGAAAGGCTGTGGCTTATCCAATTTGGCGCTGACGCTGTCTTTCCATGGTCCTCTCTCTAGCGACTGGATTCTGCTGTCCCCGCCATGTAAGTGCCTGCATATAGAGCTCCTTCTGCATGATGCCAAGCAGTTACTTTTATACTTTTCTTACCACTGATGCTGGGTAAGAAATAAAACCCAGAGACTTCACTACCTATAATTAAGAGTTTTGCTGCCACCATGATATAACGATTGGGAAACAGATATTTTATCTTGGGGTTGGTTTTATTTCCTTGTGGCTTAAATTATGAGTGAATGTTTTTCTTATTTCTTACTTTCCCCATAAGCAGTCTTTTCAGCAGCAAAATTACTACTCATTCTTAATAACTACCAAGCAATAAAGTGAGACGTCTATTTGGGAGACAGTGGGTGTGCATCCCAATCACTCCGTTCATCATGATTTTAGGGCGCTTTGAGGCAGGGATTTGAAGGCCTCCGGGGAGGGTGGCTTAAAAGGCTTCAGGAAGTTTGTGTCAGTGGTTCCCTTCCTGATGGAGGAGTCGGCTTCACGATAGCTCTGGGGCTGAACAGGCACAGGCAAATAACATAAAATCAATTCCCGCACACTTAGGAGCCCCGTTACACAGAGCACTAGTTTGAACTTGGTTTTAAAAGTTCTTGCTGTTTGATTCAGTAGTGTATTCAGAAATGTATTTCTAGGAATTTATCCTAAGGATAAGTCAATGGCCAAGATGTACGTTTAGGGACATTTTATGTGTCACTGTTTATCACAGTCTCTATTTTGATTCCGAGCCCAAGAGCAGGACTTACCTGGATACAGATAGCTTATTTCCAAGATGATCCTAAAAGCAGGAGAGAGAGTAGGGAAGAAGGAAAAACAAATATAATGAGGTGGATGCCCTGGGTTCCCGGGGCTGACTCCACTCTGCCCTCTTGAAGCTGACGTGTTCACCTCTCAGTGGTGTCCGACTCTGCGACCCCACGGACTGTATCCAGCCAGCCCCCTCTGTCCAGGGGATTCTCCAGGCAAGAACACTGGAGTGCGTTGCCATTGCCTTCTCCAGGGGACCTTCCCGACCCAGGGAGCGAATTCTGGCCTCCTCACGGTATCACTCGAAAGGCCTCTGGAATGTTCCTCTTGCAGGACAGGCAGCTGGAGCATTTCTTCACCAGCTCAGCTCCGCACGGGCTGAAGGCGGCCCGGGGGCCGGGGCGCGCGGCCCTCCCCTCTGCCTCTGGGCTCCTCCGGCGCCGGCAAGGCCACGCGGCCCTGGGCTTGGCCCTCAGCTCCGGCGCCCCTGACCCTTCGCCCCAAGGCCGAGGCCTCAGCCAGAGGCGTGTCACCCAGGAGTGCGGCCTGGGGGCCAGGGACATCGCCCAGCCCCGCGTAAAGGCCGAGCGCCCGGTTAATCAGAGGCCGTTTAACACACTGTCGGCGATCAGACAACGGAGTAATCTTTAATGATGTCTGTGCTTAGTTATGGGGTGTAAAGAGACGTTTGCCAACAAAAAAGCAAGTTCCCAAGTGGTATATATACTATGCATTTATCCTTTTTTTGGTCCGAAAACTGTTAAGTATGCAAATGTTCACCATGTTGCGGGACACCGAATGGACACAAGATTGTTTCACGCAAATTGCCCCATAAAGGATGAAATTTCATGTTAGAGACTGGACAGTCCCACACCCGGGGTACAAGATGAGTGGCCCAGCGCGCAGACAGACCGCGGGGAGCGCCAGCCAGCCACGGCAGCCGCTGCACCGCAGCCTGCGGCCCAGGATCCCAGGAGTCGCCCGCTGGGCCCCTGTCGTTTGGGCCATTCTGCTGTATTGCATCCTAATTGCAGCTGCAGAGCGGTGATAAGGCTGAGGCTAGCAGTCTATTTAAAGGCATAAAAGAAAAAAAAAACTGTCTTTCGTACAAAGTTTGTGGCTGGTCACAGGTGGTTCAGTAGTTCTAAAGATCTTGTCTTTTTCTGTAAAAAAAAAAAAATCATTTTAAAAGGGAATGGTACACTGCTGGTGCTGATACAAAGGTAGTGGAAGCAAATCTAAAGCATTTCAATGTTTATGAAATGTGATTTACTCCAGACCTTTGAAAACTAGATGATTGCATAAATTGAAAGCGGTCTATATTCCCTAGGAAAAGTGGTTTTCTCTGCACGGTGGAATTTCAAATTACATTCCTTTGTTGGCTTTTTCCCCTTAATATTATCTCCAAAAACTGTGTTAGCTGATAACAAAGCATAGTGATGAAGGGGACAGGGAGGAAAGACATAGCATCTTCTTCTTCGCTTACAGCTTTTGTGGGAAATGGCCATTAAGAAACACACAAGGGCAATTTCAGAACATCTTTATAGGTATCTGCTGGGAGGAGTGGGCTGGCACTGTCAGAGCCTTCCAAATAAGACAGAGACGGTATCACTTCCAACTCTCTCTGGGTCAAAACATGAGCAGGGTGATTATAGAGATTACGGCCAAAGGTTCCCCTCCCCAACAGCCCCCGATCTCTGCAGTCTGGCACCTGAAAAGGTGATCCTCCTAAGGATGAGCTCTCATCTACCTCCCCAAGAACACAGAACCAGCTTTCTGAGTTCACAGACCCGCCCGGAACGTGGCTACAAGCAAACTTCCCGGAGAGACTTTCTCGGCTCCCTCTGACACTGGGTCAGTTAAAGTGGGCCAGGAGCGCTTCCTCAATGCCACCAACTCTGCTTTGTCTACGTAGAATGATACCAGCTGTATCCAGCTGAGTCAAGGAATAGAAACCTGTTGACTAGGGGTCAACCAGCAAGAACCACTTTTTTTCACCTGTTATTTTCATTGAGCTAAGTATCTTGTATCTTTAAAATAAAACACAATTATTTCCTAATTATTTATAAATGATGCTATTTTTAAAGTGCCACGTATTTTTAAAACACATACATGCCCTGGCTGAAGGCAGCTATAATAAATTCTGTAAATTGAACTTAATAAATATTTAGACTTTTCAGTGCCTGAAAAATGGAAGGTTGATGGGCACACAGAAGAAAGGGGACATTATTTAAATTTCATGCATTTTAATAGAAAAAATGGCTCAGTTGTCCTTCCTTTCTTCAAAGCAATGATTTTCAGGCTTAGATTTTTAACACCCCTGGTATCACCAATTATCCCAAGGAAGGCCACAGAATTGCTATTATCTTGTGTTGAGCTCATTGCATTCATTGATTTAATGGGTCCACCTAGACATTTTTCAAAGATAGTAATTGAAAACGCAGCCTGACAGGTTAGCAGAAGTGACAGGCTGGAGTGGGTGTGTGAGGATGGAGTCCGGGGGAGGGGGAAACTTCCTCCTTATGCCCGTGGGGTACGGTGAGTGCCAGCTCTCAGGGCACAGACCTGCGGCCACCTGAACACCCGAGGACGTAAAACAGGTGTGTCCTTCCGACTGCAGGCTGGCCTCGGGGAAGGGCACGGACTCAGGAGAGAGGCAGGAGACTTACGTGACAGAGCAATGCAGCTCACCATGAATCTAGTAAGTTCGAAAGTGATCACGGGGGACTTCTCTGGTGATCCAATGGTTAAGAATCCACAGGTCCAATGCAGGGGTTGTGGGTTTGATCCCTGGTCCGGAAACTAAGATCCCACACACAGCACTGACCTGCTGAAAAAAAAGAAACGGAACCATGTTACAAAGACCTTATGTTATTTTCTCTTTTCTTCATTATCTGAAACCCCTACCTTTTTTTTTTTTTTTTTTGGCTGGGTGGACTGACTCAAACTCAACTTACTTGGTTCTGTTTACGCACACCCATGATTATGTTGGTAGCAGTAGTGGGATATTAACTTGTATAAAATATTTTGTTGTATAAAATGTTAACTGAACATTCAATGTTGATGTCAATTTTTTCCACTCCTGTCTCCATTGCTTCATGTCAATCGGCAAGTCTGTGCTCATTATATATATATTTTTTATTTGTAGTGAATTTTGTCATACATTGGAATGAAACAGCCATGGGTTTACATGTGTTCCCCATCCAGATCTCCCCTCCCACCTCCCTCTCCACCCGCTCCCCCTAGGTTTTCCCAGTGCACCAGGTCCGAGCACTTGTCTCATGCATCCAACCTGGGCTGGTGATCTGTTTCACCCTAGATACTATACATGTTTCGATGCTGTTCTCTTGAAACATCCCACCCTCTCCTTCTCCCACAGAGTCTAAAAGACTGTTCTATAAATGTCTTTTTTTTTCTTTTCTGTTCTGCATATAGGGTTATCATTAACATCTTTCTAAATTCCATATATATGTGTTAGTATATTTAATGGTCTTTATCTTTCTGGCTTACTTCACTCTGTATAATGGGCTCCAGTTTCATCCATCTCATTAGAATTGATTCAAATGAATTCTTTTTAATGGCTGCATAATATTCCATGGTGTATATGTACCACAGCTTCCTTATCCATTGTGTCTGCTGATGGGCATCTAGGTTGCTTCCACGTCCTGGCTATGATAAACAGTGCTGCGATGAACATTGGGGTGCACGTGTCTCTTTCAGATCTGGTTTCCTTGGTGTGTATGCCGAGAAGTGGGATTGCTGGGTCATATGGAAGTTCTATTTCCAGTTTTTTAAGAAATCGCCACACTGTTTTCCATAGCGGCTGTACTAGTTTGCATTCCCACCAACAGTGTAAGAGGGTTCCCTTTTCTCCACACCCTCTCCAGCATTTATTGCTTGTAGACTTTTGGATAGCAGCCATCCTGATTGGCGTGTAATGGTACCTCATTGTGGTTTTGATTTGCATTTCTCTGATAATGAGTGATGTTGAGCATCTTTTCATGTGTTTCTTAGCCATCTGTATGTCTTCCTTGGAGAAGTGTCTGTTTAGTTCTTTGACCCATTTTTTGATTGGGTCATTTATTTTTCTGGAGTTGAGCTGGAGGAGTTGCTTGTATATTTTTGAGATTAATCCCTTGTCTGTTGCTTCGTTTGCTATTATTTTCTCCCAATCTGAGGGCTGTCTTTTCACCTTGCTTATAGTTTCCTTTGCTGTGCAAAAGCTTTTAAGTTTCATTAGGTCCCATTTGTTTATTTTTGCTTTTGTTTCTAATATCCTGGGATGTGGGTCATAGAGGATCCTGCTGTGATTTATGTCGGAGAGTGTTTTGCCTATGTTCTCCTCTAGGAGTTTTACAGTTTCTGGTCTTACATTTAGATCTTTAATCCATTTTGAATTTATTTTTGTGTATGGTGTTAGAAAGTGTTCTAGTTTCATTCTTTTACAAGTGGTTGACCAATTTTCCCAGCACCACTTGTTAAAGAGGCTATCTTTTTTCCATTGTATATCCTTGCCTCCTTTGTCGAAGATAAGGTGACCATATGCTCGTGGATTTATCTCTGGGCTTTCTATTCTGATCCATTGATCTATATATCTGTTTTTGTGCCAATACCATACTGTCTTGATGACTGTGGCTTTGTAGTATAGTCTGAAGTCAGGCAGGTTGATTCCTCTAGTTCCATTCTTCTTTCTCAAGATTACTTTGGCTATTCGAGGTTTTTTTGTATTTCCATACAAATTGTGAAATTATTTGTTCTAGTTCTGTGAAAAATACCGTTGGTAGCTTGATAGGGATTGCACTGAATCTGTAGATTGCTTTGGGTAGTATGGCCATTTTGACAATGTTGATTCTTCCAATCCATGAACACAGTATATTTCTCCATCCGTTTGTGTCCTCTTTGATTTCTTTCATCAGTGATTTATAGTTTTCTATGTATAAGTCTTTTGTTTCTTTAGGTAGATATATTCCTAAGTATTTTATTCTTTTTGTTGCAATGGTGAATGGCATTGTTTCCTTAATTTCTCTTTCTGTTTTCTCATTGTTAGTGTATAAGAATGCAAGAGATTTCTGTGTGTTAATTTTATATCCTGCAACTTTACTATATTCATTGATTAGCTCTAGTAATTTTCTGGTAGAGTCTTTAGGGTTTTCTATGTAGAGGATCATGTCTCTGCAAACAGTGAGAGTTTCACTTCTTCTTTTCCTATCTGGATTCCTTTTACTTCTTTTTCTGCCCTGATTGCTGTGGCCAACACTTCCAAAACTATGTTGAATAGAAGTGGTGAGAGTGGGCACCCTTGTCTTGTTCCTGATTTTAGGGGAAATGCTTTCAATTTTTCGCCATTGAGGGTAATGCTTGCTGTGGGTTTGTCATATATAGCTTTTATTATGTTGAGGTATGTTCCTTCTATTCCTGCTTTCTGGAGAGTTTTGATCATAAATGGATGTTGAATTTTGTCAAAGGCTTTTTCTGCATCTATTGAGATAATCATATGGTTTTTATCTTTCAATTTGTTAATGTGGTGTATCACATTGATTGATTTGCGGATATTAAAGAATCCTTGCATTCCTGGGATAAAGCCCACTTGGTCATGGTGTATGATTTTTTTAATATGTTGTTGGATTCTGTTTGCTAGAATTTTGTTAAGGAATTTTGCATCTATGTTCATCAGTGATATTGGCCTGTAGTTTTCTTTTTTTGTGGCATCTTTGTCTGGTTTTGGAATTAGGGTGATGGTGGCCTCATAGAATGAGTTTGGAAGTTTACCTTCTTCTGCTATTTTCTGGAAGAGTTTGAGTAAGATAGGTGTTAGCTCTTCTCTGAACTTTTGGTAGAATTCAGCTGTGAAGCCATCTGGTCCTGGGCTTTTGTTTGCTGGAAGATTTCTGATTACAGTTTCGATTTCCTTGCTTGTGATGGGTTTGTTAAGATCTTCTATTTCTTCCTGGTTCAGTTTTGGAAAGTCATACTTCTCTAAGAACTTGTCCATTTCTTCCAAGTTGTCCATTTTATTAGCATAGAGCTGCTGGTAGTAGTCTCTTATGATCCTTTGTATTTCAGTGTTGTCTGTAGTGATCTCTCCATTTTCATTTCTAATTTTGTTAATTTGGTTCTTCTCTCTTTGTTTCTTAATGAGTCTTGCTAATGGTTTGTCAATTTTGTTTATTTTTTCAAAAAACCAGCTTTTAGCTTTGTTGATTTTTGCTATGGTCTCTTTAGTTTCTTTTGCATTTATTCCTGCCCTAATTTTTAAGATTTCTTTCCTTCTACTAAACCTGGGGTTCTTCATTTCTTCCTTCTCTAATTGCTTTAGGTGTAGGGTTAGGTTATTTGACTTTTTTCTTGTTTCTTGAGGTAGGCCTGTAATGCTATGAATCTTCCCCTTAGCACTGCTTTTACAGTGTCCCATAGGTTTTGGGTTGTTGTGTTTTCATTTTCATTCGTTTCTATGGATATTTTGATTTCTTTTTTGATTTCTTCTATGATTTGTTGGTTATTCAGAAGCGTGTTGTTTAGCCTCCATATGTTTGAGTTTTTAATAATTTTTTTCCTGTTACTGAGATCTAATCTTACTGCACTGTGGTCAGAGAAGATGACTGGAATGATTTCAATTTTTTTGAATTTACCAAGACTAGATTTATGGCCCAGGATGTGATCTATTCTGGAGAAGGTTCCGTGTGCACTTGAGAAAAAGGTGAAGTTGATTGTTTTGGGGTGAAAGGTCCTATAAATGTCAATTAGGTCTAGCTGGTCCATTGTGTCCTTTAAAGTTTGTGTTTCCTTGTTAATTTTCTGTTTAGTTGATCTATCCATAGTTGTGAGTAGGGTATTAAAGTCTCCCACTATTATTGTGTTACTATTAATTTCCTCTTTCATCCTCGTTAGTATTTGCCTTACATGTTGTGGTGCTCCTATGTTGGGTGCATATATATTTATAATTGTTATATCTTCTTCTTGAATTGATCCTTTGATCATTATGTAGTGTCCTTCTTTGTCTCTTTTCACAGCCTTTATTTGAAAGTCTATTTTATCTGATATGAGTATTGCAACTCCTGCTTTCTTTTGGTCTCCGTTTGCATGAAATATTTTTTTCCAGCCCTTCACTTTTAGTCTGTATGTGTCCCTTGTTTTGAAGTGGGTCTCTTGTAGACAGCATATATAGGGGTCTTGTTTTTGTATCCATTCAGCCAGTCTTTGTCTTTTGGTTGGGGCATTCAACCCATTTACATTTAGGGTAATTATTGTTAGGTATGGTCCCATTGCCGTTTAGTTTGCTGTTATGGGAAGTTTCACGTTTATATAACCTTTCTGTGTTTCCTGTCTAGAGAAGATCCTTTAGCATTTGTTGAAGAGCTGGTTTGGTGGTGCTGAATTCTCTCAGCTTTTGCTTGTCTGTAAAGCTTCTGAGTTCTCCTTCATATCTGAATGAGATCCTTGCTGGGTACAGTAATCTTGGTTGTAGGTTATTCTCTTTCATTACTCTAAGTATGTCCTGCCATTCTCTTCTGGCCTGAAGGGTTTCTATTGATAGATCAGCTGTTATCCTTATGGGAATCCCTTTATGTGTTATTTGTTGTTTCTCCCTTGCTGCTTTTAATAGTTGTTCTTTGTGTTTGATCTTTGTTAATTTGATTAATATGTGTCTTGGGGTATTTCACCTTGGGTTTATCCTCTTTGGAACTCTCTGGGTTTCTTGGACTTGGGTGGCTATTTCCTTCCCCATTTTAGGGAAGTTTTCAGCTATTATTTCCTCGAGTAGCTTCTCATGGCCTTTCTTTTTGTCTTCTTCTTCTGGGACTCCTATGATTCGAATGTTGGGGCGTTTCACATTGTCCCAGAGGTCCCTGAGGTTGTCCTCATTTCTTTTCTTTTTTTTTTCTCCTCTCTGCTTCATTTATTTCCACCATTTTATCTTCTACCTCACTTATCCTATCTTCTGGCTCTGTTATTCTACTCATGGTTCCCTCCAGAGTGATTTTGATCTCATTTATTGCATTATTCATTTTTAATTGACTCTTTTTTATTTCTTCTAGGTCCTTGTTAAACATTTCTTGCATCTTCTCCATCTTTGTCTCCAGGCTATTTATTTGTAACTCCATTTTGCTTTCAAGATTTTGGATCATTTTCATTATCATTATTTGAAATTCTTTTTCAGATAGATTCCCTATCTCCTCCTCTTTTGTTTGATTTGGTGGGCTTTTTTCATGTTCCTTTACTTGTTGGGTATTTCTCTGCCTTTTCATCTTGTTTAGATTGCTGTGTCTGGGGTGGGCTTTCTGTATTCTGCTGGTCTGTGGTTCCTTTTTATTGTGAAGATTTTACCCAGTGGGTGGTGTTGGACTATTGGCTTGTCAAGGTTTCCTGGTTAGGGAAGCTTGTGTCAGTGTTCTGGTGCGTGGAGATGGATTTCTTCTCTCTGGAGTGCAATGGAGTGCCCAGTGATGAGTTTTGCAATGGGTCTATGTGTTAGGTGTGGCTTTGGGCAGCCTGTATGTTGACACTTAGGTCTATGTTCCTGCGTTACTATAGAATTTATGTAGTATGTCTTGTCCTGGAGCTTCTTGGCTCTTGGGTGGTGGTTGGTTTTGGTATAGGTATGGGGGCTTCTGGATGGATTCTTATTCCTTAATGTTCTGTGTAGTCAGGAGTTTTATGGTTTTCTCAGGTTTGGGGCTTAAGTCTCCTGCCTCTGGATTTCAGTTTTATTCTACCAATAGTCTCAAGACTTCTCCAACTATGCAGCACTGGTAATAAAAACTTCTAGGTTAATGGTGAAAAGATTTGCCACCGTGAGGGACCACCAAAGAGGTTCACAGAGTTACACGAAGAATAGGAGAGGGAGGAAGGAGATAGAGGTGAGCAGGCGAAGAGAAAGGGGGACTCAAGAGGAAAGAGACAGATCTACACAGTTATCTGTTCTCAAAGTGTTCTCCGTATCCCAGACACCCACAAAGATTCACCGAATTGGATTGGGAAGAGAAGGGGAAAGGAGGAAATAGAGTTGTTCTGAGGTAGAAAACAGAGAGTCAAACGTGGAAGAGAGTAATCAACACACTCCTGAATAGAAATGGGAATTGAATATTGGATTCTTAAATGTCCAACATTTATATCACATACTGATGAACAAAGATTAAAAAATTTAGCGTAGAGGTTAGACTCTTTGAAATAAAATATTTAAAAACAAAAACAAAACCCCAAAATTTAGAGATATATATGGAGTTCAATTTAAAAATAGGGCTTCTCTCTCTCTTCTTTTTTTTTTTGCAAGGTTGTATTGAGATGAAAATGAAAATTAAGGAATAATAGAGGAGTATTAGAGGACTTTAAAAGGAAATAGGAGAGAAAAACAAGCAAAAGAAAAGAAAGAAAAGAAAAAAGAAAAAAAGAAAAACAAAAAAAAAGAAAAAAAAGGAAAACAAATTTTTTTCCCTAATTGAAAAAAAAAATCATAAAAATATATGAAAATGAAAGTTGAGGAGTAATGGGGGAGTAGTGGGGAAGTTTAAAAGACAATAAAAGAGAAAAAATTGAAAAAAAAAGAAAAAAAAGAAAAATTTTTTTTTTTTTTTAAATTTAGCAACAACAACAACAACAAAATATGCCAATATATCTAGGAATTTCTCCGGAGCTGTTGCAGCCAGTGTAGGTTCAGTTCAATTTTAGATAGCTCCTTTTTCCAGCTTACACTTCTCGATATCTATAGGCCCCCTGCGGTGTAGTCAGTGTTGCCTTCAGGGATTTTAACCTGTTGCACCGGACCTTTCTGAAGAGGTTCCCGTTGTTTATTTGGCTTCTGTTTGCCCTCTCTTCAGTGTCTGATTTCCACCTTGGCACAGGTGGGCGGAGGTGATCTCTTACTTAGCTTCGCTAGTGCAGTTCAGTCCTGCTGCGGGGAGGGCGGGGCGCTGCAGGGAGCTGTCGCTGTGTGTGGGGAGCACTCGCCGTGTCCTGGCCGGGCAGCCAGAGGCTTGGCGCCCTCTCCCCGGGCGCGCCGCGCCCCCTCCCTCCGCGGCCCCAGCGCGCGCCGCCGGTCGGGTCTCAGGGAGTCTTCAGACAGGACCCGGGCCGGTTTGCCGGGTGGGAGGGGGCGGCTTCTCTGGGGCTGAGTTTGCCCCTTGCCCCTCCCCCTGCCTCCTACCTCCAGCGGGGATGGGCGGCTCTTCTCTGGAGTTTCTCAGTCCCTTTGCTTTGCGAACCGCCGGCGGTGTGTTCCGGCCGGTCATTCCTTCCCTCGCTCTCCCACAGTTTAAAAAATCTCCCTCCGACTGCTCTCAGGGCCTTCTGGCCGGTCCCCACCCTAAGGAATGCCGCCGGCTCCTCTCCGTTCCGCCCCCTCTTGCTGGTGGCGGGTGCGGGCGTCTGGGGTACTTTTCTGCTGGGAGTTGCCTTTAGCACGTAATCTGTGGGCCTTATTTAATTTCTCCTCCCAGTTAGGAGGAAAAACTTCCCTCAGACCCGCCAGCGCGAGGGTTTCCTGGTGGTTGGAAACTTGCTCTATTGAGACTCCCTTCCCGGGACGGGTCTCCGTCCCTTGTTCTCTGGTGTCCCTTTTTAATCTTTAATATTCTTGTCGTACCTCCCTTCGAAGACAATGGGCTGCCTTTCTGGGCGCCTGATGTCCGCTGCTAGCGACCAGAAGTTGTTTTGTAAACTTTGTTCACCGTTCTGTTGTTCTTTCGATGGATTTGTAGGAGAGAAAGTGGTCTCCCCGTCCTCCTCCTCCGCCATCTTGGCTCCTCCCCCTGTGCTCATTGTATTGAAAGAGGAAGAGAGGGAAGGAATCACGGGGGAAACAAAGCCAAGGCCTCCAGGAATGGTGGAGCCTTTGGGAAAAAGCTGCATCTGGGAAGGAGACTGTCACAGGCGATTATAAGGGAAGAAGACTCCTCTGGGCCTGGAAGGCATTTCCCTGGAACCAGTAAGGAGACCAGCAAGTATGGACAGATGTTTCCTTCCTGTGAGTAAATAGGAACCTGAGAGACAGTCTTAGAACTGGGTGACAGATGGGAGCTGATGGCTCCCATTATCATCCGAAGACCCCAGAGAGCGAATTTGATAACTGGAGGAAGAGGGTCCTTACACAGCCTCTCAGGAAACCCCCCTATCTCCAGGGATGTGTGGACACAGCGGCGAGGGTATGGGGTCTAAGGTGCCACTCAGACAGAAAGCAAGGATAGGTCACTGGCAACTGGTGGGGAGACAGTGAGGATGCGCCGTGAGGATGCACCCCCACGGGCATCTGTGGGACACTGGGAGCCAGGAACCCCACCCCCATACTCGCCTCTGCTCCTCCAGACCCCAGGGGTCACACTCCACCCCGGGTGTAAGAGTGACCACGGTTTTGTCACAAGGGCCAAGGTTTTTAGGCTTGAAACAATCATTGAATTTAGAGGGAGAACATCAACTATGCTTTTGTACATTTGAATTACGCAGAAGGTTCATGTCCTATGGTGTTATTTATCCTTAGCCTCCTCTGTCGGTGTTACAATGACTGAATGTACATTGTTGATTTTACCATTTCAAAGCATTTCTGTGAACTTGTGAGAAATGGAATCTCCCCCAGAAGTGTGGGAGGTAGGCAGGAAGGGTGTTATGCTCATGTCATAGATGAGGCTGTAGGAAACTGGGGTGAGAGACAAGGAATGTGTCCAACACCTCACAGCTAATACCTATATCCTGTTTCACTGGACCACCGCTTACCAGTCCTTTCAACCCTCCCTCCACCATCCTCTCCCCCGACCCACCCACCACTTTTTGTATCCATTCCTTATGACAACCACAAAAAATTTCATGACTTCTTTAGCATGGATTTTTAAAATAACATTTCAAAACACATTAATGTGTGTATTTAAAAGAAAGTCAAAGCAATGGGACAGAAAATTGCTTTGCTTTTCAACGTCTGTCCCACTTGTCCCATTGTTCTTAAATATTACGGACTCAGTAAGCGTTCAGAGACTTATACATTCTTTCCTAAGTTTTTGCACAGAGTCAGATCAGGGTGTCATTCCATGATTGTTTCATCCAATGCAGAGTTGTCAGGACTGCGTCTATCCTCCTAGGATAGAACTAGGAGGACTTTGGAGACCACCTGTTCAACTCCCCTGCATGTACGTAAGAAATCGTGATTACTCAAGATGACAAGGACACATATGTGCACATTGAGTAGCCTGTGAAAAGTGAAGTCACTCAGTCGTGTCCGACTCTTTGCGACCCCATGGACTGTAGCCCACCGGGCTTCTCCATCCATGGGGTTTTCCAGGCAAGAATACCAGAGTGGGTTGTCATTTCCTTCTCCAGGAGATCTTCCCCACCCAGGGATCAAACCCAGGTCTCCTGCATTGAAGGCAGACACTTTACCCTCTGAGCCACCAGGGAAGTCCTTTGAGTAGCCTGGTCGATAGTAAATAAAGACTGGTTTCTTTGTTCACTATAGACTGCATTGCCAGCTAGCTTGAACAAAAAAAGTATAAAGTTTGATGAATTTAATTATGTCCCCCAAACTCTATTTATAAAAAAGAGCCCTCAACCCCCCACTCCAGTTTTTATTTATGATTCTCTCCTTACTTTCAGATGTTAAAAAAAATTTCTTCTACAGAAAAAAGGGAGTCACAAATACATTTCTTATACTGAGAATGTCGAGTTCCTGTTTGTTAAATGGTGATGTCAGTGAGGACAAAATATGAATTTCTGGTTAACGATATAAACTCTACAAAGACTTGGATTCCAATATCTGTAGAGATACGAGTGATAACAAGGAAGTTGCTCTTCCCGAGTTGTTTTGAAACAGTTTTAATGACTTGTCATTATTATCAGCAAGGGCACATATGTGCACGTCTGAAAGAGAGATTGCGATTGCTGATATCTGTACTTATATTTGTCACTGTCACCAAACTCCACACGGATATTGCCGAAAGGTCTCATTCGTATGTAAGAGGTTGTGGCTGACAACATGAAGAACAAGGCACGGATATTTGTTGAGCAGCTAATATGTCCAGGGATCATGCTAGGAGGAAAGTGAATGGCCTGCAGTAGCTTCAACATTCTATGACTAACTCACACGTCGTTCATCAATATATCCATTCAACACATAGTCTCTAATTATGCACTAGGCTCCTGGGAATTGTCTTGGTGCTGAGAATATAGCAGCGAAAAAGCCAGATAAGCTTCTTGTGCTCCTGGAGTTTGCATTCCAGAGAGGAAGAAAAAATAATAAAAAGTAAACAAATAAATGAACAAGCTAACGACTCTCTTTCTACACTGTGCTAAGCACTTAATTACACCATATCATTTAATTATCAGAACCACCTATGTGGGTACTACTATTCATTTAATGGTACAAACGAGGAAAACGAAGGACAGAGAGGGTAAATCACTCTACACAACCTCTCAAAGCCCACAAGTGGCAGAGATGAGGTACAAACTCAGGGAATCTTGTTCCTGGGCTATAAAACTTGATAAAAACCACCTGTTAAATTTAGGGGAAACAGAATGAGGAGATGGTGTGATGGGTGGCTTTATTAGACAAACAAACTCTCAGCAGGTACACATAGGAAGAGCAACAAATGCAGAATAAGGATGTCTGGAAAGGTTTTCTGGAGAAGTTAAAGTCAGACCTGCCTCTTGAAAAACAAATGTGAATTAACTAGGAAAGGGCGTGGAAGGGCATTGGAAGCCAAGAGTACACCTTGAACTTCATGCATGGTCACAGAGGTGTGAGTGTCAGGACAGAGGACCCTGACAGAAATCAAGGGCCCTGGGTACTAAGACTAGAACCAGTTTAGACTTTTCATCTAAAGATAATGGGAGCCGTTGATTGATTTTCAGACAGAGTGATAGGATACCATTTGCATTTTATTCTTTACTTTTTTCCAACAAGAAAGAAATTGTTTCTTTTTATTTTTATTGAAATACAGTTGATCTACAATGCCGTGTTAATTTCAGCTATACTGCAAAGTGATTGTTAGAAATATATAAAAATATATATTATTTTTTCACATTCTTCTTTCATTATAGGCTATTAAAAGATATTGATATATTTCCCTCTGCTATACAGTAGGTTCTTAATGGTTATCTATTTTATATACAGTGGTGTGTATAATTTAATCCCAAACTCCTAAACTATCCCTTCTCCCTCCCACTCCTTCAGTAACTATGAGCTTGTTTTGTCTGTCTGTGACTCTATTTCTATTTTGTAAATGTTCATTTGTATAATTTTTTAAGATTCCACTTATAAGCAATATCACATGATATTTGTCTTTTTCTGGCTTATTTCACTGAATATGCTAATCTCTAGTTCCATCCGTGTTGCTGCAATCATTTGCATTTTAAAATGATTCCTTGTCCTTCCAGTGGGCTTATTGTCCACTGGGAGTTTAGTGTGTGTTAAATCCCCTTTCTCTCCTGCTCCTTAATTCTGGCTTCCATGACCAGCCTGGGTTGGCTCTGTATGACTCAGCCTAGGCATCCTACCACCAGTAAAACATGCTGCTTTTGATATGAAAAGACAGATCTTGAATAGGAGTGCAAGCTGAATAGAGGTATCATGGTCAGAAAATATTCTGGAGCATGGATCATTTCTTTTTCTTCTCCTGCCTTCACCATGCTTGATGCAAACCTTGAAACCAGCAAAGCTAAAAGTTCCACTAATTTCATATGATCCTCTCAGCACCCCTCAGCTCATCATCAGTCCTAGAGAGAGACTTGAAGACTTCGAATAGCTGAGACAGGGAGATTGTCTGGGTAGGAATATGGACCATGATCCAAAATGTTTTTTCCAGTGCCTCTGTACTTAAGAAAACAGTTTCTCAGTGTATAGAAACTTTGAGCTTTGAAGCCTGATAGGATTGGATTAAAATTTCTACTGTGAAGGCACAAGCTATATGGTAGCATACTAACTTATTTCTTTTTAGTAAACAAAGGAGATAAGATTATATGTTCACTTTTTACTTTTTATGCATCAGTGAACTCTGGAAGGATTCACAGAAACCAACCACAAGCAGTGTAGGGGCTGCGAGCATGAGAACTGAGTAGGTGGGAGATGAGGGAAGCAAAATTATTCATCTTCATGTTTACATATTTTAAAATCTTTGCATCTAGGAGTTACATTTCCAATTCAAAAGATATTTCATCTCTAAAAGGGATATAAGCATGACTACTGGTTGGACTGCAGTGATAACTGAGAGACAGCACCTGAAATAATATTTCCCTGAAACACCAGGATGAAAGAGGCACCATCCTTGCCTTTAAGAAGGACCATGTTGCCTGGTGTATTTGCGGTTTAATGTGTGGCTTCCCTGGTAGCTCAGCTGGTAAAGAATCCGCCTGCAATGCAGGAGACCCTGGTTCGATTCCTGGGTTGGGAAGATCCCCTGGAGAAGGGAATGGCAACCCACCCCAGTATTCTTGCCTGGAGAATCCTCATGGACAGAGGAGCCTGGTGGGCTATAGTCCATGAGGTTGCAGAGTTGGACACAACTGAGCAACCAAGCACATGATGATGGTGCACCCAGGAAGGTACTTTCTCTTGGTCACAGTAGAGAAGGCACAAGATGGCACCAGGAGAAGGCTACTGACTTGGCCAGGAGCCTGCCACTATATAAGACAGTAACATGGCAGTTTTCTCTTCCAGGATGATCAGTCAGCAGGCACCCATTTTACTGTATGGTCACAAATGAATTTGTGAGCTGGAGAATATCTCATTGCTTTCAAATAGGAAAAATTTGGACATTTTCACTGAAAAGAAAATACTGCTGCTGAACATGCCTAGAAGTATAATCTAAGATTTCCTTCTAAGTCCAGACCTTTGGGTTTGGGTAAAAATCTATTTGAGAAATATGTGGTTGAGTGGCAAGGGCAAAAGTCAGAAAAATGGTTTCTTAGTGATTTAAGGCAATAGCTGAGAAATTATTCAAATTTTTCCTAAAAGATGATTAATAGCCACAATGATTCATGGATTTGAGCTTGACTTAACATTTGTTTCTAGTTTCATCTTAGCAAATATTTATGGAGGGTCCTCTCTGTACCAAGGATTGTTTTAGATTCTGAATGGTCTTCTAAAGAAATACTGCATATAATTCAGTCCCTGTCCTCAACAATTTTTTTTCCTTTTGACAAAAATATACCAAGCAGCACGTAAAGGAGTCTTCACTTACATGTGGTAAAACACCAGGGCAGGAAGAAAGCCGTGCTGGATGGGTTGTCATGGATAAGAGGAACCTTAGAAGGATTAGGCAACCAGGATGTAAAAAGACACCAAAAGGAATTATTTTCAGTAAAAACAGTAATCGCTGTTTCTTCATGGTTAGGCAGTCTCAAATGTTAATTGTGCTTTCACCAGAAAATTTAAACAGGGAGTATAAAACTGCAAACATGAGGACAACTAAATTTTCCTGCTTAACCATTTGTTCCTTAAGTCAGCTTTTTATAATGAATTGTTCGAGAAAACTGGGGGTGGGAGCTGGCTTCTGAAAATAAACTCTGGTAGGAAAAATAAACTCTCTGAGGTGTGAAAATGAAATCTCCTTCTACTCATAGCCCCGGAATTGTCATGGACTGGACATAATAGGAAAACTTCCCCAGGTGTGGGCAGATGCTTATCATGAGAGCTTAAAAGAGCTTGAAAAATTAGAATGTGTTTGAGGGGTTAGTTCAGTTCAGTCGCTCAGTCATGTCTGACTCTTTGTGACCCCATGGACTGCAGCACACCAGGCTTCTCTGTCCATCACCAACTCCTGGAGCTTGCTCAAACTCATGTCCATTGAGTTGGTGATGCCATCCAGCCATCTCATCCTCTGTCATCCCCTTCTCCTCCTGCCCCCAATCCTTCCCAGCATCAGGGTCTTTTCCAATGAGTCAACTCTTGGCATGAGGTGGCCAAAGGATTGGAGTTTCAGCTTCAGCATCAGTCCTTCCAATGAACACCCTGGACTGATCTCCTTTAGGATGGACTGGTTGGATCTCCTTGCAGTCCAAGGGACTCTCAAGAGTCTTCTCCAACACTACAGTTCAAAAGCATCAATTCTTTCGCACTCAGCTTTCTTCACAGTCCAACTCTCACATCCGTACATGACCACTGGAAAAACCATAGCCTTGACTAGACGGACCTTTGTTGGCAAAGTAATGTCTCTGCTTTTTAATATGCTGTCTAGGCTGGTCATAGCTTTTCTTCCAAGGAGCAAGGGTCTTTTAATTTCATGGCTACAGTCACCATCTGCAGTGATTTTTGGAGCCCCCCAAAATAGAGTCACTATTTCCATTGTTTCCCCATCTATTTGCCATGAAGTGATGGGACCAGATGGCATGATCTTAGTTTTCTGAATGTTGAACTTTAAGCCAACTTTTTCACTCTCCTCCTTCACTTTCATCAAGAGGCTCTTTAGTTCTTCACTTTCTGCCACAAGGGTGGTGTTATCTTCATATCTGAGGTTATTGATATTTCTCCCTGCAATCTTGATTCCAGCTTGTGCTTTATTCAGTCCAGCATTTTGCATGATGTACTCTGCATATAAGTTAAATAAGCAGGGTGACAATATACAGCCTTGACGTACTCCTTTCCCTATTTGGAACCAGTCTGTTGTTCCATGTCCAGTTCTAACTGTTGCTTCTGACCTGCATATAGGTTTCTCAAGAGGCAGATCAGGTGATCTGGAATTCCCATCTCTTTCAGAATTTTCCACAGTTTGTTGTGATCCACACAATCAAAGGCTTTAGTGTAGTTAATAAAGCAGAAGTTTTTCTGAAACTCTCTTGCTTTTTCGATGATCCAGTGGATGTTGGTAATTTGATTTCTGGTTCCTCTGCCTTTTCTAAATCTAGCTTGAACATCTGGAAGTTCTCAGTTCATGTACTGTTGAGGCCTGGCTTGGAGAATTTTGAGCATTACTTTACTAGTGTGTGAGATGAGTGCAGTTGTGCAGTAGTTTGAGCATTCTTTGGCATTGCCTTTCTTTGGAATTGGAATGAAAACTGGCCTTTTCTAGTCCTGTGGCCACTGCTGAGTTTTCCAAATTTGCTGACATATTGAGTGCAGCACTTTCACAAATCTTTTCAAATCTTTGAGGATTTGAAATAGCTCAACTGGAATTCCATCACTTCCACTAGGTTTGTTTGTAGTGATGCTTCCTAAGGCCCACTTGACTTTGCATTCCAGGATATCTGGCTCTAGGTGGATGATCGCACCATTGTGATTATCTGGGTCATGAAGATCTTTTTTATATAGTTCTTCTGTGTATTCTTGCTACCTCTTCTTAAAATCTTCTGCTTCTGTTAGGTAAATAGTTTGAGTATTCACCATTATGTAAAATATAAATCTGGTAAAAGTTCTTGAGCAGTAGTGATCCCTTCTGAGAGTAATATCTTTTAAATAAAACATATATACTTACACAGAGACACATATATGTTTAATGTACAGTTATACATGCATGATACATATATTCAAATTATAATATTAAAATGTGTACATTTAATTTAAAAATAATAATTCGTTGATAAAGCTCTCACCCAATACCCAGCAACCACAAATCATAGCATAGTGGAACCCAGGTCCCCTCCCACTCGTGTGGGGTTTGCGAGCATCCGCCTTGTCAACGCTTCTCAGGCAGGACCTTGGCAGACGAGAGACTGAAGGAAATGAGAAATGCAAAGCAGAGACAGCAGTGATGGCAGTGGGCGGTTATTTTTATTTTTTTGTGTGTCAAGTGCATCTTCTCCCTCTCCACTATAAGGGCTTCTCTTTAAGCCTAGAAGCCAAGGGTGATTCCTTCGAATTAGGCTGGTGGTCAACATTGTGGCTCCAATAAAATTAATGAAATGACTAATTAGATGCAGAAAATCATGCTGTCGTTACAGTCCACTAACGAGCAAAAATGTGAATGTCTCGGCTTAGGAAACTTATGGCCTAAAGGAAATACAAACAGACCTCAATTTCCTTTTTTTTCTCACTTGAGTGAGCATATCTTACATAGTTCTGTCAAATCAGAAAGGCTCTGTCAGGGAGAATAAGCTCTTTTTAATATGTATGCAGAAAAACCTGAAGAGTTCATGCTGTGAGCACAATAGAGTCACCTTTCCCAAAGGCTGGGCGAGGCCCTGTTACAAGAACCAGCCTTGGAATAGAGACTGCTCGCTCTTCTCAGCCCTGGTGTTGAATCCAAAGAATGTGCCATCTGCCTGAAAGACGGAGGAAAGTCATCTTCAAGAGACAGAAAATGAATGGTTGTGAGCTCCCTGAAAAGATGTTTTATTTTACTTAGCCAAATTACTATTATTTTCATTGGAAATCATGGTACTTCACATCTGCTGACTTAATGCTGTGATGCTGCGTCCCTGAAGGGAGAGGCTCTGGGTACCTGAAGAGCCATCTCTAACGGATAGAAATACAAATTGTAATGCTTTTCAATGCTTTTCCAAGGGGGCAGCCCTCTCATTCCAATGAAAGCTGAGCCACATGGTGATTTCGCATGAAGAGCCCAGAGTAAAGGCAAACCGATTATGAATGAAAGAGTTAAAACATCTCTGAGAATAAACACCGACAAGGGTGGTTTTCCCTGACTTGGCTTTGAGTGAAAATTTGGAGGTATCTGGTTGTTTTCTGTGGATTCCCACCTTTCTTTCCACGTCACCTCGCTCCTGGGTTTGCCTTTACTCTCCCACTTCTGCCACCAGATTTGAGGGATCCCCCCGACACTGACCAATACTCTGACACCAGCAGGATGTCCCACAATTCATTTCTGACTTTGTTTACCTGGAGTTCATGTGGATCTTATAGGTTAAGGGCTGAGACTCAAGAGCGCCCCCACTTGAGATCTGCAAATCCCAGATCGTCACTTGTGCTTCTGACCAACTGGCTATAAACTGGCTTCCCATGACCCTCTTCTTGGATTTGATAGCTTGCTAGAAAGGCTCACAGAACTCAAGGAAATACATTTACTGGTTTATTATAAAGAATATAATAACAGACACAGATTAACAGTCAGATAACTAAAAGATGCCTAAAGCCAGGTCTGGAAGGGTCTTAAGTGCAGGAGGAGTTCTGTCCCTGAGGAGTTACAGCACACCTCCCTCCCGGGATGTGGTTGTGTTTAGCAACATATCCTGTACTTGAGGTACTTTATAGATTTTTCTGGAGGCTGCATGATGGGAGCATGATGGATCACCATCTCGGCCTCCAGCCCCTCTCTCCTTTCTGGAGGAAAGGAGCTGAAATTCCTTCTGGAGGATGGAGCTGAAATTTTGAGCTTCTGTTCAGTCACTAAGTCGTGTCCGACTCCTTGTGACCCCATGGACTGCAGCACGCCAGGCTTCCCTGTCCATCACTATCTCCCAGAGTTTGTTCAAACTCAGGTCCTTTGAGTTGACGATGATACCATCTAACCATCTCATCTGCATATCTGAGGTTGTTGATATTTCTTCTAGCAAGCTTCATTCCAAGCTTCTAATCATGGCTTGATTTTTCTGGTGACCAGGCCCCATCCAGGAGCCCACCCAGGGCCACCTCATTTGACCACAAGACACTCCTGTCATCTGGGAAATTGTAAATCCAAGGGATTTACAAGCTCTGTGTCAGGAACTGGGGTCAAAGACCAAATGTTAGCGGGAACCAGGAGTAAAGACCAGTGTATACTTCTTATTATTTCACATCTACCTCAAGTTAAAGGCCAACAGGATATAGCTCGCCTAGGGACTGCACTACATTTGTGTGCCAGAGAGAAAGGCGATTCCTCACACAACCTCCCGTCGGGCGCTTTAAGACCAGGTGAGGCCAGGTGACCACCTGGATGTCACACGGAAATCCTCCAGGAAAGCTAAGGCACTCTCACACCCGTGGACCTTGAAGACCTCGCATTGTTTGCTAGGTGCCACTGAGCCTGTTCCCTCTCACCTGGGGCACGATCTGGAGCTGTCTCATTTGGTCCTTGGATTTCAGCTTCCACCTTGATCCCTGACCTATAGTCCTCCAGCCCTGTGAATCATTTTTTCCCCCAAAGCCCCTTGATTGGATGAGGTAAACTCCTACTGTCTGCTTGTGTTTCTGCTATATACTTTGCTCCTCCTCAATTTTGTATTCTGAAAATCTTCAATTTTGTAACTCTGAAAGCTTTCAGTTTTGTAACTCTGGTCGGGGGGAGGGGGAATGTGGGATCTCTGGAATGGAGAGTCACCTCTTAACCCCTTAGCATCTCCCAGACACCTGTTCCAAGTGTGGGACAGGTTGCAGCTGCTGCCTTTGGGCTCCTGGCAGCAGTGTTTTTCATGAAATTGGGTTCTCCAGTTGGTGCTATGTTTCTGGGCTCTGAAATAGAAAGAAATCAGAAAGCAGAATAAAATGTTCACTGGGAAGAGTACTTTGCAAATGTTTGAAAACAGCTGAGCTCTGTATTGATATATGTGATACACATTGCTTGATTATTGTAAAAGGTGAATGTGACAAAAAATATTGTGCAGTACCAGCACCTGGTTGTTCACATTATAGGATTAATGAGACTCAAAGATCCCTGTGATAAAAAAAATATTTCCTGGTGTCTTATCATTGCATCTGAAAATTTGCATTTTCATGTTCATAATACCCTTGTTCAAATGCATCATTTTTTTCTGGGAGATATACATGCAAATTAATTACCATCAATGTACTAGATGCAGTGATACTGTGTCCTAGCTGAACAGGTTTTGGAAAATCAAACATGGGAAAATATTTTAAATAAAAGTGAGTTGAGAATGTTGTAGAGCTGTGTTGTCCAATGCAATGGACACTAGCCAAGTGTGGATTCTTAAACTTAAATTCAAATTTAAATCAATTAAAATGAAATAAATAATTCAGTCATTTAGTCACACTAGCTACATTTCAAGTGCTAAAATACCACATGTAGCTAGTGGCTACCATATTGGATGGTGCAGATATAGAATATTTCTATTATTGCTAAAGGTTTTATTGGACATATCTGGTCTACACTAGAGAGGACTTAATGGAGAGCGGATATCTCAATGGACTGTTTCTATGTTGTGCTTTGAATCCAAAGAGCAACAAAAAAAGTACTAGAAAAGGCATGGAAAAGTGCATGGGCTCCAATGAAAAATGAGATCACACAAAATGGGGAGTGGTAGGAAGACCAAAGGCAAGCATTGGCTACTTCAACATTTTGGCTGGAGTCTCCTGATTACGAGTTCTACTAGGAAAATGCAGATTTTCCAGCAAGTCATCTTTGGGCTCAAATGCTGACTCTACCACTACTAGCTGGGTGGCTGTGAGTATGTCATTTAACTCTTTACCTTTCATTATCTGTAAAATGGAGACTATAAATCCTACCCTGCACTGATGGTGTGATCACTCACCTAGAGCCAGACATCCTTCACATCCAGAAATGTGAAGTCAAGTGGGTCTTAGAAAACATCACTAAGAACAAAGCCAGTAGAGTTGATGGAGTTCCAGCTGAACTATTTCAATTCCTGAAAGGTGATGCTGTGAAAGTGATGCATGCAATATGCCAGCAAATTTGGAAAACTCAGCAGTGGCCACAGGACTGGAAAAGGTCTGTTTTCATTCCAGTCCCTAAGAAAATCAATGCCAAAGAATGTGCAAACTACTGCACAATTGCACTCATCTCACATGCTATTAAAGTAATGCTCAAAATTCTCCAAGCCAAGCTTCAGCAATACATGAACTGAGAACTTCCAGATGTTCAAGCTGGTTTTAGAAAAGGCAGAGGAACCAGAAATCAAATTGCCAACATCTGCTGGATCATTGAAAAAGCAAGAGAATTCCAGAAAAACATCTATTTCTGCTTTATTGACTATGCCAAAGCCTTTGACTGTGTGGATCACAATAAACTGTGCTGTGGAAAATTCTGAAAGAGATGGGAATTCCAGATCACCTGACCTGCCTCTTGAGAAACCTATATGCAGGTCAGGAAGCAACAGTTAGAACTGGACATGGAACAACAGACTGGTTCCAAATAGGGAAAGGAGTACTTCAAGGCTGTATATTGTCACCCTGCTTATTTAGCTTATATGCAGAGTACATCATGAGAAATGCTGGGCTGGAGGAAGCACAAGCTGGAATCAAGATTGCTGGGAGAAATATCAATAACCTCAGATATGCAGATGACACCACCCTTATGGCAGAAAGTGAAGAGGAACTAAAAAGCCTCTTGATGAAAGTGAAGGAGGAGAATGAAAATGTTGGCTTAAAGTTCAACATTCAGAAAACTAAGATCATGCCATCTGGTCCCATCACTTCATGGCAAATACATGGGGAAACAGTGGAAACAGTGGCTGACTTTATTTTTGGGGGCTTCAAAATCACTGCAGATGGTGACTGTTGCCATGAAATTAAAAGACACTCCTTGGAAGGAAAGTTATGACCAATCTAGACAGCATATTAAAAAGCAGAGACACTACGTTGCCAACAGAGGTCCGTCTAGTCAAGGCTATGGTTTTTCCAGTGGTCGTGTACGGATGTGAGAGTTGGACTGTGAAGAAAGCTGAGAGCCAAAGAATTGATGCTTTTGAACTGTGGTGTTGGAGAAGACTCTTGAGAGTCCCTTGGACTGCAAGGAGATCCAACCAGTCCATCCTAAAGGAGATCAGTCCAGGGTGTTCATTGGAAGGACTGATGCTGAAGCTGAAACTCCAGTCCTTTGGCCACCTAATGTGAAGAGCTGACTCATTGGAAAAGACCCTGATGCTGGGAAAGATTGAGGGCAGGAGGAGAAGGGGATGACAGAGGATGAGATGGTTGGATGGCATCACTGACTCAATGGACATGGGTTTGGATGGACTCCAGGAGTTGGTGATGGACAGGGGGCCTGGGGTGCTGTGGTTCATGGGGTCACAAAGAGTCGGACATGACTGAGCAACTGAACTGAACTGAACTGCACCGTTGTCATGAAGGTTAAAACAGACCATAACTCAACTATCTTTGTAGCTGTCTCAGAATCCAGCACATAGTAGGCATTCTATAAATAGTTGTTGAATTTAATTGAATTGGAGTATTCCATACCTCTCTTTTCTACACTCTTGCTATCACTATGAATAAAGATCCCATGAAAGAAAGATTCTGTGCAAATGTTATTGGTATTGCTAGAGTAATTAACATGAAATAGGATCAGAGGACAACAATACCTTGGAAGCTAATCCTTTTAACTTAATGGAACTGAAATATTATAATTCATAAAATAGCACCTAAATGATACTGCTTGGACGGTTACTGCTTGTTATTTACATTAGTTGAATTTTTAAACTTGCCTCCTGCACAGAATTGCTTGAGGGTACAAGTACAAATAATTAATACATTAATTATCATAAATGAATCATTAAACAGCAACAGTAATTAACAGCTTAAGCTAATATATTAAGAGAAGTATTTTTTCAACAGTAGCCTTAGTGCGCCTCTGCTGGAAAAAAGTTGGCTAAAGAGCTGATGGGTAGAACCGCAGATCTGAAAATGGAATCATGTGCGTTCATCTCCATCTCACTGCCTCTGTATTTAAATCAATGCGGACAGATGACCTCTCATTATAAAGCTCTTTACAAGAGATTCTGTAAACATTTTCAGGCCTGCACTCTGTTGTGATATTTTTTTCTCTCTAGACATCTGAAAAGACTATTAATCTATTCCTAGGCACTAATGAGCGGCATCTGGGTCTTCACTTCTGAATCTGCCAAATAAAACATTTGAAACTTTCAGATGAGAAGTTTTTAAACTTGGCTCCAAGGAGTCCAGAACCACCTGGGATCTGGGAGGCCAGAGAGCAGGACAGGGTGTGCGAGCAGGCAGGACTGGGGACACCATCTTCCTAGCCCCAACACTGACCTCCCCACTTTGAGTAAGCCAGCACAGCCCACATTTTATATGCTTATGTTTGCTTTAATTGGACTTTGAAAAAAGGCTCCAACAACTTAAGAATAATTATTTTTAAAATTACCAAATTAGGTGTTTCTAAATTTTCTCTTCACATGAGTCCTGTAGTTCCCCACTAGATGCCAGATTCCACCCCCATGGATTCTGACTCAATGAATTTACTGGGTACATTAACATTTAGAAAAATTTCCCTAGAGGATTTTAACTTGCAGCCAGGGCCGAAACTAATTTGTTGCTGATCCATAAGAAGAAAATCAATTTTAGTGGTTGACTTCGTGTCCAACAACCTTTCCAAATTTTCTTGTTAGCTCTAAGAGAGCTTGTGTAGATTCTTTTAGATTTAATTTTTACACTTCTTGTAAATAGTGACAGTATTTTATTTTCTTTCTGATATTTATAAGTTTTGCAACTTATTTTGTTTGTCTTACTGCATTGTTTAGGACCTCCAGAAATGTTTAGTAAAATCCAGGGTAATGGAAATCCTTGGCTTCTTACTGACGATAAAAGGAATGCTTCTAATGCTTTAAGAATTATGCCAACTGTTGATTTTTGTGAGTTCTTGTCATAGATACCTTCTGTGAGATTTAGAAAGTTTTCTTATTTTGCCAAGTTTTTACAATAAAAATACACTAAATTTTATCATGTGCTCTTATTCACATCTACTGACAGATTATATGGTTTTCTTTTTTAATCTGCAAAGAGGATAAATTATGTGAATATACTTTATTTTTAAATTATTGTATGAAAATTTATTGTATGGTTCTTAGTTTTAAGTTAATTCTTTTTAAATTTTTTACTTGGAGGATAATTGCTTTACAATGTTGTGTTTGTTTCTGCAACAACGTGAATCAGTCACAACTACCTCCTCCTTCTTGAGTCTCCCCCCCGCTTTGCCCCTCGCCCCCCATTCCACTCCTTTCGGTCGTCACAGAGCGTCAGTCTGGGCTCCCTGTGTTAAGAAGCAGCTTCCCACTAGCTATCTGTTTTACACATGATGATTCTTGTGTGTTGTCTACTCTTTCCATCCAGTTCAGTTCCATTCAGTCGCTCAGTCGTGTCTGACTCTTTGCAACCTCATGAATAGCAGCACGCCAGGCCTCCCTGTCCATCACCAACTCCCAGAGTCTACCTAAACCCCCCCTCCACCAAGTCAGTGATGCCATCCAGCCATCTCATCCTCTGTTGTCCCCTTCTCCTCCTGCCCCTAATCCCTCCCAGCATCAGAGTCTTTTCCAATGAGTCAACTCCTCGCATGAGGTGGCCAAAGGATTGGAGTTTCAGCTTCAGCATCAGTCCTTCCAATGAACACCCTGGACTGATCTCCTTTAGGATGGGCTGGTTGGATCTCCTTGCAGTCCAAGGGACTCTCAAGAGTCTTCTCCAACACCACAGTTCAAAAGCATCAATTCTTTGGCTCTCAGCTTTCTTCACAGTCCAACTCTCACATCCATACATGACCACTGGAAAAACCATAGTCTTGACTAGACGGACCTTTGTTGGCAAAGTAATGTCTCTGCTTTTTAACTCTTTCCATTAGAGCCCTTAAATATTAGCCATACTTATGTTTTTTCTTTTCTTGGATGCACAGTGAGATGGATCTTAGTTCCCTGATCAGGGATCAAATCCTGCAGCAGAAGTGTGGAGTCTTAACCACTGGACTACCTGGGAAGTCCCAGTGATAGTTATTTTAAGTTTCCTATTTTATAATTCCAACATTGTTCCATATTTAAGTATGGTTCTGATGATTATGTCATCTCTTTCAGTTGTGTTTTTCTGTCTTTTGGTATTTCTTATAATCTTTTGTTGAAAGCTGGACATGTTATATTGGATGATAGAAATTATTCATACAGAAAATGAATCTGTATGAAGATTTATGTTTATCTGGCTAAGAGTTGTGTTGTGTTTAATCTTTTTTGTAGCTTCAGGTGCCAGAGGCTCCAAATTCCTTGTTTTCGTCTCCTCTCTTGACTTCTTTGTATTCCTCCTTGGAGAGAGTATATGTTTGGCAGATCTTTCTGCAGTATCCACTGTTTTACTTGAGCCTTGTGATGCAGTGCTAAGGTATGCGAGACAGAAAGCATTCTATAATCTTCCAATCAAATCTCAGTCCATTAGTGAGCTTGTGACTTGAGTCACCTTCGGAAATATTTCTCTAGTGGTATGGCTTTTTCCCCATCCCCAAATCTTCTCCCTGGCTGTGGTGTTTCCAATCTACTTTCTTAAGACCTTGACCTCTCTTGACTACACTGTCCTCCCAATCATGTGAGGCAGAAGGACGAGGATGCACTTTTGCAAGTTGGAGTAAGGCTCTGGCCAGGTCTCTTCCCCAGGAGAGGAGGTCTCTAGATATATTTCACCATGATTACTCTTCCTCTCCCCCTGCCAGAATAAAGGGGGTGTCTCTTGACTCTTCACCATAGAGTCTGGTAGAGTTCCTGGTGGTAAAGACGGTGAAACTGCCCCTCCCTCCCAAGAATGTGTCTTCCAGGGGTTTCTTATCCTCATTTATTTCACACTCAGCCTCCAATAATTCATTTTCCACAGAACATTTTCCAACTTACTGATCTAGGAGGCTTTTGTTCAGTGACCCACAAATGGAGCAGCATGCAATGCAGCTAGCATATAGGAGAGGAGCTTGGAAGAAATCAACAAGGCCAGAGGACCTTTGTGGATCAGTGTGATGAGCGTACACGGCGTTTGCTGAGTTGTTGAGGCAGGGTTACTTTCTTTGTATGGAGCAAATAAATGTGTTGTGTATTGATTTGGTATGATTTCAAATCCAGGTTTTTGTTTTTTCTTTTTTGATCTAAGAATGAAGGTGTTTTGTCCTAATGGGTGATGTTGTTTACACTGAGGAAGCTGCACCAGGATTTGCCATCGACGTCTGAGTTGTCGATCAGTACTCAGCAGCACAGCTATTGATGAGCACTGCTGGGGACTTACCAATAAGAATATGCACAAGAGACTGTGGCTAAGGGCTGTTTCAGCTTCAAATACCAAGGGGTTTGACCTGGAGCTTGGGAATGTGGAGTCTGGGCAGGGCTAACCTTTGCTCATGTCTGACTCGAGGGACATGAGTTTGAGTAAGCTCCTAGAGTTGGTGATGGACAGGGAAGCCTGGCATCCTGCAGTCCATGAGATCGCAAAGAGTTGGACACGACTGAGCCACTGAAGTGAACTGAATCTTTGCTCGTGTAAATAGCTCTTGAAGATCTTGACACATTAGCTCCTACTTGGGCAAAGTGACACTTTGTTGGCAGTGGTGTCGGCAGTGGTGAAAACTGTGGAGTGGTCCTGAGAAGAAGATGATCTTGCCCTTCAAAACAAGCATCTCCCTTCCCTAGCAACGAGCTATAAAAACAAGGCACTTTTCTTTTGTGCTGGCAGCTTGACTTCGGCTCTTTGTTGACCAAACAGACTTTCCCCAGAACTAACTTGTAGAAAGGTACACTTCAGTGAAATTACGACTTTATTCTTTTCATCTCCCCTTTGCCTAGAGTGACTTTCACTTTCTTTAGGGCTTCCTTGGTGGCTCAGCTGGTAAAGAATCCACTTGCAATGTGGGAGACCTGGGTTCGATCCCTGGGTTAGGAAGATCCCCTGCAGAAGGGAAAGGCTATCCACTCCAGTATTCTGGCCTGGAGAATTCCATGGACAGAGGATCCTGGTGGACTATAGTCCATGGGGTCACAAACAGTTGGACTTGACTGAGAGACTAAGACTTTTACCTAACCAGGCTTAACCTGGTTACTTTAACAATAGGAGAAGAAGAACTTTTAAATATTGTGTTTTAAATATTTTTAAATTATTAATTTTAATATTAATTAAAAACTAAAAATATTAATTTAAAATGTAATAATTAAAAATTTTTAAAAGCTCTATCCCGTATGGACTTCCCAGGTTCTGTTCAGTTCAGTTCAGTTGCTCAGTCATGTCCAACTCTTTGCGACCCCATGGACTGCAGCACACCAGCCCTCCCTGTCCATTGCCAACTCCTGGAGTTTACTCAAACTCATGCCAATTGAGTCAGTGATGCTATCCAGCCATCTCATCCTCTGTCGTCCCCTTCTCCTCCTGCATTCAATCTTTCCCAGAATCAGGGTCTTTTCCAAGGAGTCAGCTCTTTGCATCAGGTGGCCAAAGTATTGGAATTTCAGCTTCAGCATCAGTCCTTCCAGTGAATATTCAGGACTGATTTCCTTTAGGATTGCTGATTGACTGGCTGGATCTCCTCACAGCCCAAGGGACCCTCAAGAGTCTTCTCCAACACCAACAGTTCAAAAGCATCAGTTCTTCGGTGCTCAGCTTTCTTTATATTCCAGCTGTCCAGGTGGCTCAGTGGTAAAGAATCTTCTACAAGCAGGAGATGCACAGGGGACGCAGGTTCGATCCCTGGGTCAGGAAGATCCCCTGGAGAAGGAAATGGCAACCCACTGCATTATTCTTGCCTGGGAAATCCCATGGACAGAGGAGCCTGGCGGGCTACAGATAGTGGGGTTGCAAAGGAGTCAGACACAACTTACCAACTAAGCCACAACAAATGATCCCGTACAAGGTTGAAGCTGTGGACTGTGCCACCCCGATATATTCCTCTTTGGCTTAAGGATTATTTTGAGAAACAACAGACACAAAGAAGCTCTGAAAATAGGGAAGTCACCCTTTCGTAAAGGAAATTTACATTTGTTATGGAAGTCTCTATCTGTAAAAGGTATCTCCTACTCTGTCCCAGAAGAGAAAGATGACTCATGAGAAACTATCAGTGAAGGCAAGACCTAAATGCACATAAAAAAATCCTTGCTTATCATGCTTTTCCTGATAATTTCTCATAAATGTCCCCCCTCCCAACTTCTTTTGTCTTTAGCTGAAGATGGTAGTTGATGTGGTAGTTTGCACCATCTTGGAAAGTAACTCATTTTCCCTGGGTATCTCTGACATATACATGAAGTATACATATAAATAAACTATTTTTTTTCTGTTGTGAACATGTCTTTTATTACAAGGGGTCTCAGTCAAGAACTCAGAAGGGTAGAGGGAAAATCATTTTTCCTCCTGTACAGAAGATTCTTCCAAGTATTGTTATCTGTATAGCTCATAATATTCCGTTGTGTAAGTATAATATCCCATTGTGTAAGTATAGCATAGTTTAGTTATTTGGTCCACTTCTGGGCATTTAAGTCTCCAGTTTGGGGCTGTTAAGAATAGTGCTGATGTGAACATTCTCACGCGTGTGTTTTGGTGTGTGTATACTTGCACGTCTAAGAGAAAAAGTGATGAATCATAAGTTTTGCATATTTTCACCTTTGTTGGTGTCGATCTGAAACAAATAGACCACCGAATATTCCTCCCGCAAGTATACGTTTATTTGGGACCAGCAGAGACTTTTCAGTCTGGCATCTGTAACCACAGAGAATCATATGCAAGTCCCCACACAGGGAAAGAGAACACTTCTCTAGAAGGAAAAGAAAGTTGGGAGGGTTGTAGTGAACTAAGAATCCACGACTTTTTGTTGGCTGAGTCCTGGCCCGGAAAGCAGTCTTTCTTCTCCCTATTGGGCTCTGCGGTCATCATAGGGCATGAAAGCTCCCTCTTCTGGTTTTCTGACTTCTTCACTGAGGCTCCTGTTTATTAATTTTTTTACAATAAAAATCACCAGTTTCCCAAAATGGTTGTACCACATTTTACTCCCAGTACTGTGTGAGAGTTTAACAAATGTGTTTTGAATAAATTAATATATAAGTAAAGGAAATAAGAGCATTTTCTCCCTAAATTTGGCTTCTAGAAATGACAGTCTCTTTAATTTTTCTGAAAAAAAAAAAAGTTTTCTGTTCTTTCCTTTTTAATTTTCTTCTTAAATATTTAATGAGCCTTAAAGTAGGGTTAAATGAGAATGTATATAAATGTTACCTGTGAGAAAATTCCTAAGTCATTGAAGCAAAGCTATAATGTAGATGTTTCCTTTCCTGCCTTTGTAACGTAACTGCTGATTACCATTCTGGGAACAGTTAGCTTTGTTGGTTGTGAATAATTCTGAGGGTATATTTAATTTTTCATACCCCTGTGAATAATATGTATCTTCCTTGGTGGAATTGCTTAGACTGTCTTCTTGCTGTAAACATACCCTAATCAAAAGTAATTGTGGAGTCAGACAATGGAGACCAATTAAAGCGCAGTTACTGCTTGTTGGATGATTTCACCAGTGACTGTGGTGTCAGTGAGGAGACTGCTCTTTGATGGAGCTGGCCACATTACATTATCGCGTCTGGGCATCCCTGGTTCAAAGCAGGTGAGAAGTGAGTGGAGAGGAAAGAACTCAGTGTGGCTAAGAGGTAAGGCAATTTGTTCAGGAACCAGCTCTGTCCTTGAAGAACCGCTACAGAGAAAACCCAAAGAGAGGGGATATATGTCCACATAGAGCTGGTTCATTTTGCTGTACGGTACAAACGAACACAACATTGTAGAGCAACTATATTCTAATTAAAAAATAAATAAAATTTCAAAGAAACAAAAAAATAGTCTTCCCCCTGACCACAAGTCTGTGTAATTCACTGAAGGGCAGCTTACATTTTAGCATAGCGTCCGCAGAGGATGGGCCTTGTCCGTTTAGCAAATTTTCACTTACGCCTATGGTCTCCTCTGTGATGTATAACCAGGAGAATTCACCGAACATCCCATGCAGGCTCTGTTTCGGGGCTTATCAAGCAGTGCTTGTTGCTGCAGCCCTACTAATAGCTATCGTGGACACCAGGAGACACAGTTACATTAGATTAGAGCCGGAGAATTCGGGTTGGGTCACCACATGTCTGCAGCTCATTTTCACAGCCTGTGTGAAAACCTAGTAAGAGTGAGGCTGACAAGTGTTCAGTAGCTTAGTTTCAAAGATTAAAGAAAATTTAGGGACCATATGTAAAGATTTTAAATCGGTTGGTTTTCTGCCAAGCCTCAAATGTAGGCCTGAAGTGGGTGGGTGTGTGTTGGGGGGTGTGCAGTGCATGTGATGTGATTTTTCCCACTGACGTCAACGTGGTAAAACTCTCCATTTCTGAACCATGGTTTCTAGTACAAAGTGAAAAAGTAAAGTGAAAGTGTTACTCACTCAGTTGTATCCAACTCTTTGTGATCCCATGGACTGCAGCCCACCAGGCTCCTCTGCCCACGATATTCTCCTCGAAAGAATACTTGGGTCAATTGCCATTCCCTTCTCCAGGGGATCTTCCTTATCCAGGGACTGAACCTAGGTCTTCTGCACTGTAGGAAGATTCTTTACTGTCTGAGACACCAGGAAAGCCCTTTCTAGTACAAATAGCAAATAGTTCCCATAAATGATAAGATGTAGATTGAATCATACAGCCTGGGAAATTTCACTGTCTTCACATTGGATCTTTGTGGACTAATGGAATTGTATGGGAGCGAAACTTGCTACCCCAAACTGTGTCTCTAGCATGGGGATTATTTTGAGCTAAAAACAATCAATTATTTCTGGCTAAAAAGATGCAGAAGCTTTGTCCTTGTGCATTATCCTGCCTAAAGGAATTTAGATATAACTTGTTCCAGAAAGGGAGCTATCATCACGGATAACCACAGTATAATGTGAACTAGAATATGAATTGGTTTGGAAGCCAGGGAGGAACTGGCAAAGTCTGTGAAAATTTCTCTCAGCATCCCATGATATCTATATGGCCCAGCAAATGTTTGTTTACTAAATATTGCTTGTTTTTCATCTTCTTTTGTGAGGGTCTTCCTTCCCTTTGAAGTCCTAAACCCTTACCCCATTCTCCTTTTCTCAGATAACATATAAACCTCAATTGCCTAACTTCTCCTTGGGCCTCATATCTTATCAGTTCAGTCACTCAGTCATGTCAGACTCTTTGTGACCCCATGGGTGGCAGCACACCAGGCTTCTCTGTCCATCACCAACTCCTGGAGCTTGCTCAAACTCATGTCCATTGAGTTGGTGATGTCATCTAGCCATCTCATCCTCTGTCGTCCCCTTCTCCTCCTGCACTCAACATTGCCCAGTATCAGGGTCTTTTCAAATGAGTCAGCTCTTTGCATCAGGTAGCCAAAGTATTGGAGTTTCAGCTTCAGCATCAGTCCTTCCAATGAACACCCAGGACTGATTTCCTTTAGGATGGACTTGTTGGCTCTCCTTGCAGTCCAAGGGACTCTCAGGAGTCTTCTCCAACACCATAGTTCAAAAGCATCAATTCTTTGGCACTCAGCTTTCTTTATAGTCCAACTCTCACATCCATACATGACTATTGGAAAAACCATAGCCTTGATTAGACAGACATTTGTTGGCAAAGTAATGTCTCTGCTTTTTAATATACTGTCTAGGTTGGTCATAACTTTCCTTCCAAGGAGTAAGCATCTTTTAATTGCAGATGCAATCACCATCTGCAGTGATTTTGGAGCCCAGAAAAATAAAGTCAGCCACTGTTTCCACTATTTCCCTATCTATTTGCCATGAAGTGATGGGACCGGATGCCATGATCTTGGTTTTCTGAATGTTGAACTTTAAGCCAACTTTTTAACTCTCCTCTTTCACTTTCATCAAGAGGCTCTTTAGTTCTTCTTCACTTTCTGCCATAAGGGTGGTGTCATATGCATATTTGAGGTTATTGATGTTTCTCCCAGCAATCTTAATTCCAGCTTGTGCTTCATCCAGCCCAGCGTTTCACATGATGTACTCTGCATGTAAGCTAAATAAGCAGGGTGACAATATTTAGCGTTGATGTCCTCCTTTTCCTATTTGGAACCAGTCTGTTGTTCCATGTCCAGTTCTAACTGTTGCTTCTGACCTGCATACAGATTTCTCAGGAGGCAGGTCAGGTGATCTGGTATTCCCATCTCTTGAAGAATTTTCCACAGTCTGTGATCATCCACACAGTCAAAGGCTTTGTCATAGTCAATAAAGCAGAAACATGTTTTTCTGGAATTCTCTTGCTTTTTCGATGATCCAGCAGATGTTGGCAATTTGATTTCTGGCTCCTCTGCCTTTTCTAAAACCAGCTTTAGTATCTGGAAGTTCACGGTTCACATATTGCTGAAGCCTGGCTTGGAGAATTTTGACCATGGCTTTACTAGTATGTGAGATGAGTGCAATTGTGCGGTAGTTTGAGCATTCTTTGTCATTTCCTTTCTTTGGGATTGGAATGAAAACTGACCTTTTTCAGTCCTGTGGCCGCTGCTGAGTTTTCCAAATTTGCTGACATATTGAGTGCAGCACTTTCATAGCATCATCTTTCAGGATTTGAAATAGCTAAACTGGAATTCCCTCACTTCTACTAGCTTTGTTCACAGTGATGCTTCCTAAGGCCCACTTGACTTCACATTCCAGGGTGTCTGGCTCTAGGTGAGTGATCACACCATTATGTTTATCTGGGTCATGAAGATCTTTTTTGTACAGTTCTGTGTTATCTCTGATTTTCTTGAAGAGATCTCTAGTCTTTCCCATTCTGCTGTTTTCCTCTATTTCTTTGCACTGATCACTAGGAAATCTTTCTTATCTCTCCTTGCTGTTCTCTGGAACTCTGCATTCAAACGGGTATATCTTTCCTTTTCTCCTTTGCTTTTCACTTCTCTTCTTTTCACAGCTATTTGTAAGGCCTCCTCAGACAGCCATTTTGCTTTTATGATTTCTTTTTCTTGGGGATGGTCTTGATCCCTGTCTCCTGTACAATGTCATGAACCTCCGTCCATAGTTCATCAGGCACTTTGTCTATCAGATCTAGTCCCTTGAATCTATTTCTCACTTTCACTGTACAATCATAAGGGATTCAATTTAGGTCATACCTGAATGGTCTGGTGGTTTTCCCTACTTTCTTCAATTTAAGTCTGCATTTGGCAATAAGGAGTTCACGATCTGAGTCCTAGGCAGCTCCTGGTCTTGTTTTTGCTGACTGTAAAGAGCTTCTCCATCTTTGGCTGCAAAGAATATAATCAATCTGATCTTGGTGTTGGCCATCTGGTTATGTCCACGTGTAGAGTCTTCTCTTATGTTAATGAAAGAGGGTGTTTGCAGTGACCAGTGCGTTCTCCTGGCAAAACTCTATTAGCCTTGCCCTGCCTCATTCTGTATCCAAGGCCGGGTTTCCCTGTTGCTCCAGGTGTTTCTTGACTTCCTACTTTTGCATTCCAGTCTCCTATAGTGAAAAGAACATATTTTTTGGGTGTTAGTTCTAAAAGAACTTATCATATCTTATAGAGTCCCAACATAAATATGTAAAATGAAATTTAATTTTTTTCCTATTAATCTCTCGTGTCATTCGGAATATTCCAGCACTGCCCATTGGCTGACCATAACTACAGGAGACACCCTGAGGGAAGCCACCTGACCGAGCCCACTCAGCACCGCAAACCAGGAGAGTTGTTAATAAGACAACTGCCACTGTTCTACCCCACTAGTCCTTGGGTTGGTTTGCTACGGAGCAATAATAACCAAAGTTTTAGTTGTGCTTTCATTGTGAAACTAGCAAAAGCAATCCCTAGAAGGATGGCATTAACTGCTTGCTGAGGAAATATTAGCTACTAGCTCTTGTGCAGTGAAGGCGCCCTGGGAACACCAAATTTAACAAGCAGAACATCTCAGCGGAAAGAGCAGCTGAAGGTTGCTTCCGTCAAGGGTGACGTACCAGATCTGAAGAAAGGCTGAGTAGCAGGAGCATGGGGAGTTGCCAACAAGATTTTATGAGTCTTTATCCCACACTGTTCAATAAAGATGTGGATTCTGGTGAATCATGAAAACAGGAATTATCGACAGGACTCTTTTATGACCTGGTTCGTATGACCTTTTGAACTAACTTCTCTCCCTGTGCTGACCCCCTGCCCACCCAGGAAGCGATATGCATAAGGCTGCCCTGATACGTATCTCCTGCCCAAAAGGAAAAGTGTGATGACAGGACCCGGGCACAGGACTGTGCTGACCCCACTAATTCTGTTGACGAGTTCTATCGCCTTTATACTTCAGTGGGTTACGAGACTAGCTCAAGTCAGCCAGGCTCCTGTGACCCTGTCATCTCACAGTAAACTGATAAGTGTTGATTTCCTCAATGTGCAGCTCTAACCAGTGGTAAAGGACCCCAATAACCCCTCAAAGGCCTCCCTCGGAGCTGGCACTGCACACAACACTTTACGTATCCAATTCATATCTGATCAACAACACTGTTATCTGTAATGGTCATCCTGCTTAGGTTTTGGGTGGCAAATGTCTTTATTTCTTTTGAGTACATATCTAGGATTGGGCTTACTGGGTGATATGACTAAGTTTTATTTTATTTTATTTTATTTTCATTTAGGATTTTTTTTTGTGTGTGTGGTGACTAAGAGTTTTAAATACAGTGTTTCGTTTAATTCTCACCAGCAGCCATTTGTGAAAGTATTGTTTTCAGTTCCTCTTTAGACGAAAACTAACACATATAGAGGTTATATAATTGCCTAAAAGGATGTGGTCTGTGAGGCTTCCCTGGTGGTGCAGATGGCAAAGAATCTGCCTGCAGTGCAGGAGACCCAGGTTCGATCCCTGGGTTTAGGTAGATCCCCTGGAGAAGGGAATGGCAACCCACTCCAGTATTCTTGCCTGGAGAATTCCATGGACAGAGGAGCCTGGCGGGCTACAGTCCATGGGGTCGCAAAGAGTTGGACTCTAAGAGACTAACACTCGCACTTTTCATGGGGTCTGTGGGGAGAAACTCAGGCCTGTTTGATTGCAGAAACTGAAGGAGTGGATCATAAAGTGACAAAAATATGAAGGTGACAAGGAGGCTCAATTCAAAACTCGATTCAAAGATGAGTCATGGCCTTCACCTTTTTATCCAGTTTAAATACTATAGGATTATGCCAACCTCCATCACTGAAACAGAACTCTGATCAATGTCTTCTTATAAGGCTCCTCTGCTGATAACACCTACTAAATATCACGTTAGCATACAAGCAAGCGTAAACAATATATCTCCTCAACCACAGACTCACATTTGTGAATTTCTAATGTTCTTTTTGCACAGTAATGATAGTAATAACTTTAGTATATGAATAATAACATCTTTATCAATTGCATTTTATCTTCAAATATATATTGCTTGGATTTCAAAATGATATTCATAATATGAACAAGAGAGAAATTGTAATGAAGATTAACCTCTAAAAATGTATTGTGGAGATTTTTGAGCTCTTCTGTGGAATTGGAAATAATAGAAAGCTGACAGTAAAATATAAAAGTAGATCATGAATGGTTAATACTCAATTTTTCTGTGATGAAGGAATTAAAATAAGTAGTCACCGCAATGACAGTTTAAGGCAAATTTGTCATCCCCCAGTCCCTAGCACAAAGTCTTGCATTTATTATGAGCTGAATAAACATCTGCCGAGTTGAATTTAATCTTTCCAAGATGAATGTTTATAGGAATGGTGAGATAATAGTGACAAGTACTCTCTGTAAAGTCTGTGGGTTTAGCATTAATAAAGGCAATATATTCTCGTCTTACTAACAAAACAAAAATGGAATACAAATGTACTTTGAATACTGTAACCAGCTTCCCCAAGAGGTCCAAGCTTAATGGGGTTGTTGACAATTATGACTGACACTTGGCTCGTAAGACATTTGAATCCCAGTGTATTCTTTTCTCACAGGCTTTAGGTACTAAGGAAAAATTATAAAATCCTTTTGAGGATTACTCACTGGAGACTTTAGGAGAACAAAAGTAAATGCGAGGAATCCAGCGTCTGGAATCTTCTACCTTGGGGGCAGAGCTCATCTCCCATTCTAGAAGCTGAAATTGGCAGAAACTGCCCACCGGCTGTTCCCTTACAGCCGAGGCTCAGCTCATCAGGTGCTCTGGCCCCTGTTTGAAGGGGAACCCAGGGACTTGGAGAAGGGAGAACTCTACAGAATTCACTCTGGCAAGTCTGTGGGCAGAGGCACCAGGACACCCAGCGTCCAGAAACTGCAGTGGCCAGAGTTGCAGTGGCAGCGTCTGACTTGTGTGGCTGCATTATTAGCAGTTTCTACTCTAGAGTTCATGCTCGTGGCTGGTAGCAGCAGCGCTCTCATAGGAATAATTCTGTGGTGTGGTATTGGGTAGTGTTCAAGAATGCTTATCCTTTGAATCTGGAACTGAAAAACTTAACTGATATGGCACCACTGGAAAAAAAAAATAAAACAAGCTGCAAATAGTTGAATCACATAAAGAAATCTTGCACAATAAAATGGGACATACTGCTTACTCTAGAGGAAAATAGGATAACTATGATGATCTGAGGCTCAATATCTGTGAAACAAAAGCAGAGACAGTTTGTTAACGGTGCAAGAGTGTCATTCTCCCAGTAATAGTAAAGTAAGTGTTCTGCCTAACACCTGCACAGATGTTTATAGGAGTCTTTGCAGCCGACTTTGATGGTGGTCTCACATTAGGTCAATTCCAATGGAATTGGACGACAGTAAGAATCAATTTCAGAATTTTACTTTCCTGGGTGATATGCATTGCTTCATCGTCTTAGAAGAAATTACATTAAAACAAGCGTCTCACGGAAATGCACTGTTGCCTCCCCAGCATTCATTTTCTCTGTCTCCTTTCTAATGGGATCTAGAGCTTCCCAGCTTTGCAGATTGCTTGGAATTGATCTCACAGGAGCTGAAGGAGTGGACCACAGGCTCAGTGGTTGGATAGGAGGATTCACACGGTGTCAAAGGGCCATAAAGGAGATGTTTGATGAAGAACATCTGGAGAATAAAACTGTTCTCTCTCGTGTGAATGTTACCGGAAGATGCTCCCTTCTCCCACTGGTTGTGAACGGGAAGCAGTTAGCTCCAGCTGGTTCCTGTGGCCTGCTGCCGTCATGAAGACTGACAGCTTTAGGGCAGTTCTGCACTCAGCAAGGCAGAGTAGAGAGTCAGGTATAAAGTGGGCCCTGTGGCGTCACTAAACTACTGGGCCAGACTTTGCCCAAGAGGCCATTCACGCCCTTCAGTAAGCAGCTTGGAGATGGAGCTGCCCAGTGACCAAGCGTTATTAGGGGTAATGCCAGTGGAAGAAAACAGTGGAAGAAGCATGTTGGTCAGTGACATCTGTGAAAGCAAAGGGGAAGAACTCAGGATCGGGCAAGGGGAGCCCAGACTGCGATGCAGGTTTCATAAATCATCGGCCAACCCAACAGGGAGATTTAGAGTGAGACAGGTTTGTTGGAGGGGTCTCACACAGACGGAGATGCCCAGGCCCTGGCAATCCACCTGTGCTTACTGACCAGGGCTGTCTGGAAAGAGTGTGGTCCCAGATCTAGACTGGGGGAACCCCAATGCCCAGTGGCTGGGGGCTGACAGTGACCTCCGCTCCTCACAGTTGATGCTTCGTCCTGTTTGGAAAGAAGATCCACATAGTGTGACATCTCTGCCTTTGGCCTTCTTAAGTCACTTGACCCACCAGATCCCTGTCTTCTCATTGCTGTTACTGCTGTTATCATTATTATTACTACAACAATTTGACTTCAGTTCTTTTCTGTTACTTGTGGCCAAAGGAATTCCAACTAGTATGTGAAATTATATTTTTAGATTTTAAAAGATTGTCAGCTCATTAAAAGATTGTCAGCACACTTAAAGAGCAAAAGCAACAACAAAAATAAATGAATTAATTTGGTGTATATCACAGAACTGATATGTCCTAGGAGGTAATAAATAGTAACTACTGTGATTGATATCCACTACAGTTATATTACTCATCAATGTTTAATAATGGTAATTGAGTTTTTAGTACCCAAAGCTGCTTTTTTTTTCGGTGCAGAAGATCATAGTTACAGTTCTCTATATGCTTGTGCTAATATTCAATTTATAAAAGGTATAAATTTTATAGCCTAGTTTTTTATAAGCCTTTACTTTTAACTCACAAATTCTTACTGTATTCACAAATGTTATTGTGTTACAATTTTAAACACTTAATTTGTTATTTAATTAATGCCCAATTAGCTTATAGATTTGAGGGGTTAAATGCTTTAAATGTTAACATCATTTAGGAACTTTATGAACTAGATTCTCTTAGATATTTCACTCTTTCATTGCCAATTTGATAAACTGATTCTGTCAAGTATTTCACCTGATAAGGCAAACTTACAAATCTAACATGTAAGATACTTGTAATCTTTATAAAACTCTTATAAATTCAGTGAATCAGATTTATAAGTTCAATAAATTAGATGCTCATATCCACTTCCAACATCTTACAACAGATAAAGCACATATAAAGCAGTGTAATAACTACAGAACAGCTTACACAAAGAGATGGACTCTATTTGAATTTATCCTTTCCTGCAGTACAACACTCAATCACCCAACCAAAGGTACATGTCCCCATCAAGAGCCTGCCGTGTGTGACAGAGAAAGACAAATACTCTACGATCTCATGTATATGTGGAATCTTAAACAAATGTTTAAAAAGCCAGACTTTCAGAAACGGAATAGAAGGGTGGTTGCCAGCGTCTGGGGGTGGGAATAACGGGAGGCACGCTGGTCAGTGGGTAGAAGCCTTCAGCTGTAACATGAATAGATTCTGGGATCTAATGTACAGTATAGTGGCCAAGGTTTATAGTGCTATATTGTATACTTGAAATTGGCTAAAAGAATAGATCTTAAGTGCACACACAAAGGTAACTATGTGAGTTTATGGATGTATTTGCTAATCTGTGATAGTCATTCCACAAAGTACGTGCATGTCAAATCATTACACTGTACACTCTATTGATTAGTTGCTAAGCTGTGCTTGACTTTTTGTGATCCCGTGGGCAGTAGTCTGCCAGGATCTTCTGTCCATGGGATTTCTCAGGCAAGACTACTGGAGAGGGCTGACACTTTTTTTTCCAGGGACACTTCAGTTCAGTTCAGTTCAGTCGCTCAGTCGTGTCCGACTCTTTGTGACCCCATGGACTGCACCACGCCAGGCCTCCCTGTCCAGCACCAACTCCCGGAGTTTACTCAAACTCATGTCAATTGAGTTGGTGATGCCATCCAACCATCTCATCCTCTGTTGGCCCCTTCTCCTTCTGCCCCCAATCTTTCCCAGCATCAGGGTCTTTTCAAGTGAGTCAGGTCTTCCCATCAGGTCGACAAAGTACTGGAGTTTCAGCTTCAACATCAGTCCTTCCAATGAACACTCAGGACGGATCACCTTTAGGATGGACTGGTTGGATCTCCTTGCAGTCCAAGGGACTCTCAAGAGTCTTCTCCAACACCACAGTTCAAAAGCATCAATTCTCCAGTGCTCAGCTTTCTTTATAGTCCAACTCTCACATCCATACATGACTACTGGAAAAACCATAGCCTTGATGAGACAGACCTTTGTTGGCAAAGTAATGTCTCTGCTTTTTAATATGCTGTCTAGGTTGGTCATAACTTTTCCTTCAAGGAGTAAGTGTCTTTTCATTTCATGGCTGCAGTCACTATCTGCAGTGAATTTGGAGCCCCCCAAAATAAAGTCTGTCACTGTTTCTAGTTTCCTTATCTATTTGCCATGAAGTGATGGGACAAGATGCCATGAAATTAGTTTTCTTAATGTTGAGTTTTTAAGCCAACTTTTTCACTCTTCTCTTTCACTTTCATCAAGAGGCTCTTCAGTTCTTCGTTTTCTGCCATAAAGGCAGTGTCATCTGCATATCTGAGGTTATTGATATTTCTCCCGGCAATCTTGATTCCAGCATTGTGCTTCATCCAGCCCAGAATTTCTCATGATGTACTGTGCATATAAGTTAAATAAGCAGGGTGACAATATACAGCCTTGACGTACTCCTTTCCCTATTTGGAACCAGTCTGTTGTTCCATGTCCAGTTCTAACTGTTGCTTCCTGACCTGCATACAGATTTTTCAAGAGATAGGTCAGGTATTCCCATCTCTTTAAAAATTTTCCACAGTTTATTGTGACCCACACAGTCAAAGGTTTTGGCATAGTCAATAAAGCAGAAGGAGATGTTTTTCTGGAACTCTTTTACTTTACAATGATCCAATGGATGTTGGCAATCTGATCTCTGGTTCCTCTGCCTTTTCTAAAAGCAGCTTGAATATCTGGAAGTTCACAGTTCACATACTGTTGAAGCCTGGCTTGGAGAATTTTGAGAATTACTTTACCAGTGTGTGAGATGAGCTCAATCATGTGGTAGTTTGAGCATTCTTTGGCATTACCTTTCTTTGGGATTGGAATGAAAACTGACTTTTTCCAGTCCAGGGACACTGTACACTTTAAATAAATACAATTTTGTCTGTCAATTGTAAAACTGGGGAAACAAAGAGAGATAGAAAGCATGTTGTGTTTGCTGGGTAACAACTTAGGACCACAGGGAAGGTACTGCTTCAGGTTCAGGTAAGGAGTGTGGCCTGGACACAGCATCCAGCTACCTCTCCAAGGATGCTGCTGTCTGAGCCACATCCTCTGAGTTCCTCCTTACAGTCTGGTTTTAGCAGCTTTATCCCTGGAAGACTCCCAGCTTGCAATTTTCAACTGGGATAAAATTTAGTTTCATAATCCAGTGCATCACATTCCTCTTTTGTGTGCTTTTTAAGTTTCATCTGACCCCAAGATGCAAATTTTTATTATTTTATTTCCATATATGTAATTCTGAATCCCTTACCTAAACTGCAACTTATCTCCTTGTGGTCTGATTAGACATAACAAATACAGCACCCTTTTATATTTTACTTTTTCTTTGCCTCAGTTATCTCTCTTCCAAAGTAATTTACTGAGAAAGAAAACATCTTTGCTCTAAAGAGTTATTTTTCTATTAGAGACAGCTAAGACATCTACATAAGTCACCCATAAAATGGGCAAAAATAAAGACTGCTCTAAAATCTTTATAAGCAAATATCTATGAGATCCCTGTAGCTGACAGAATTCTAAAATGGCCCCTGTGAATATTGCTTTCAGTGTTACTCCTGATGTTATGTTACCTAAAGAAAGCTGAGCACCGAAGAATTGATGCTTTCAAACTGTGGTGCTGGAGAAGACTCTTGAGAGTCCTTTGGACATCAAGGAAATTAAACCAGTCAATCCTAAAGGAAATCAACCCTAAATAGTCAATGGAAGGACTGATGCTAAAGCTCCAATACTTTGGCCACCTGATGCAAAGAGCCAACTCTTTGAAGAAGACCCTGATGCTGGGGGAGATTGAAGGCAGGAGGGGAAGGGAATGACAGAGGATGAGATAGTGGGATGGCTTCACTGACTTAATCAATATGAATCTGAGAAAACCCTGGGAGTTAGTGAAGGACAGGGAAACCTGGCATGCTGCAGTTCACTGGGTCACAAAGAGTCAGACATGACCTAGCGATTGAACAACAACATGATAAAAGAAGGTTTACCAGTTGTAAGTAAGGTTATCAATCAATTGACCATAGGTAGGGAGATTATCCCTATGGACTAACCTCATCACAAGAGCCCTTTAAAAGCAGAGAGTTTCCTCTGGCTGATGGGCAGAAGGAGAGACGGGGAGATCAAAAGCCTGAGTAGGGATGAATGAGAAGGAAGCTGTTGTTGGGACGGAAGGAGCTTCAGAGCGGGGACCTGAGGGTGGACACTGGAAACTGAGCATGGTCCCAAGTGACCATCACCAAGGAAGTGGGTACCTCAGCCCGACAACCACAGGAACGGCATTCTCCAACAATCTGAATGCGTGAAGAGAGGCTCCAGTTAAGAACTTAGCTGGACTGATGACTGGGTTTCAGCCTCGTGAGAACCCAAGCAGAGCGCCGAGGTGAGCCCACCCAGACTCTGACCCACAGGACTGGGAGCTAGTAGGTGGGTGATGCTCTCGTCTCTTCCTGGTATGTGTTATGCAGCTCTGAGAGCTGACACAATCACACAGACAAAAGTTCCACTCAAGCTCAAAGACGCGATTTATTAAATCCTTTGTGTGTGTGTGTGTGTGTATAGGCATCTTTAACATAAGGAGGTCTTAGGATATAAGAGGGTATATCCTCTTGGGGGACTTTGCTGATGAAAGTAGGCAGTGAGACTGGAAGGCTCCATCTCGGTTGACTGCAGGGAGATCTTAAAAATGTGGTGAAATGGTTTATCTGGGAGAAAAGTCAAAGGCCCAGAGTTTTCCTCTAGTGACCTTAGCAGAAATGTCTAATGCCATCTTCCTTCCGGCAGGAGGCATTAAAATGAAATGTGTTTCAGTCTGGATAACATACTCCGCCATTTATCAGCGAGAAAGATTTTAGCTTATATTGTTCATCTAGTTGGCAACACCTAGCAAAGCTCTGGCGAGCGGCGTTCAGGGCAGATAACTGCTGGTCCAGGTGGGGTCCATGGAGGGCACCTCTGAAGCAGCCCTGAACCACGCAGAGGGAGGGGCACGCAGCGCGGGGCAAAAAGGGCAGGAATGGGATGGAGGGGGCCGGACGTGTGGCCGCGCGAGTGTTTTATCCAGAGCTTTTCTGGGCGGGAAGAAACGGGACAGCAAACCGCCTGCCTTTACTTCCCTCACGTGCAAAGAAAAGGAAAGAACGTTCTAAAACAACCACTTTGATGGCATCTGTACTTTCTCCCCCTTATCCTTTCTGGGAACTCGTAGTGACCTGGTCCTACAGGTCCGACAAAGTCTTTAACTCATAGAGTACTCGAGCTTCTTCAAAGCAAGGCCTGTTACAAAGATCTTTCATTTCCTGACTGGACACTAGGATGAGGTTTATAGTCTTTTTATTGCTACTATTTTGGCATTTTTATATACTTTTTCCCGCATAGCATAGAACATGTCACTCCTCATAATTGCTTTTATATACTACTTGACTTAAAGATTGTTTCAAACCTTCTTGCTCCTAAATCATTTTTATTTTTTGGCAGTCAGAACAAAGGATAGGTGGGTTTTTATAAAGTACCAGAGTGTTCAAGCTGAAGGTTTTATTTTTCACTCTTTTCTTGTGTTCATCCACCTGAAGTGATAGCAATGGTTTCTAAAGAAATGAGATAAAAGACATTTTCAATTTTTATCTTTTTTAGCTCAATTGTTATTATATGTATAAATATATTTAAATAAATAAATATATATTTAAATATACATTAAACCTTCTAGATTACCTTAGCAAATAACATAATTTTGAGGTACTTTTTACATTGGCTAATTTTCTTTTTAACTAGGGTTTAGATTGGACAGTATGTCTAATGACCTCATCACTGGTATTTTTATGTGATAATAACAATCAACATCTGTGAAATGTCCTCAGTGCACCAAGAGTTTTATAGAGTCTCTAACGTGGCAAATTTCTACTCATAGAACATATTGATGTTATTCAATGTGCTTTATTCAAGAACATACTGGATAGTCTATATCCCATCATTCTTAATGGTGAGAAAATAACTCAATTTCGCAAAATATCTCATTCCCAACTGTTTACCTTAGTCATCCACTAAGGTTTTATTTCATAATTTTTAAAATGAAAGGTTCTATAATTTTTATTTTTAATGCAGTCTTTGTTATAAAAAAAGCTTAACTCAGAGTAACGATTATAAACTTAAGCTTTTCACAGCAGAAATTAAGTTCCTCATCAAGCAACAAATGTTCAAACTGCTGGTTCTATGTATAGAGACAATTTCTCAGGTCTGCAGTTCCTGGCCTCAAGATCTCAACTTGCAAAAAGATGAAAGATATGTAAAAAATAACATTTTGACCATGTATTTATTATCTTTAATGATCACATATACTTTTCTTACAAATACCTGTATTGAAAGACAATATATAAAGGGTTTCATGAACCTCTTAGAACACAGGAGAAAGAGGATGTGGATGAGGAGGAAAGAGCGGAGTCATCGCCAGAGGAAGTCCTGGGGTTTATCCTGACCCTGACTCTTATTAGAGAGATCTTGGACCTATTATTACTTAACATTTCTAGGCTTCAGTTTCTTCGTCTGTAATAATAATATCATATATAATAATAATAACAATTATTGCTATTTCTCATGGGGAAGTTAAGATTGAAAGCTCCTGATAGATACAACTTGATCAATAAGTATTTTATTTTTTCTTCATTTGTTATTTGTATTGTCTTCAAAATAAAAATTAATACTTGGGAATTCCCTGGTGGTCCAGGGGTTAGGGCTCTGTACTTTCACTGCCAAGGGCTCAATCCCTGGTTGGGGAACTAACAGTCTGCAAGCTGCACGGCAAAGCCAAAAAATACATGAATACTGAATTTTCTAACAGAAAGATTCTCAGGCCAAAACATGTATATTAACACAACACCGTAGACTAGGTGGCTTAAACAAAAGTTTATTTCTTACAGTTCTGGAGCCTAGAAGTCTGAGATGAGGGTGCCAGGCTGATTGGTTTCTGGGGAGGGCTCTCTTCTTAGCTTACCAAAGACCGCCTTCTGACTGTGCCCTTACATGGCGAAAGGAGAAAAACCAGGCTCCCTGGCATCTCTTCTTATGAGGGCGCTAATGTCATGGGACCAAGGCTCTACCCTCACAACCTCACCTAACCCTGACGACTCCCCAAAGGCCCCAACTTCAAATACTCACACATTGGAGGTTAGGACTTAAGCATATAAGCTTGGTGGGGGGACACAGTCAGTCCCTAACAAGTTTTTATCTGCATATCAAGTAAGGTGAAAACATGACTGGTGAGAGAGTAACATACGAGGAGGCTTTTCCAAAGGAAACTTTGATGCGACTTATTGATTAGCCATGGTAAGTTGATGTTTTACAAGCCAAGAATTTTTATCATGCTTTATAAGCCAAGATACCAGACCATCTTACCTGGCTTCGGAGAAACCTCTATGTGGGTCAAGAAGCAACAGTTAGAGCCCTGTATGGAACAACTGATTGGTTCAAGGTCGAGAAAGGAGTATGACAGGGCTGTCTGCTGTTACCTGTTTGTTTAACCTGTGTGCTGAGCACATCATTAGAAACGCCAGGGTTGATGAGTTACAAGCTGAAATCAAGATAGGTGGGAGGGGCATCAGCAACCTCAGATATGCGGATGATACCACTCTAAGGGCAGAAAGTGAAGAGGAACTAAAGAACCTCTGATGAGGGAGAAGGAGGAGAGTGAAAGAGCCAGCCTAAGAATAAATATTAAAAAAACTAAGATCATGGCATCCAGCCCCATTGCTGCATGGCAAACAGAAGGCTAAAATGTGGAAGTAGTGACAGATTTCCTCTTCTTGGGCTCCAAGATCATTGCAGATGGTGACTGCAGCCATGAAATAGAAGACATTGCTTCTCGGCAGGAAAGCGATGGCAAACCGAGACAGTGTGTTGAAAAGCAGAGACATTACTCTGCCGACAAATGTCCACATAGTCAAGTCTGTGGTCTTCCCAGAGATCACGTATGGTTCTGAGAGCTGGACCATAAAGAAGGCAGAACACCAAAGAATTGATGCCTTCGAACTGTGGTGCTGGAGAAGACTCCTGGAAAGTCCCTTGGACAGCAAGGAAATCAGACCAGTCAATCTTAGGGGAGATCAACCCTGAATATTCACTGGAAGGACTGATGCTGAAGCTGAAACTCCAGTATTTGGGTCATCTGATGCAGCCCCACAAGACTGCCCCCACCTTACCTCAGAGCTAATTGCACACAGTGGGTCACCAGTCAGACTTCTGTCTCACTTTTCTTACAAAGGAGGGTTCCACCACCCTCTCCTTGGCTTTGATTAATTTGCTCGAAGAGCTCACAGAACTCAAGGAAGCACTTACTTCTGCTTACCAGTTTACTAAATGATGCAGTGAAAGATAATGGATGAATAGCCAGATTAGAAGACACACACGGTGAGGTATATGGGAAGGGATGCAGAGCATCCATGACCTTTCTGGGCATGCCACTCTCCCAGAAGTTCCACCTGTTCACCCACCTGAAAAGTCTCCAGAGCTCCTTACTTTTAGAATTTTATGGAGGCATGTAGGCATGATCAATCATAAACTCCATTTTCAGCCCTTCTCCCTTCTCAAGAGAATGAGGGGCAGGACTGAAGATTTCAAGTTCCTAATCATGTCTTGGCCTTTCCAGTGACCCATCCACATCCATGAGCCCAACCAGAGTCATCTCATTAGAGTAAAACCCACTCCTGTCATTCAGGTTGTTACAAGGGTTTCAGAAACTCTATGCCAGGAACCAGGGGCAGAGACCAACATATATATTCTCTGTGGTCTCATGGGCTTCCCAGGTGGCACTTGTGGTAAAGAACACACCTGCCAATGCAGGAGACACGAGAGATGAGGCTTTGATCTCTGGGTCGTGAAGATCCCCTGGAGGAGGGCAAGGCAACCCACTCCAGTACTTTTGCCTGGAGAATCCCATGGACAGAGAAGCCTGGCGGGCTATGGTTGTGAAGAGTTGGACACAACTGAAGGGACTCAGCGTGCACGCATGATCTCATACCCACTACATAAGAACAGGACAGAGATTGAGGTGCTTTGGGAAGCTACTGGACACACGACCTACCACATCAGACATAGGGGCTTAAGGAGAGGATTTATTGATGCCTAAAGTTTGGGAAATCATGGTGCAGCATTTACAGAAATCATAATGTTGCTGGGAGAGTCAGATCCTAATTTTAAATTCTGTTTTGTCTTCCAGGCCTGTTCTAGGGATAGTGAGATGATAATACCTTTCATGAGGTCGAGAACTAGGGCTGAAAATTTCCCTGGGAGACTATTAATATTCCAGCCCTCTCTCACTTCCTTGCCTTTACAGAGCTGCTCAACAGATACCCTGTATGCTCATAATTACCCCCTACAAGAAATTCTGGAATCTTCTCTTGGAAAAATAACCCAATGAAAAACACGATGACAGTTATGTATTAAATTATATGACATCTCAAAACATCTCAGAACAGCATTTTATCAGTTTCTGACTGCCATGCGTAAGAAGCATGATTGTAGAAATCTCTTTCACTAAACTTTAGGAGAAACACATCTCACTCTCGGAGCTCTAATACTGGATGGTTATGATTAGAGAAATTGCAGGTCAGCTTCCTGGGACTAATGACACCTGTGGAACAGGGGAAGCCTGTCAAGTAGCACAGTGAGGTACTTGATGTGTGGCTCTTGCATGCCCTGACACTGTTGCTTCCAGTTGCTGATAATGATAGCACACATGCAGTTATTTAGCTTCTTACACTGGTGAGTCCAGAAGCACTGTACTAACATTAGCTTAATAACTATGAGAGGTTTAAATAGAGGGGCTATTTTATTTAAGTAGAAGTTATGGATTCTCCCCGCCTTTTAATTCTGAAGGAAGCGTATGTTTTCTAAATGAAGTTTGAGTGACAGGAGAGAATGATATCGTAACATCTCCATCTTCTGCCTGCCCCTGCCCTGAATCCAGCATTATTCTCTGATGTTCAGTTGTTCATTGCTAGCCAAAACTTTCCTCTATGTGGGCCTTTGTGTACATTCACTGCCCAAACACAGCTACCTGATATCAACATACACAGCATTTGTCTGCTTTTTTAGGAAACCATTACTCCAGTATGAAATAGGATGAACTAGACTGGGTTGAAATGCAGATTGAGAAAGCGTAAGACCTGCTGATGTAGGCCTCCCAGGCTGCACAGCAGTGATCAGCCTAACACGTGGAGGGAAGTATCCTTGGATTTTTCACCGTGGCTCCTGAGACAAGTCAGGAAAGACAAGAAGCCAGAAATTCTCACCTGAATGCAACCCAATCCATTCTCCTCTACCATCGGTATTGATTCTATAAATAAATACGGAAGGAGAGCATGACTTACCCCTCTGAGACAGTGGTTTTCAAGCTTTCATGAACCCAAGAACACTGGAAGCTGTAAGACGCACACGGGTAGGCTCCCTTCCTGGAGTCTCGCTTCGGGAAGTCTGGATGGGACCTGAGAACTCTCGTTTCTAACCAATTCCAGGAGACAGCAGCCCTGATGCTCCAACGATGACACCCGAATGCCAAAAGAAAAGACTTTCTGGTTTCACCTGGTTCTACCCAAACGACACTTTTTCTTTCTTTCTTTCTTTTTTCCATTTATTTTTATTAGTTGGAGGCTAATTACAAAACTACACTTTTTCTGGTTGAGTCTCAGGTACTGAAGTTAAATAGCCTGGACCGGTTTTTTATTTTTAAATTTTTTTTTGTATTTTGTGTTTTTGTTTTTCAGACGGCAGTGGGTCTAAATTGTTCGGACACCTTAACTGTGGGTCAGCCCCGAGAAAAGAGCGCCGGTGAGGGCGCGGGCCGCGCTGCCGTGCCGGGTCCGTCTGAGCCCGCTGTGCAGCCCGCTGGCAGCAGGGCGGCTGGACTCCGGGCTGCAGGCGTGAAGCCCGCGTGCCTGCCTGGCGAGGGGATGGCGACGGTCCAGACCTGCCCGCCTGGCTCGGACGAGAAAGCGCGTCTCCCGCCGCTCACGCCCTCCTGCCTGCCTCTGGTGGCGGGGTGCCTGCCCCTGGGCTGAGGTTTGCGGGAGTGCCAGGCTCCCGGGCGGGCGCGGCTGTCCTCTCGGGCTCGGTGGAGCATCAGGCGGTGCTTCCCACGGGTCAGACTGACTCGTCTGGAAGCCTGTGCGCTCCTGGGGCGCGGAAACCGCTCCGCACACCTACCACTGTTCTCTGATGAGAGGGCATGGATTTCCCTGCCAGGGTATGCGTGCGTGTGTGTTGGAGGCAAACCTCCAGCACCTTAATTGCAGGTTTCTTAATAGCGCCGTGTGAAACAGTCATAGCTTACAAGCAGTTATATAACCTGGGTCCTCAGAGTGTCTCTGACACTGCTTTTTGATCTTTGCAGTCCCCCCTCCCCCATTTTCTCGGCTTAACAGATGCAATTCATTTTCCATCTGTGCCACAAGCTTCCTGTTGAAGTGTATAAAACTCTCTGGCTGGGAAAAGCAGGCCTGGAGGTCTGGGGCTCTGCGGATGTTCTATGCTGGGCGGCCTTTTCTTTTCAGGTCTGCAGAACTGTGTGCAGAGGGGCACTCCGGCTCTGAAAATGAGACCTCCGCTGGGTGCTGTGGGGATGAAAACCGTGGGTTTGTCACGTAGAAGTCAGTGAGTCATCAACTCAGAAACCCCAACTGCAAGGGTGTAAGTAATCCTCTTCTTGGTCTGAGCTTCCTGGCTCACTTCCTCCCCCTCAGGGTGACTCTGCTGCCCTTTGGAGGAGGGTGTGGATTAGATGTCTCCCTTAACCTCAGAGGGCTAGAGCCTCCCCCCAACATAAATCATCTTCCTTGATAACCAAGTAGGATCCTACACCATCAGGCATGGTGACTAACACAGAACAGGTGCTTTTAAGTGACTTATGAATGAATAAGTGAATATCATTCATAAGTGTAGCTAAGCCCTTCTTGAACCTAGAAATACACCCAAGCTATTACAACTCATGGGTTAATGGGTTCCATAAATTTACTTTGGGCCTTGGCAAACAGTATTTCCTTTTTTTTTGCCTCTTTTCCAGAGGATTGCAGAGAGGTCGGAGAGCCTATTTCTAGTATTCTGGGAATTGTTCGAAACAAAGATAGTCTATGCATGTATTAGTTATCTTTGGCTGTGTAATAAATTATCTCAGTTTAGCAGATCAACAAAACAAGCATTGCTCATCACACAAGGTTTCTGAGCTGTGGTTTCGGCTCAGAGTCTCTCGAGGTGCAGTTGAGAAGTTCCAGGGTTGCAGTCATCCAAGGGCTTGACTGGGGTTGGAGGGTTTGCTTCCGAGATGGCTCCTCACATGACTGGTGGGAGCATTCTGGGGTTCCACACCACAGGGGGTTCTCTGCAGGAAACCTGAATGTCCTCACATGTCCGCTGGCTCCCCCAGAGTAAGCAGTCCAAGAGAGTGCAAGCGAGGGAGTGGAAAGCCGAAGTGCCTTTTGTGATCTAAAATTCTAAACTCTGATGTCTCACCAACGCCCCCCCCTCCCCACCTCTTGATTTTATTTCTTGGAAGGGGACCTGAAAATCCAGCCCTCATTCAAGGAGAGGAGGATTAGGCTCACCTTTTAAGAAAAGAGTAGCAAAAATTTGTGTACATGTTGTAAAACCATTACAGTGAACAATAGAATTAGGAGACAGAAATGTTTTTTAGCACATTTAGTGCCTGGTAAAAATAAATGCAGACTTATAGAACCTCAATTCTTTCTGCAGACACTGAAGGTGTCCTGCTGAGGAGGACGGGTGTGTAACATGACATTTTGAAGTCAGAAGGGGCTTTCTGTCACACACATTTTTTTCTTTTTAATTTATTTTTTATTGAAGGATAATTGCTTTACAGAATTGTGTTGTTTTCTGTGACACCTCGACATAAATCAGCCATAGGTAGACATATCTCCCCTCCTTTCTGAACCTCCTTCCCATCTCCCACCCCCTCCCACCCCTCTAGATTGATACAGAGCCCCAGTTTGAGTTTGAAGTGAGTCAGAAGGAGAAAGTTGAATATTGTATTTTAACCCATATATACAAACTTAGAAAAATGGTACTGAAAAATTTATTTACAGGGCAGCAATGGAGAAGCTGACATAAAGAATAGACATACAGACATGGGAGAGGGGAGGAGAGGGTGAGATGTATGAAGAGAGTAACACGGAATTATGTTACCGTATGTAAAACAGATAGCCAACGGGAACTTGCTGTATGGCTCAGGAAACTCAAACACATGTTGTTTACATGTGTTAAAGTATATCTAGACCACACACCTTGTCAATATTTAAATTCCTTCTGCCAGCCTCTGCTTGGACACAGGGTAAGGGAACTTCAATTTAAAATATTCATCTGTCTTGTTTATTCAGTCATTCAGCCTTCACAAAGCACCTCCAATATGTCCAACAATCCTAAGCCTTTAGTATACAAAATGAATGAGACATGATTTCTGCTTCAGAGAGAGTAAAATCTAATGGTGGAGAAAGTCATATAAAAAAAGGGACCGACCAACACGAGAGGGCCGCAGTGCATGTTTCATGTGGAAGGAGCTACGGTGTCTGCAGGCGGAGGTGGTAGCTCTTCCCTGGGAGGTGACCGGCGTGGAAGAGGGTGGCACAGGGCTTGGAGGAAGCTTGATGGAAAAAGTAACCTTGGAGTTAAAATTTGAAAGATGAGGAAGAGTACATTAGGAAATGCAGAGGTAAGGTGATTCCAGAAAGAACCAGGGAGTGTATAAATGTACAGAGGCAGGATGCCATGTGGATTCATTCAGGAAACACCAAATACTTCTATCTGAGTGGAGCAGGAACGGAGGAATAAAACACAGGCCTGGAGACACACGTTGTGGCTGGTTGTTAAAGGTTTCGTACATTCCCATCGATATTACGTATAAAATAGACAACTAATGAGGACCTACAGTATAGCACAGGCAACTCTGCTCAATGCTCTGTGGTGACGTAAATGGGAAGGAAATCTAAAAAAAGAATCAATCGTAGCTGATTGACTTTGCTCTACAGCAGAAACTAACACAATATGAAGCAACTATACTCCAATAAAAATTAATATGAAAAAAGACCTTGTACAGTAAACATAATCTCCAAAGTGGGGTAAATCTACCCTGGTGAGTGACCTACTGCACTGAGAAAAGAAAGATGTTATGGGGACTTCCCTGGTGGTCCAGTGGTTAAGAATCTGCTTTTCAATGCAGAGGACGTGGGTTTGATGCCTAGCTGGAAAACTAAGATCCCACATGCCACAGGGCAACAAGAGACTTCATGTGCCTCAACAAAGACCCAATGCAGCCAAAAATAAATAAGTAAATTCTTAAAAAAAAAAACAAAGAAAGAAAGATGTTATGGACTGAATGTTTGTGTTCCCCCCAGACTCATATGTTGAAATTCTACCCTCAATACAGTAGTATTAGGAGGTGAGGTCTTCCGGAAGTAATTAGGATTAGAAGAGGTCATGAGAGTGGGGCCGTAATGAATGGGATTGGCTTGCTTATAAGAGTCCTGAGAAAGCTTGCTTCTGCTGTCTTTCTGCCAAGTGAGGATACAGTGAGAAATTGGCAATTAGCAACGCAGAAGAGGGCCCTTACCAAGAACCTGTCCATGTTGAGACCTTAATTTCAGATCTCCAACCTCCAGAGCTGGAAGAAATCAATCTGTGTTACTTAAGCCACCCTGTTTATGGTATTCTGTTATAGCAATCTAGATAGACTAAAACAAAATGTTAGAATTTCTGTTGATGTTTATTCATTAATATGTTAACCAATAAGAAATTAAGCCTTGGTAATATACACTGTATGAGCTGAGAGCGAATGTTGATTGCTCTGCCGTGTCCGACTCTTTGCAACCCTGTAGCCTACGAGACTCCTCCATCCATGGGACTTCCCAGGCAGGAACACTGCAGTGGGCTGCCATTCCCTTCTCCAGGGGATCTTCCCAACCCAGGGCTCAAACGTAGGTCCCTTGCATTGCAGGCAGATTCTTTACCATCTGAGCTACCAGGGAAGCCCGGTGACAGCAAGTATATTAGATAAAAATATTTCTTATATAGTAGAGCTATTTCTAAGATATAATGGATGGAATTTGATGCCTGAATAGTTACAAAGATGATAACTCTGAAATTCTAACTTTGAGTGATAAGAAGACGGCAGGTGATGAGGTTCAGGGCAGGCTGCTCCCAATTATATCACTTTGACATATTGATTATTTTGAATTAAAGTTATTTAGGAACAGCCAGTACAAGAAGGACACTCTGACCCTCCTTTATCCCTCTGAAAGCAGGAAATAAATCTCTCACAGGAAAGGAACCCTCCCTGTACCAGGAGGTAGAGAGATATCCTTACCACCAGAGACAGGAAATTAGGGCTGAGGAGGCTGTATAAACAAACCTTGTTACTTCTCTACTATTCACTACCTCAAGCCCAAACTGTGTTGTCTATCAATTCTTCATGAATGTATCATTTTTTTGTGTGTAAAACATATAAAAACTGCCTGTTTTGGTGGTTTCTTTGAGTCCTGTATTTATAAGACCTCCATGCATACAAAATCAATTTTTTCCCTGTTGTTACTCCATTTTGTGTCAACTTAAAATCACTGCAGATGGTGACTGCAGCCATGAAATTAAAAGACACTTACTCCTTGGAAGGAAAGTTATGACCAACCTAGACAGCATATTAAAAAGCAGAGACATTACTTTGTCAACAAAGGTCCATCTGGTCAAGGCTATGGTTTTTCCAGTGGTCATGTATGGATGTGAGAGTTGGACTGTGAAGAAAGCTGAGCACTGAAAAATTAATGCTTTTGAACTGTGGTGCTGGAGATGACTCTTGAGCGTCCCTTGGACTGCAAGGAGATCCAACCAGTCCATCCTAAAGGAGACCAGTCCTGGGTGTTCATTGGAAGGACTGATGCTGAAGCTGAAACTCCAATACTTTGGCCACCTCATGCCAAGAGTTGACTCTTTGGAAAAGACCCTGATGCTGGGACAGATTGGGGGCAGGAGGAGAAGGGGACGACAGAGGATGAGATGGCTGGATGGCATCACTGACTTGATGGGCATGAGCTTGAGTGAACTCTGGGAGTTGGTGATGGACAGGGAGGCCTGGCATGCTGTGATTCATGGGGTCGCAAAGGGTCGGACACTACTGAGTGACTGAACTGAACTGAACTGAACTGAAACTATCAAAAAAAAAAAGTGTTTAGTCACTAAGCCATGTCTGACTCTTGCGATCCCGTGGACTGTAGCCCGCCAGGCTCCTCCGTCCATGGGATTTTCCAGGCAAGAATACTGGAGTGGGTTGCCATCTCCTTCTCCAGAGGCTCCTCCCGACCCAGGAATCAAACCCAGGTCTCCTGCATAGCAGGCAGATTCTTTACTGACTGAGCTATGAGGGAAATCTGTAATGTCTTTATGTCCCTGAAATTACTTGCTTTTGTATTCCCACTTCTTGAGCATTTACAAAATAGGTTAAAAGGCACTCTCTCCTAGAGACTCTGCTACTTATGTTTCTTTAACCAGAGAAGTACTTGTTTGCATCTAAACTTTGATTTGTCTCAAAATTGGTATTTCTTAAAAAAAAAATTCCCCTTAGCGTGTCCCCACCCAACACAGGGTGTGCGTTTTACATTATCTTTGAAATAAAACCTTGCTGAAGGTTTTTAAAATATGGAAATAAAGCAAGTTGCCTAGCATCTCATATTTACATGCCCAGTACCCCAAAACAGGCTGGCAGCTCTATCAGGAATAATTTCCTCTGATAGAAACTGTATTGCTTTATTTGTGATACATGCTGAAATGTTCAGTGCTTCTACAGTTTATGGTATTATAATTTTGCTCCGTTTTCTGAGGTCTGTCTGCCAAGGTCCTTATCAACAATGGCAGGATGCCCATTTTGATCCATATGTACACACTCCAGCTATAAATTCCCTCAAAATGCTTGGGTGTGTGCCTGTGATTCATTTATTTCTGTTTGCCAATCAGGTCTAGAGAGTCATGCTAATAGACTCACTGGAGAAAGACAGAAAGAAACTTTGAAAGAAAAGAGTTGAACCAAAAAAGAGAAACCTTTCTGCTCTCTAAATTTAGAAAAAAAATCCTTCACTATTTTTGCATCACCTCAGTTAACTTTCTCCTTCTGAATTCATGTTGTCTCCAGAGAAATTTTATAGCCTGGAGAATTCCTCCCTTAGTCTGGACTTTAAAAGTTCTTGTGAAATGTATGGGCCATGTGACCGGGAGTCGTAGTATGCTGGCAGTTCATTATGGTGATGGTGCTCATGGGCGTCAGGAACGGTAACGTCTGTATTTAATGGTATTTGTGGCTTGCCCCTGGCTTGCAATTACCTACAAAGTGTGGTGGCCAGGTTGAAAGTGTGATTGCAGCAGTGCATTTGAAGAGGCATCCTGGTGGCTTCTTGATGATAATTTGACCTAAAGTGCATGCGTGTGTGTGTGTGTGTGAGAGAGAGAGAGAGAGAGAGAGAGAGAGAGACTGCCATTTCCTCATTTCTCCTAACAGCAAGAGGAACATTCTCAGGGAACTGAACAATTCAAATAATAAATTTCTTCAATATTGGTCTGGCTCAGCCTGCTGAATATTTTCAATAAAACAGCAGTTGGTTGTCCTGAACCTACCCCTTGGGCCAGAGACGCCCTGAATGTGGAGACCGTGCTGAGTTGCATGTGGCCCGAACCCCAGGAGGCTTGACCGAGGTGTCTGGTCCCTGGAGAGCGTTGCTGTCCACAGGGCTTAGAGTCTGTCGGGAGGTGCGGAGGAGTCCACCGTTCTGTATGCATTTGTCTCCGGTGAGTGAGACAGCTGCTGTTGCCTTTTCACACTGTTTAAAAAAGAGACAGCCATGCCCAGCTTGGGCCACCGAGCAAGGTCACCCCCGCCACTGCTGGGGAGACACTGACGCGCGCCTGCAGAGTTGGCAGTGAGTGAAGCGGGCACGACGCAGGGCTTGAGGCGCCCACTGCCGCGCCACGGGCAAGATGGAGCAGTGGTGGAAACTCGCTCACACATACACCTCGCTCCTCAGAGGCGTCATTTTCTGGAATGGAGCAGAAGAAAGCTTCTGGCCCTGGCTCTCTGTTTGATATATCACTCTAGTAGTGTTCGTTATTTTAGTTTCATTTAGAATAGAAATTAATTGAAATGTCCGTCAGTAACATTTCATTTTCAGTATATCACAAAGAACCTTTCTTTTAGGCTTTATACATTTTTCATATTGTAAACCCAATACCTAATCACTGCAGAAAAATTAAAAAGCAGGAATAAACCAAAGAAAACAATATGACTAGCTAACAGTTTATGACCCTTACAGCATACTAGGCCCTGTTTGAGATGATCTCGTAGGTTAGGTCAACTAATTCTCAAAGAAACCTTCTGAGGTAGGTTTTTATCTAGCCCATTCTCGTGATAAGGAACTGAGGCACGGGGAGGTAAACGACTTCCCTGCAGCCCCAGAGTTAGCCCACTCCAAGGTCTGCGCCCTTTGCCCCCAGTTATCCTTCCCTGTATGGCAGCAGCCCCCTCCCATCACACACAGGGAGCCTTAGAGGGGAGCATTCCGGAACTTTCTCTATGAATATAAGAAGAGAATATGTGATTCCCTGGGACATCATATGTAAATATATTCTATGTATATCATGTTATCTCCTATTAGGACTCAGAGTCGGCGCTTACATTTTCCCCAGTCTAATCATATTTATTTCCTACTAGGACTCAGAGTCGGCGTTCACATTTCCCCCAGTCTTATGAATGGAGAAAGAAGCTTGGGAAGGCTGCGTACTTTGTCTCAAGTCTCACAACTTGGGGGTGGAAAGCAAACCTTTGTCTGAGGATGCCGCCTCCATCAAAGCGAGCCTCTGCCTTGAGCTGCCTCACTGTCTTTCGGTTTTGATTTTGATGAAAGTGTACTTTTTGCTGCTGTCTGATGGGTCTCTGGGTGGAAGGTGATTGGGTGGTGTCCTGGGTGGTCTCAATGCCCCCCAGGGCCTGCCCTCCCAGCTGGCACGCTTTTCCCCGGGGGGTGCACTGTTGGCTGGGGACCACGGCTGGCGGGCCTCTTCTCTGGAGAAGTACATCCAGCGACATCACTCATTTCAGGAGCGGCATCCAGGAAGCCTGACCAGGGGCAGGGAGGACCCTCTGCTGCTGATCACATGGACTCCCTCCCCAGAATAAAAATCAGCATCCACCCTGAGAAAAGAGCTGGCTTCCGGAGCTCTGCAACAATTTTCATACATTTTAGCCATACTATTTGCCTTGAATCAGTGGGGACATATTCTTCCAGAAAGTCCACTGACTATTTTTTCAAAGTGTTTTATTAAAATGTTTTGTTAAGGTGACTTATATGGACCAAAAAAAGCCCTAAAAACCATTTTAAACACATTTAATTTGAGGTCATTTCTCATGTTTTCGTATTTCCAAGCTTTAGTGCTTTTCTATTTCAAATCCAAATTACTTTCTATTCACTCTTGAAGCACACATATTTAAGAGGTATAACAAAAGAATAGCTATGAATAACTACCCTGCCTCCTTCTTTAATTTCACAGTACCCCCATCTGCCTTCCATCTCCTTTGCTGAAAATTCCCTTTTCCCCATCACGATAATTTCACGGTTAGCTTTCTCTTACCAATGTGTATACCCAGCTGGTAAGGCACTCTTTATTGCAGCCGTCACACTGGGTTCTCTCCTGATTCAACACTTTCACTTCTGCCCAGCTTCCCTCCTTTGAAGCCATAAGTAGGCACAGAAGTCAACGTTTAAAATTTGATTCTTGAATAGAGTTACCGTCATCATCTCATGACCTGGGAATGTTTGAGCAATACTGTAATTTTTCAGAAGTGGAGATTCTGTCAGCATGCAATGTAATGGTGTCTGAACTTTTTTCTCGTATTTCTCATTCCATCCCATCCTGACTGATATATTGCTTAAAAAAAAAAACAACACATTTATTTGGCTGTACTGGGTCTTCGCAGCTTGCGGAGCCTTCGATCTTGGTTGTGGCATACGGCATCTTTAGTTGTTGCCTGTGAACTCCTAGCCGTGGCATGTGGGACCCAGCTGCCCGACCAGGGGTGGAGCCCAAGCCGCTGCCTCGGGAGCACACGGTCTCAGCCACTGGGCCACAGGGAAGTTCCACACATCTTTTTTGTTTATGTTATTGCGGGAGCCTCTCAGCTGAGCTGCTTGCTTCCCTTCCCACCCCCAGCAATCCATCCTCTTTAGGGCTGTTACTCGCTAATATTGGTAGCACTGGAATAAGAGTGCAGATATAGTCTCTGGTTCCCCTGCTTTCTCTTCTCAACTTATCCCACCACAAAGGGCCAGGAGGTGCGTGTGTGAACACTTAGGGTACAACCAAGTTCTGTCCATAACCCTCCAGCCTCTGCCTGCAAGTGGTCAGCCCTGGACCACTCTTGGGTCTAGGGATGTCCCATTAAAGATATTTGTTAGGTTAAAGTTATAGAACACGTGCATGTCTTTAAGTCTCCTTTCATTCTATCTCCTTTTTATTCCTTCCTCTTCTTTTTTCTTCTTCAAAGAAACTGGAATTTTTCTCAGGCAGGTTTTCTCAATCTGGCGTTAGCTGAGTGAATCCCATGAAGTCATTTAACATGAGGGTCTGTCCTGTGTAGGTCCTGTTGTTGCTGAGGACGGTAACTTGCTCAGAGTCAAGTTGGATGCTCTTGGCAAAGTAACGCCCCTGGTAAACTCCTCACATCTCAGCGGCTGGCTCGAGCTGACACTCTCTCTTGCTCACAGGTTCTTCAGGTCAGCTCTGCCTCTCTCTGTGAATTCTCCTCCGGCACTCAGAGGGAGGAGGCGGGCACCATTCGGGGCTGGCCATGCCCATGGCTGAGGACGGAAACTCGGGAAGAAGAGCCAGAGCATGCAGCTGCACTCGCTTCTGTGTGCAGGTGGCCCATGTCAGGTTTGCTCACCTTCTGTTATTCAAAGCCAGTCTCATGACTAAGTTCAATGTCACTGGGGCATGCTACGAGATCAGGACAAGCCTGGAGAGATGAATGATCACAAACAAATAGAAGTTAAGTACTTTGTTTGGCTTGCTTGTTTATTGGTGATGTTAGAAATCTTAAATATAAAGGCTACAAAACGATGCTATTCTAATCCTACATTTTTCTAAAGCTGGAGTTGGAATTTAATATAAAAAGAAACTTCTCCTCATTAACCATTTATCTTAAGGTATCATTTGTAAAGAAAGGTGAAAGTCGGTCAATCATGTCCGACTTTTTGTGACCTCAGGCTACTCTATCCGTGGCAAGAAAACTTGAGTGGGTAGCCATTCCCTTCTCCAGGGGGCTCTTCCAGACCCAGGAATTGAACCTGGGTCTCCTGCATTGCAGCCACATTTTTACTATCTGAGCCACTGAGAAGGGAAGTGAATATTCGATGCCTTCTCTCGAATTTGCTTAGTAACAAAATACAATTTGTTTCCTACTATCTCCCAAAGTGACCTGTGAGTACTGTGAAGCTGGTGGGGTATCATTGTGAACTCATGGATTGACACTTAGTTGACACATTTCAATGTATGGAACTTATCCTTATTAATGTTATCCTTATTAAATGATCATATCATTGATTCATGGGGGGCAATGCTGTTCTAGTTCCTGAGTCCTTTGGACATGACTCTGGGGTGTGTGCACACTTTCTTTGCTTTTTGGGATAAGATCTTGTTCATTTTCTGCCCCAGACTTGGAATCTGACATTTCTCCAAGAAACTAGTTTTTCTTAGTGGAAAATGGTATTTAGAGCCTATAATCTTGGCACTGGAAGTGTTCTTTGCTACCGGATTAGTCATTGTTTCTAAGCCTTTTCGATGTACAGAATTAAAAAAATGTGTTTTGGTTTTAAATAAAAATACATGTGAGTTCATATCAGTACTTCAAATTTAAACTCAGAATTCTTGCAATATCTCACATACCCAAGTCTGATCATGATTCAGTTAAAATATGACAACCAGGAAATAGTAAACATTGAATGTAATTTGATGATATTAAGGAATTATTACTAGTTTTAGATGTGATAATATTATCACAATTATATTTCTAAAAGAATACCTCTGTCTTCTAGAGAGACATACATAATAAAATATTTATATATGAAATTCCACATTACATGGAATTTGCCTCAGGAAAATCAAAGGGTTGGATGGAAGAAGAGGACAGTGTATGGATAAAAGAAAACTGGTTATGAGTTGTTAATTGTTGTATCAGAGTGATGAATAGATGTAGGTTCATTATTCTGAACTCTGTATTTTCGTATGTCAAATTATTCTTTGCTCGGTAGGTGAGTGTTCACTTACTTTGATGGGAGCCAGTAAATATATTAGGTTTGTTTTGTTTGTTGGTTGGCTTAGGCTTCCAATACCTAACATAAATCTGCTTTTGTGCTTTTTTGGTAAGCAATAAACATAAAATACATATTTAAAAATTTTAATAATACATTTTTCAAAAATGTGCTAAAAAATTATTTAATGACATGAGACCATGTTCACATGTATCATTAACTGAAAAGGTAGGAATACTACTTTTATAAAATAAGCCTGAATTTGTAGAAGGAAGAAGCATGTATATTAAAGACCGTAATGACGGACCCTAAGTGATGGATGGCCTTTTCTCTGTTACAGATCAGTTTCATTTTTGTCTTTGTGTTTTTTTCTTTATTCTAATTTCTCAATACGAGCATACACTATTTTCAAAATCAGACAAAAAAAATTAATGTTATTGACTAAGAGACTTTAAAACAACGAGCACTTCTCCACTTCCTTGTTTGTATTCTTTTGTGATAATGGCGTCTCCCATTTTCAAGCTGTTACCGAATGCTGTGAGACTGTAGCTGCCTGAAAGCCTGTATGTTCTCTTCCTCTCCTGTCATCTTCCTTCAGGTTGCATCTTCCCTCCTCCAGTGGCCCGCATCTTTCTTCCACTGCTGGATTTGCAGAGCTGAAAAGTCAGGACCTTAACTCAAAGTGGGAAAGAATGCAACCTTATGTCTCACTGCTCAGCATTTCTTCTCTCTTTGTCGTCTGGCTAAATTTTTTAGACTTTATTTTTTAGAGCCATTTTAGAGCAATTCACAGCAAAATTGAGTTGGAAGTACAGAGGTTTCCCATATACCTCCTGCCCCATTCATGCATAGCCTCCCTCTTATCAACACCCCCATCAGAATGGTCCATTTGTTACAGTGGATGAACCTACACTGACACATCATTATCATCCAAAGTCCATGGTTCATTCTTGGTGTTATACATTCCATGTGCTTGGATAAAGGTATAGTGACATGTATCCATCATTATGGTATCATACAGAGTATTTTCACTGCCTTAAAAATCCTCTGTGTTTTCCTATTTTCCCCCCACTGCCCTCACACTAAACCCCTAGCAACCATTGGTCTTTTTACTGTCTCCATGACTTTGCCTTTTCCAGAATGTAGTTGGGATATATTAATAGCCTTTTTCCTTCTTTCACTTACTAATTTGCATTTAGGTTTCCTCCATGTCTTTTTGTGGCTTGATAAAATGCATATCTCTTTAGTGCTGAATATTATTCCATTGTCTGGCTTGATCTGTCATCTCTAGTTTTCTTATGTATATCTTATTTTTTTAATAACTTAGTAAGACTACATGGCATTTATAGAGTTTTTGCTAAGTTTTAATTACTTGGCATACATTAACTTATTTAGTCCTCAAAACAGCCTTTAGGATATAAGAATTCCTTCTAATCCTTACAGCTCTACAACTTGGCAGTTCTGTCTGCACTTAATGGGTGCAGCTCAGAGAGGACTTAGAAAAAACTTTCATGACTGCAGTTTGCCAAAGGCAGAGGTTCAGATTCACATCTGTCTAGGTCCAAAGTTCATGGATTTCCCGTTCGTCCGTCGCCTGCTGCCTTTTTTTTACAGAGAAAAGAAAAGAACTTCTCAACCTATCCTAAAGCAGAGATCTGCAAAAACTTAAAGACAATTTCAAAAGGGACTGTATTGTGTTTGCTTCATTATTCTATGCCCTGTGCGCATTTCATATTAGCCCTATAAAGTTGCTACTTAAAAGGCACAATAAAATTTCAGGTTAAACTGTCTTATTTAGGAACGATATAGGGAACCAAGTGTTGAGGGGTGCTCTGTGCAGAAGGGAGAACAGCCCCAGGGCTGGGGGTGCCTCAGCAAGGAGGAAAGAGTCACACCCCAGAGAGAAAGGAAACCCAGGAGACCTGCAGTGCCCGTCTCAGGGCTTCATTTGTTGTCACTGTTGCTGTTGTTTATTTTTTGGCTACGCCATGGGACATGTGGAATCTTACTTTCCTGACCGGGATTCGAATCAGCACCCCCTGCAGTAGAAGCACAGTCTTAACCACTGAACCGCCAGGGAAGTCCCAGGGCTTCTTAAAGCAGGCAAAGGAAGTGAAGTATATTCTTTTCAGCACAATGTCTGCACATCAACTTTAATAGCCTGAGCAATGTCATCTTTGGTAGAGTGTTGCTTGAGGAAAACATGCTCTTCCATACTGTAAAAAATGAGAACGTCCCTGAAACACAAAATATGCCTTTAGAAATTTAAACCAAACAGTGTTTCTCATGAAGGGCCCCCTGCCATTAAATTGATTGTATCTTGGTGTTTCCCAAGACCACCCTTTGGGACAGTCTGCCACCGGCCCCCATCTGACGGTCCACACCCACGGCCAGCCTCACGGCAGCTCGCATGCCTGCAGAGATGGAGCCTGCTGGGGAGAAGGACTTTTCTCCTTATCACATCATACCTCTCTCTCTGTTACAGACTAATTTAGTGCTCTCGCGACCTTGGTGCTGAACTGTATTGATGGGAATCTGACGAACTACGGAATGTTGGCAGTGAGTTAGCTTTCTTAGGAAGATATTTGCCTTTTACAGGAGTCTTGAGAACAAAATGTCTTAAATAGGAGGAGGTAGTTTGAGGATGGAGATTTGACTTTGGAGGAAACTAAAGCAAGGCTTCCCCGGTGGCTCGGATGGTAAAGAAGCCGCCTGCACTGCCGGGGACCTGGGTTCGATCCCTGGGGTGGAAAGATCCTCTGGAGCAGGGCATGGCAACCCACTCCAGTGTTCTTGCCTGGAGAATCCCCGTGGACAGAGGAGCCTGGTGGGCCACAGCCCACGGGCTTGCGAAGAGTCAGACACGACTGAGAGATTAAGCATAGTACAGCACAAAACAGGCGATGTTTGGAGGTAGATAGAGCCCCACGCCCCCAGCAAATCACTGTGTGTATCAAGTGCAGATGAACTCAAGCTCTTTAAAACAGTGACAGTCTAGGGCACCGATGTCTGTGGACACTTTTTTTTTTACACTGAAAGAGCACTTCCAATGGAGGAAATCCCACCGCCATGGGCCAGCTTAGAGACCAAGGGAGCCCCGGTTTTCATAACGCCCTTTGCTCAAGTTCAGCTCTGTTCAAATATACCAAGTATCAATTTGTCAGCTGTGCAAAACAGAGCCATATCCCAGTGTTCTAGGCCTAAAACGTAGAAGCGTAAAAGTTGTTTCTCTTCCTCCCTGAAAGTCTCCTTCCCTGATGGACACAGACAACTTTCCTCCTAGTCCAACACCTCCTGTGAGTGGTCACGGAATTCTATTCCTTTTCCCAGTTCCTTTGTTCATTTGTACAGAACTTGACTGTTACTGTTCCTCCTGGGAATGCTAAATCTACTGGTCCTGTTTTAAATCTCTTCCTGGGACATCTTTTCTCTACTTTGCTCAAGACTAATGATTCATTTCCTGAATACATTCCTTGACATTTCTCCATGAGCCTAGAGCCACTAGCCTTCCAGGAAGCTAAATTCCGATGAAGGCTGAAGAGGGATGTAGGGGCTCCTTCAAATATTTGGGAGGCCAGGACCTAACAGGAAGCACCTGTTAGGTATACTAAGGTATACTAAGGATATAACTCTGTTATATACTATACTGTTAGGTATACTAAGGATATAGCTCTGTGTTATTTATAGCATGTTGTATATTTAGTGAATGGTTAATAATCCATTTCATTATTCTGGTTCAGTAACTCTCGGTTTCCCTTTTTATTGCTTTCATCAAGTTCCAGGGAAAACAGCATCTTCAGATATTACAAAGGAGAGGTACTGAGCTGGTTTGACCACACTCCCCACCCCCCCAGCTGGCTCCACCACCTGTTGTTTGAATGACAGTTCTGGTGCCCAGAGAGGGCAGAGGACAGCCTACAGCGACTCTTCTCTTGGAGGGATTCCTAAATAAGGCTCGTTACCAGTTGGATGCCCCCCCATCTGTGCTGGGACTGGAACCTTTTTCTCAAGGGTTGAAGAGGACTCTCCTGAAAAAAAAGAAATAAGCAGGGTCTATTCAGGTGGTGGTATTCTGACTGAGGATCAGTTTGTGCCCCGTGAGTCTGGGAGGAATGGGGAACCCGGGCCCTGGTCTGCAGGACCAACCACCCCCAACAGGCATGGGGATAGAAGCAACACTGCAGACGGATTGCAATTACATGGCTCAATGACGATTCTCTTGGCTTTCGCATGTAAAGGCTGGTGTCCAGGGCCAACTGTTGGCAAAACAGAGTAGAGAGACGTTTTTTCCTCCTAAGACACCCAGCATTCTTCTTTCAATCTTCTTTTCTCTTTAGCCCCCACCAAGTTCCTCAAACCTCTTTTTCCTTTGCTTTATCCAGAAGAATCTGAAATCTCTTCACCATATAGAGAAAATAGCTGGTAATAGAGCAAACCTTCTGGTTTTAGTTTTTGCTTTGATTTTTACTGAGGGCTGTGAGTCTCAGGTTGGCTAAAAAATGTCAGTTCTCGGGTTGCAGATCTTCTGACTGTACATCAGTACCCCAGGAATCTATACTGTGAGCAGGAGCCCACAGAGGTTTGCAGCGCTGCTTGTCACAGTTGGAAAAATCTGGCTGAAGGTGAAAGGCATGAAGCGTAAGGATCTGCCTGCTGGGAGAGGTGATTGGGTGGGAGAGATGGGTGTGCTGCTTACCTCCCCCGCCCCCGCTGCACAATAAATGTATCCCCCAAAGATAAGTTAATGCCCTAACCCTCTAAACCTGTGAATGTGACCTTATTGGGGAACTGGGTCTTTGCACATGTAATCAAGGGCATCCCTGGTAGATCAGACAGTAAAAAAATCTGCCTGCAATGCAGATGATCCAGGTTTGAGTCCTGGGTCAGGAAGATCCCATGGAGAAAGGAATGGCAATGTACTCCAGTATTCTTGCCCTGAGAATTCTATGGATAGAGGAGACTGGCTGGTGGGCTACAGTCCATGGGGTCACAGAGAGTCAGACATGACTGAGTGACTAACACTTCCACTTTTTTCCCAGATGTCATCAGAGACCCGAACCCCAAGGTGAGCTCATGGTGCAGCAGAGTGAGCCTTGGCGCCGCAGGGCTTGTGCTTAAGAGAAGAGACTCAGGGACAGACAGAGGGGACGACGACGGAGCTCGGCCTCTGTGTCCCGGTGCTGAATTGAATCTTGGAGACAGGGTTTTGGGTGAAGTAGATAAGTATAACTTTATTGCTTTGCCAAGCAAAGGGGGACACAGGAGCTCATGCTCTCAAAACTATGTGTCCCAACCTGGGGGGATTTGCTGAGGAGCTATATAGCGGTGGTTCAAGGTGGGGCTTCTGATAAAGATCAGATTGTGCACACCCCTTCCTTGTCCTGGCTAGCAGCTATGTGAACCTACCCTTTGGAACTCAGGGAAGGTTATGGAGGCTGAAGCCTGTTCCCTGCAAATAAGAAACAGGGGATACAGAAAGTCCTCTGGGTCCAGGAGCCCCGCAATGTCCTTCCTGGTTTCAGGGAGATGATGAAGATGAACAGGGTGAGTAGTGGCAGGTAACCACGGAGGCAGGAATGGAACATGGCTGTGCAGGAATACCAAGTGTGGTGCGTGCTTACACGGTCACTCAGTCGTGTCTGACTGTTTACGACCCCCTGGACTGTAGCCCACCAGGCTCCTCTGTCCACGGAATTTTCCAGGTAAGACTACTGGAGCGGGTCACCATTTCCTCCTCCAGGGGATGGCCCTAACCCAGGGAAGGACCATGAGTCTCTTGCTTTGTCAGGAGGATTCTTTACCTCTGTGGAACCTGGGAAGCCCGAAGAAATACCCAGGGTCACTGGCAAATGCCAGAAGCTAGAAGAGACAGCTCTGGGTCTGCTCCCTGGGTTAGAAGGGTCTCCTGGAGGAAGGCGTGGCAGCCCACCCCAGCATTCTTGCCTGGAGAATCCCCACGGACAGAGGGGCCTGGCTGGGTACAGTCCATGGGGTCACAAGGAGTCAGACACGACTCAGCGCAGCCCCTCACAGGGACAAGGAAGGGTGCTCCGCTTCAGGCTGCAGAGGGAGTAGGACCCTGCCAACACCTTGATTGGGAACTTGGAGTCTCCAGAACGGTGAGGCAGTAGGCGTCTGCTGTTGGAAGCCACCCCATTCGTAATGGCAGCCCTAGCAAGTGAACAGCCTCCTTGACGTCCTCACCCCGATCACAAGGCGCAGGCAGCCACCTCCTCCAGCCCTGCCTGACTCCAGTCCCGCGGGTGGCTCAACCCTGCAGCACATCTTTCTTGCTGCCTCATTCCATGGCCTGGCCTCTTGTGGAACCTGGAGTTCATGACCTCGGGCCTCCTGGCCATTCAGAGACAGATAAACACATTGTGGACCTACCTGGGCACTTTCAGGATTAAGCCAAGGGCCCATCAGTTGTGAAGAGAATCAGAAAGGAAGTCAAAGAAAACCCCGAGTTTGATCCTAGGTCGTTTCCCTGGAGCTAGAGAAAATGGACTTTGGGGCCACAGGCCGGGCGCAGCCAGGGTATCACATGCTTGCACACTCCCTGTTTTCTGAGTCTCTGTTCGGATGGAGTCTGCTTTTCCTCCAAGGATGTCTGCAGCTTGTCATGATTGTGCCTGAATTTCTGTGCAGGCAGAAGGAGGAATGAAAAGGGGGTAGGATGGAGATGATAGCAGGGCTCTCCTTAACCTCCAGGTCCAAGAACACTGTAACCGTGAAAGGGGTTCTTGGAGCTGAGATGATCACTGTGATTATTCCAGAAGGCCTGTGGTCTGTCCCATCTCACTTTACTCTCTGACACCCTTACTCTTAGTGTATGTAGCTGTACAGTGTCCTGGAAATAATAAGTCATTAAAACTACTATTTATCAAGTGCCATACACCGACGGACATGAGCTTGAGCAAGATCCTGGAGCTGGTTATGGACAGGCAGGCCTGGCATGCTGCTGTCTATGGAGTTGCAAAGAGTCAGACATGGCTGAGTGACTGAACTGAACTGAACTGATACACCGTACATACATCTATTATTCCCTATCCTCATAACAGCTCTGCAAGGCACACACAATCCCTGTTTTACAGATTAGGCTCAGAGAGATGACAGAATTTGCTCAAGCCACAAAGCCAAGGGTGGTTGAACCAGAAGCCAAGGCCAGACAGGGAGTCTTCCCACGAGACAACACCTCCTGTTTACAGACACACTTTGAGCCAACCTTGAGCAACAGAGTTCTCAGGCAGCCACTTGGTCCTTAAGTCAGAACAGCAACCCGGCCGCTTATCCTTTTTATTTAAGAAAAATTAATTTTTATTGGCATGTAGTTGCTTTACAAAGTTGTATTAGTTCTACTGTTCAGCAAAGTGAATCGGTTATATGTCCTATCCATGAAAGTGAAAGTGAGTCGCTCAGTCCTGTCCGACTCTGGGATCCCATGGACGCTAGCCTGGGCTCCTCAGTCCGTGAACTTCTCTAGGCAAGAATACTGAAGTGGGTTGCTCTCTTCTTCTCCAGGGCATTTTCCCAACCCAGAGATCGAACCTGGGTCTCCTGCATTGCAGGCAGGCAGATTCTTTACCGTCTGAGTCACCAGGGATGTGTATATATACATCCCCTCGTCTTTTGGTTTTCCTTCCCATTTAGGTCACCACAGAGTACGGAGTTCTCTAAGCAATACAGTAGGCGCTCACTTGTTATCTGTTTTATGCATAGTGATGTACATATGTCCGTCACACTCTCCCAGTTCATATTTTTTCAGCTCTTATAACCATTCTCAGTAGTCTCTGCATTTCTTAAAAAGGAAATGTGTACATGGAAAAAAATAAAGTAAATAAAATCTAACTCTCCCAGGTCAAGCAGGTCAAGCAGAACATTTCCTGATCTCTTCACGGTTTTGCGATAGTAGCACTTCATTAAAACACAATTTGTGTTTTGTTTTGCAAGCCTTTGTTATACCTGTGTTACCCTGTGGTCCACCTCTCCACACCCATTGCCCAAAGCCTTTCTGTGAAAGATCAATACAAAGGCCCGAATTTAGAAAAGCAGAAAAGTGGAAAAGAGCCAAGTCCCACAAGATACCTAGGTGCTCTTCCCTTTTTAAAATGCCTGACAGCTTCTGGTTAAGCAGAAAGTTTTCTCCCTTGTAAATTTCTGAAAGGTATTTGATCAACATTTTAGGCTTCTGCATATGTATTCCTAACCCGTGAGCCTGTTTAGCAATTAAGCATAATTGTGAATTTTGGTTTTAGATGAGATAGAGAAGGTCAAAGCAAGGGGATTAGACAAGCAGAGTTTTCGTTTTACAAGTGAGTACTTGAGACTTCTCCTGTGAAGGTTACTTGGAGAGCTGGCCCTGACGGATGGCTCTCTGTCCTCCTGTAGGCTGCAATGCACAAACATGACCTTTTATTATTGTGTAAAATGTAGGCAGGAAAACTTTTCTGTAAAGGGTCAGAGAAGTGTTTCTTTAAGCTTTGCAACTACTCACCTCTGCCATTTGAATGTGAGAGCAGGCAGAAACGCACGAATGAGTGAACGGCTGTGTGCCAATAAAACTTTATTTACAAAAGTAGTCAGTGGGTTGAGTTGGGCCTGTGGGCTATAGTTTCTTGACCACTGATACATTGCAACCAGAGGAAGGAGTTATTTCAACATGGGAATGGTTGACCGAGGTGTTCCACGGCAGGTGTTTAAACACAGCGTGGGCAGTCGCTTGCTTGTGTTGACCTATTATTCCTCCACTTGGAACCCCTGTTCAGACTTTGCTTTAGAGGGTATTGCATGCCACGCACACCGTGTCGTTCCTGCGGGACACAGTGCTGCCTGCGCTCGCAGAACCGCACACTCCGCGTTGTCAAGGCACTACCAGTTACCGTAACCTCTTTCCCTATGTACACCACTCAGGCACCACCCAGGCATGCAGAGATATGTTTCTCTACACATCTTGCCCTATGTGCTCCAAACAAGAGACGGCATTTGTGGGGAGTGGGGAACCCATGTAAAAGACCCAACAGTGACAGCGTATGGGGAGATCTGAGTCTTGCAAGCACTTGGGTGGGAGAAAAGGCAAATTAATGAACACACCAAATCTTTTCTCACAGATATATCTTGTCATTTCAGAAAAGAAGTGCTTTAAAAGTACACAGTGATGGCCATATACCAGATGGACTCAGGAGCTAACTGGAAGACTACTGATAAAACAATTTGGGCACCAAAGTGAACAATGTAGTATTGGAATATAATGCGAGGTTGAAAATAAATGCCTGCGAGTTTATACTGATATAAATAAATGCTTGAATGAGTACATAAATGGGGCCAATAGGCAAGTCTCCCATACCAGAAGTATTCCAAATGATTTGTTCAGATAGTTGACCTCAGGGGCGTGCAGTATTATTCCCCATCCCTTAAGTGTGGTTTGTGCGTAGTGACTTCTTCCCACAGAATGTCTTATGGGAGGCAGAGAAGGAAAGTAACTGTACAGTGGAAAAGGCTGGCATGACCTTGGCCATGTGCTCAAGGTTAAATCAAGAGTGGTGGGTTGTGTTGGTAGCATGTACCCTAGATGTGGGGGCTTCCCTGGTGGTTCAGCTGGTAAAGAATGCACCTGCAATGCAGGAGACCTGGGTTCGATCCCTGGGTGGGGAAGATCCCCTGGGGAAGGGCGTGGAAGCCCACTCTAGCACTCCTGTCTGGAGAATTCCACGGACAGAGGAGCCTGGCAGGCTACAGTCCTTAGGGCCGCACAGAGTCAGACATGCCTGAAGTGGCTGAGCGCGAGCACGCACCCGATACGGCTGGCGCGATGAGCACGGTGCTTCCACACTGCAGTCTGTCCCCCAAAACTCACAACCCCAGTCTAGTCATGTGAAAGGCACCAGATAAACTCTAGTTAAGCACCTCCTGTAAAAAAGCTAGCCAATATTCCCCCAAACTTAAGATCCTCCAAAGCAAGGGAAGCCTGAGAAATGAACAGTCTAGAGGAGGCTGAGGAAATACGACAAGTGATCCTGGGAGGATAAAGGGCATTAAGTGAGAAGAAAGGAAATCGGAATATAACACAAACTTTAGTTAACAGTCATATGCCGATATTGGCTTAGTTGTAGCAAATGAAACATACTAACATAAGATGTTAGCAGTAGAGGAAACTAGGTGTGTGGGATACAGGAACTCTTTTGTTCTATCTTTGTAACTCTTCTATAAATAAAAAAATGATTATAAAATAAAAATTTTATTTAAAAAGTTAGGCAACAGATTTGAACAGATTCTTCACCAAAGAAGACACACAAATGGCTAATAAGCACATGAAATGATGTTCAACAGCACTAGTCATCAGAAAATGCAAATAAAAACCACAGTGGGATACCACTATACATTTGCTAGTAAGGTTGAAATTATAAAGACTGGCAAAAAGAAGTATTGACAATGATGTAGAGAAATTGGAATTTTTATGAACTTCTAATAAGAATGAAAAAAATGGTACAACTACTTTGGAAAACAGTTGGGCAGTTTTATAAATTTATACATACACTACCCTATGACCAAATCATTCCACTTCTAGCTATTTACCCAAGAGAGATGAGCACATATACCCACACAAAGACTTGTACGTGAATGTTTATTGCAGCTTTATTTGAAATAGCCCCAAACTGGAAAAACCCAAATATCCATCAACAAGTGACTAGAGGAGAAAATTATGATATATCCACATAATGAAACATTGTGAAAGGAAACAAATTGCAACAAAAACACGATGCGTCTCAGAAACACTATGCTTAGCCAAAGAAAGTACATGTTGTATTATAGCACTTACATGAAATTCTAGCAAATCTCAAGGGATAGAAAGCAGATCAGCAGTTTCCTAAGACAAGGGAGCAGCAATTGACTTTGAAGAGGGAAGAGAGGGCTTTTTGGATCCATGAAATATTCTGTATCTTGACTGTGGTTATTCCATGGGTTGCTTGCATTTGGTAATACTCAAGCTGTACATTTACAATGGTGCATTTTATCTTATGTAAATGTACCCCAAACTTTTTTTAAAATTGAGAACCTATGATTGGAGTTCTGAGGATGACTCTCTGAGATCCTTCAGGGATGACAAATTGTCTTCCTGGTTCCATGTCCCTTCCATCATCCCATCCCATCCCCGGGGGGCAAGGTAGCTATTTGACATGTGACCCTTAAAGATGGGGGCTCCTACTCAGGAAATCAGGTGACGAGATGGTCACTGCTGGTAGAACTCAGACAGATCTCGGAGTGCTCTGGAAGAGAGAGGAGGAGGGAGACACACCTTTCCCAGTTCTCCATGAGGGGGACAAGGAAGAAGATCCCGCGGTCTTACCGGAGCACAGAGATTAACGGGCAGGTCGGAAGTGCAGAGCTTCCTGAGTGTGGGCCGAAAGGACACACGGCTGTCCCCACACGGTGAAGGAGTGTCCTGTGAAGCAGCTAGTGTGGAACTCAATATGGTCTCAGGAAAACATGCACCTGGCTCATACTGAAACTCCGGAGCAGCAGGAGCCGTGCAAATAATTTAAGGTGGCCCCAGGTCCCAACCACGTCTTCTGCCACCACTGTGCTCTCAGGCAGAAACAAAAAGAAGATTTCTCTCCTCTGCGCTGCTTGGAGCTGGTGAAGATGGAGTAGACAGTGTCGGTTCAAAGAGAGAAACCTTGAAATTATGAAAATTGACAGCTAATAATATCATATTTTGAAAGAAAAAAGTCAACAAGAGAGCCTAGGACTCCAATAACCAGATTAGATTATAAAGATCAGGGGACCAGACTAAGATTTAACAAGAATAGGCCAAAAATATTTATATCCTGCATAATGGTATACATATTGGATTGGTAGATTGGAAAATCAAAGTTTTGAGAATATAGCAACAAGCTTCATTTAAAAAAATTTGCATTGGTACACCTCCGTGTGTTATATTTATATGTGAATGGTATTTTTATAATATCAGTTCAGTTCAGTTCAGTTCAGTTGCTCAGTTGTGTCCAACTCTTTGCGACCCCATGAACCACAGCACGCCAGGCCTCCCTGTCCATCACCAACTTCCGGAATTTGCTATTTTCACTGGGATACATATCAGAAACATTTGTCCATGTCACTATACGGTCTTCCATGACATAATTTTTAATGTATGCACAGCTTTCCATCATTTAAATGTACATATTTTACTTAACTAGTAACTCATTGTTGGACATTAAGGCTCCTCCAGGTTTTCAGTACTATAAAAAAATTTGGTAAAGCATCTTAGATGTACATTTTTTCACACATCTCTAATTCTTTTCATAAGATAAATTCACAGTTAAGAGATGGCTGAGATATAGAGGATTCAAATTTTAAGTTTTTTAATGCTCTTCAGAAGGTTTGTGCCAATGTATGTTTCCCACTGGAAATGAACAATTTTTAAAGGCTAATTTTCTATTCAACTAAACCTCTATTCAGGCTCAGCAATTATTTGAACTAATTATTTGAACTGGCTAAAAGGATGGCCTGAAACCCACCTCGTTTTCAGTATTATGTCATAGTTAGGGTGATTTGAGCTTCCCTAATGGTGAGAAAGCTGATCCTTAGGTTGATAAGGAGTCTGGGGCTCTCAAGGAGGAGAAAAGGACAAATTTTCTTTCTCTTTCCTACATTGCTTTCTTTTAGTAACATATTTTCTTTAAGCCCAGAGCTAATAAACAGACAACAAAACAACTCATTTTAAACTCTGTACTAAGGATTATACAACAACAATGTATCTTGCTCAGGACATGTTTCTCTTTTCTAACAAGAACCTTCTGACTAATCTTGTTATCTTAAGACATATGTTGTGGGAGTGAGTCTGGTAAGAACTTTCAATTGTTCTAATCTTACTAATTTAAGATGTGTGTTGTGGGAGTGGGTCTGGTAAAAGTATATAGTTCAGTTCAGTCGCTCAATCGTGTCCGACTCTATGCAACCCCATGAATCACAGCACACCAGGCTTCCCTGTCCATCACCAACTCCCGGAGTTTACCCAAACTCATGCGCATCGAGTCAGTGATGCCATCAGCCATCTCATCCTCTGTTGTCCCCTTATCCTCCTGCCCCCAATCCCTCCCAGCATCAGGGTCTTTTCAATGAGTCAACTCTTCACATGAGTGGCCAAAGTATTGGAGTTTCAGCTTCAGCATCAGTCCTTCCAATGGCCTTGATAAAACTGGTGAGGGTGGGGCACTCTCCACCCCCCTTCTGGTGTCTATGTGAGAGGGTTTCTGTGTCCCTTTTTACTTTAATAAAACTCTGCTACACAAAAGTTCTCAAGTGTTCAAGCCTGGTCCCTTGTTCTGAAGCTCAGTCTTCTTTTTTGGTGATCATGAATCCGATGTCATTCACTGTAAACTATCAGTGGCTCAGATGGGAAAGAATCTGCCAGCAATACAGGAGATGCAGGTTCGATCCCTGGATTGGGACGATCCCCTGGGGAAGGGAATGGCAACCCACTCCAGTATTCTTGCCCAGAGAATTCAATGAGCAGAGGCAGATTACAGTCCATGATGTCCTAGTGCTGGTAAAATTAGCAGTACTAGCAGTGTTAGTGGAGAAGGCAATGGCACCCCACTCCAGTCCTCTTGCCTGGAAAATCCCATGGATGGAGGAGCCTGGTAGGCTGCAGTCCATAGGATCACTAAGAGTCGGACACGACTGAGCAACTTCACTTTCACTTTTCACTTTCATGCATTGGAGAAGGAAATGGCAGCCCACTCCAGTATTCTTACCTGGAGACTCCCAGGGACGGGGGAGCCTGGTGGGCTACCGTCTATGGGGTCGCACAGAGTCAGACACGACTGAAGCAACTTAGCAGCAGCAATGTCAGAGGTTATCCTCAGTTTACTTTCAAAAATGGCTGTGTTCATGTCATGATAGTATTAAGGATGGAATGAACCTTTACTGAGAGATTATTATATGATAGGCAGCATTTGCACTGCTTCACAAGTATTAACTGTCCTATAAGGTAAGTACTATTATTGCCTTCATTGTAAAGAGGAAACCACATCATAAAAAGATAAGATCTTGGATTGATGCTGTTTCTCTGTATGAATGCATGCATGCTATCTTGCTCCAGTCATGTCTAACTCGAAGACTCCGTAGACTATAGCCCGCCAGGCTCCTCTGCCCACGGGATTCTCCAGGCAAGAATGCTGGAATGGGTTGCCATGCCCTCCTCCAGGGCATATTCCTGACCCAGGGATTGAACCCGAGTCTCCTGTGGCTCTTGCATTGCAGGTGGATTCCAGACCACTGAAGCACCAGGGAAGCCCCCCTTATGCAAATGTACCATCATAAGCCGGATTGTTTCAGTGTTTCTATACATTGTATTTATTTTCTTTTGTATCAGATTGGAGTTAGTTTTCTCTCTTACAGACTGAACACCACCACATGGAGAAGCCTCTGCTCTAAACAGGAGATATTATGCTTGATGAGGCCTGCCTCTGTGGCAAGATCCTACAGACTCTGTCCCTGTGTTCATCTTAAAAATGGCAATATATTACTGCTCTAAATCCCAAGTGCAGTGTTGGGACAGGCTGCCCAGTCAGTGGAGTTTGCCACAGGCAATTTGTTATAAGTAATAAAGTGATGAAGTTTGCAAATAGGGTGCTTTTCATGACCATTGCACTGGCTGTAAGATGATCCTTGTGGCAAGGTCACTCTCACTCCCACACATTCCCACATGCAGGTGAGGAGGAGGGAGGCAAGCATCCTGCTGCCCATGTTACCTCTGTTCTCCTGGAGAAGGTGGAGTATGCCTGTGGATTTCTGCAGGAAAAGCACTGGGAACCACAGCTCCAAACTAAAGGAGTAAAAGGCTGAGGGGGAGAGTTAAAATGACTGAAAAGTAGAAAACACTCCTCATTTTGCGTTGGAGTATAGCCGATGATGTGTGTGTGCTCTCTCTGTCGAGTCCGACTCATGAACTGTAACCCACGGGGCTCCTCTGTCCACGGGATTTCCCAGGCAAGAGGACTGGAAGGTGTTGCCATTTCATTCTCCAGGGGCCTTTCTACCCCAGGGATTGAATCTGCCAATTAACCATATTGTGACAACTCCAAGTGGGAAGCGAAGGGATTCAGTTATACATACATATGTGCGGAAAACGTGTTTTTGCCTGGACACAATGTTAAAACAGGAAAGAACTTTAAAGCATTTTCATTCTCAATCTTCTTCTTTCTTAATTAGCATCAAGAAGTCAAATTCAGTTCCCTAACAACAGAAAAAGGAACAAGATACACATGCACAGCAGGTAGAGAAGGTTCAAGCACCGCTATCAAGATGGCCATGAAAATAACAGGACCTCCCCAAAACTTGGTTGTGAAAAAATATTTTCTCATCAATGAGCAGATCACCAAGACTAGATAAGCAGCCTGAAAAGCAGAGAAAAGACGCTTCTGTTTGTTTGTTCAGTTGTTCTTAAAAATTCATTTGCTTATAAAATCCAGAAGGGGACTGCCGTTGGTCACCCACTGACTGTCTGGGGCAGGTCTGCTCCCGCAGAGCAGTGAGTCCTTTTCCTTCCTTAATCCATGCAGCTTAGGTTATCAGTGCTTTGGCTTGCTGGTAAGCAGTTAGGGTCACTCTCTGTTAACGAGGTCAAGGGCATGGAGTATAATTTTAATGAGGGTCGTTAACTTGTTGTATTGCATAGCCACAAACTGGATGCCTAATCCCAGGCAGACTAATCCTTCTTTTTAATGGATATGTTCAGGGCCAGCACAGGCCCAGCCTCTACTGGAGAAAGAATTCAAAGCAATGTCATTTCAGCGTACATCTTGTATGCATCATAAATCACTATCATTATTTTCTGATGTGCCAAGGGGCTCGGAAATGTCCGACTGCTTGTGAGCCCGTGGACTGTAGCCCGCCAGGCTCCTCTGTCCGTGGGATTTCCCAGGGAAGGATAGTGCAGTGGGTTGCCATGTCCTCCTCCAGAGGATCTTTCGAACCCACGTCTCCTGTGTCTCCGGCATAGAAGGCAGATTCTTTACCCGCTGAGCCACTGGGGAAGCCCCTATACTCTGCTATTAAAGAACAAACACTTTCCTATTGAAGGGCAGGATTTTCAGCTCCAAAGCTCTTCCTGTTGCTCATATGATCTCTCTGCTCTGACAGGTACTTTTTCCCTCGAATCACTTTTGCTGGAGATTAATACCAAAGAAGCATCCTCCCATTATGCAACAATCCTCTGATTTTGAGGTTTTGTATAATCTATTTATCTATATGTGGGATAAATTATCATTAATGCTTTTGTTTTTTCTCTAAGTAAAAGTCACATATATACAAATAATAAAATGCAGAAAATTACAAATTAAAAAATTAAGCCTCCTTTAGTCAATGTGGAAAAGATTTTAAAAAAGAAACTAAGGCTAAATGATGAAGCATCCTTCAGCATTTAGATGATTTGATTAAATGATGAATAGTCTTCTGATTAAATTCTATGCTATAGGAATGATTCATAAGTCTCTCCTCATGCCGTTGTTTTCACCTAGTTATTTAGTTACAGCATCATTATGGCTGTTTTCTGTTTCATAAATGTACATCTCTGCTGAGAAATATCCTCAGTTGCTTTCCTATAAAACATACTTTAGAATGTATCTTTCTTTAAAAAAACTACTGACATTATATATTACTGTCCTTGTAACAGCAGAGACTGATAATTCTGGAGATTAAATATTTCAGAAGAAACTTGCATAAATAAGGATAATAACATTTACCAATTGAAATCATTATGCTATACTCCTTAAAGGTATAGGGCTATATATTAATTACATCTCAACAAAAGTGGAAAAAATTTATATGCACACATAAACATTTACCACTTAAACAGATTGAAAGAAATTAGTGCATTTTAGCAAGCAAGATGGCTTATGCCTAACACCTAAGAGCCATAGTTATTAAGTATCACCACTAATCATAGTTGAGAAAAACTTTATTTGAAAATTATGTGATAGATAAATGGATTTAAACCACTTTCACCTTTCTTGCTTCACCTTGAAAGCAGCAAATTTTGATCATGTTCCTACTCTTAAATAAGTCAAATTGGTCACATCTCAGCTATTCACATAACTTAGGAAAAAGAGACATTTCCATGATTCTAAAGCAGAACAGGATAGGAAAGCATAGGAAAATGATTTCCAGTGTCAGCCCCATTCTAAAATTTCCAAAGGAAAAAAGGCAGGGAAGTAGAGAGGGACGTAAGGAGAGGAGCAGCTTGTGTTTAACTCAGAAGAGTTCCGAAAGCAAAGATTCTGGTGTGAGGCAGGTGATCAACTCTTCCTTCATAATTGGGAGCCTCCCACAAGCGCAAGAGTGCATCCTCCAATCTCTGAGGGAAGGAAATAATCCATCCTCCCTTCTGAGCTGGGTACCTCAAGCAGCCTGGTCAAGTGCCAAGAAATGGTAAGGGAAGCCGGGGTTCTTGTCTGGAAGAACTGCAGGATGCTGGGGGGGATTCCAGAGTCTTGCATTTCTCATAGAGCTTGGATGAAAGCGTATGACCAGTATTTTAGCAGCCCAGCAACCTCCCTTGATGCACCAGAAGATTTGTGTGCCTGGAGAAAAAACCGTAGCCTCTGAGAGGCAGAGAGGCGTGGGAAAGAACCAGCAGCCCCGTTGCTTGTCTATTCTTTCCCTGTTCACTCACAGATTTGCTGCAAAATGTTGGACAAGATCCTTCACCTCTGTAGGTGTTCAGCTCCCCACGGGGGTAACGTGACCCTTCCCAGCTCTGACCCCGCTGACTCTCCCCCCAGGTGGGCTGTAACCCACACGGCCACTGCCTGGTCTCCAGAACCCTGTAAGTTGAGAGTTGCTGCTGGTTGTTTTCAGGTTCCTTTGAAGCTCCCAGATTCCAAGTTTCACAACAGAAGCAAATACTTATAGCACCACCGCATTGCTTTATTATACCATCTTACTCACAACAGCTTTAAAGCTTACCTGTCAACTGTGGAGGCCACAACAACAAGGTCATTTCCATAAAGAAGCGACTTCACTCAAAGCTTCCCTTCGAAGTCTCTGTCAAATAAGAAAGGCCCAAGCTAACTGCTGCCCCTGTTTGCTCCTCTTCGCGTGTCCACTGGATTTATAAATGATGCCTCTTTCAATCCTGTGCCTCAAGCCAGAAGCTGGGAGACATCTATGACCTCTCTCTCTCCCTCAACTCTCCCATCCATCACCAAACCCCAGTTAGCCCATCCACTTCCCTCCTCTTCCATCATGCCAGACCTAAGAGCTCCATCATCTCCCACCTGAGCTACTGCGCTGAGCTCCTAATGCTCTCCCCGCGCCCACTCCCGGGTCCTAGCTGCCTTCCATTCTCCCATCAGGAGGTAATCATTCTAAAGTAAGTCACTTCACCCTCACGCTTTAAAGGCTTCACGGGTCTCCCCATCGCGCTTAAGAGGGTGGTCAGAGTCCTCCCTCTGGGGTAGAAGACCTTACGTGAGCTCTGCGGTCTGTTCTCACGTTCCCTCCCCTCTTGACCACTGTTCCCAACGCCTCATCCTCCTTAGAGCCTCCCCATGTCTGTCCACAACACACGCATACCTGTCCTTCACTCAGCTAATTCCTACTCATGTTGTAGCTGGAATGTCATTTCCCCCACAGGCCTGCCTCATCTCCCTCTCCCAAATAACTCATGTTCTTTTCACAGTCATCTCCAATTATAACTCTGTATTTCCTTGTTCGCCTATTTATAGACCTCTCCCTCAAGAATTTCCAGGAAAGGACGGACCATGTCTGTCGTCTTCATCACAATATACCCATGCTCACCACAAAGACCAGTCCGCCGTGAGCAAATCTTTGTTGAATGACTGACCAAATGAACACCCCTTCTTTTTGCCACTTTATTATCATCTTATAAGCTTTGTCACGAGTGACGCTGAAGATGATAACCTCTCTGTACATTTCTCACTTTCTCAAGAGCCCTCCCTATGAAGTCTCTTTTGGTTTTGGCCTGGGCAGGCCTTATCTGAAGGTTGTCACCCTCTCATGACATGTATCCTCCTTTGCTTAGGGATGCAGGAACTTCACGAGCTTGCCAAGGGCAGGCCTGCTTTCCAGACCTATAGCATGGTGATCAAGCGCTCAAGCTCCAGAGTCGCTCAGCTCTGAGCCTTGAACCTCGTCTCTGCCCCTTCCAGCTAACCTGACTTTGGGGAAGTACCTTAGCCTCAGTCTCTTCAATCCTAAAATGGGGATGATGATAGAACTTAACTGGTAGGTTGTCTTTAGAAACTTAAGGAGGTAGCAAGTGTGAAATGGCTGGTACAGTGCCAGACACATAGCAAGTGTCTGATAAATACAATTGGTTTGCCGTCTCCCTCCACAGGGATTAAAGCATGTGCTGCTGAAGCTGCTGACCAATGCGCCACGAAAGGAGTTCAGGGTGGAGAGTGGAAATGAGGCGCTCTGCTCCGGGAAACTAGCAGACAGGTCTGCAGACAGTTAGATATTCTCAGGAGCTGATTTTTGAGCCCAATTCTTCTGTCTTCTCATATCTAGAAAGACAGTAAAATCCTTCATGGTGCCGACTGTTTCTCATGACTATCTGAGGTTTCATGAGGTCAGCAGAAACTTTTCAACAAAAAAATATGCGCTTCACTGCGAGTATTCCCATTACCAAAATCACATACATGCTGTCCTTCCCTCCTCCCTCTTCGGAACAGTTTCTCAGCGCTGTCTGAGGTGCTGGGCTGCAGTCCTCATTTGCCCAAAATAAAACTCAACTCTCATCTCTCACCTTGCGCCTTTTTTTTAATCAACCAATATTAGCTCCTATTGTTATGTTTCTCTCACCCTCAGGAGGAAAGTTTAAATACCAAGTTCCAGGAGTGGGGAATTTCTGAGGAGGCTTTTTTCTTTGTCTTCTACCTCCCTTCCCTTCACATTATACTCTACCTACCCTACACTTTGCGGTCCCAAAAGGCGGCAACAAAGATGTGACAGATTTTAATTGTCGATCCTGTCCAGCTGAAGCTGTCAGCAGATCTGAAATGGACAAGCTAGCCGCATAAAATTGCGGATGGCCATCATTCAAACTGGCAAGCTGAGCCGAGTTTAGGAGCAGCTAAAATTTTTAAAGTCGAGCCACTCTTTGCTCGAGAGTGTCGATGCGCTGGCATTTGGTGACGGCTCCACGGAGAGCCCCAGCAGGCAGAGAGGGGGCGATGCCAAGCTTTTAGCAGAACACGCCGTGCCGGTCACTCGGCACTCCGCTCCCGCCGCCCTCCCCCACCTCCCGGCCCAGCCGCGCGGGGTTTGAATCCGCGCAGCCGTCGCTCCGTGCAGGCGCTGGGGTGGGGGGAGCTGAGACGCAAGCTCTGTTTGCCCGACTGCTTGTCAGCCAGCCCCCCGCTTCCCTCCGACGTTCATGAGGGTCGAGGTCATGCCGGCGCAGGGAAACCAAACTCCTACGTTTCGGACCCGGTCAAGGCCGGCGTTGAACCCTGCGCAAACGGGGCCGCCCGAGGCAGTCGCGCCCTGCGCTCCCCCGACGGCGACCGCGAGGCGGAGGCTGCGAGCTGAAACCCAGGCGAAACGTAGCCCGGCGGTCCGCTTGGCTGGCTCAGTCGGTGCCTCGCGGGGAGAGCGCACAGCCTTCTATTTATAAGCGAAACCCAGTATTATCGTCCTCTTTTAGGACGCAGAGATCCATTGCAGCGCGGCAGGGGAGACGATGCGCGCCGCGGAGCCGCCTCGCTGGCTGGCGCCGGCGTCATCCGGCCTCAGACCCGCGCGCGCTGGGCAGTGGGAGGGTGCACTCCTGCGGTGGGCGGCAGCGCTGAGCTCTCCAGAGCCCACTCCCCCGGCGGACCCCCAAGGACTCACTCCCGCCCACTGCTTAGCCCCTGTGGAATCCTACGTCTGTTCAGACCGGCAGGACCCGAAAGGCAGAACCGTCATGCGGGCGGGACCCTCCTGTAGATGCAGGGAGGCCCTGGACGCTTCTCACCATCGGAGCTTGACTGCCTGTGGACAAAGGTTTCCGCCCTAGTTCCCTAAGGGACTGTGTTACTCAGGCCTCGCTCAGACCGTTGCTGCAAATAGCTGCAAACTCCCTTCTCCCGCGTTTACAGCCATCTGTGTGGCCGCATGGGTGATATTTAAGGCCTTGGTGACATGTCCAGGTGCTGCGTCCAGTCCCTGACATCCTGGGATACTGGACATTCCCATTTTCCCCAGTTGGTGGAAGTCATCTCCAATATATAAAGAAATGCTCACACCCAGCTCTTGTGTTTGAGTTGTCAAAGTATTTTCAGTTTTTGACAGATGCTATAGGCAGAGGCAGAATCTGATACAGCACTGCCTCCTCAGAAACACAAGATCAAGTCATAGTTCTGGGGGTAAAAATTTAAGCATTCTAGTCTTAGATGTGTGCACAGCATGTTTTATATGATGGGTTTATGTATTTTTCTTATTTTTTACTATTATTTTTTAAACAACTTTCTTGAATAACCATATTTATCAGAGAAACTTTAAACAGCCAGAGTATTTTAATATTAGCTCCAATATACATTAGACATATTTGTTGTTTGACATTAAAGGATTTTGAAGTAAAGATAGAAGCTGAAGCATTCTTCATTTAGAAACAACCTTTTTCTTCTTGTTGGCTCCGCTCCAAAACATATCCTACATCTGTCCCTTCCTCCCCATCTAGACTGCTTCCAGAATAGCTACAAGTCACCATTCATTATCCTTCACCTGGATTTACAAAATAGGCTTCCTGGGTTTTCCTTCTCCCCAATGCAGTCGACCTGCTCCACATAGCAATAGAGTGCTCCTTTAAAATGTTAAGTCAGGCCTCAGATTGTATCTCTGCTCTTTGTGAAACCTTCGCTGGCTACCCATCGTAATGGATTAGACCCCAAAGCCCTCACCACAGCCCGAAAGCAGTGTGTGACCTGGCCGGTCCACCCCACTGGCCCCTTGTCATCGCACCAGCTTCTCACTTTGTGTCAGAGCCTTAAACCCACGGGCTCCTAGCACTTGCTTTTCTCTCGGTGCAGAACTCCCTTTCAGAAGGTCTTCTCAAAGCTGCCCTGCTGGCGTGCCTCCGGTCTCAGCTCAGATATCAGAGATATCAGAGACCTTAGCTGACCACCGTCTGCTCCTCCAGAACTCAGGATCACATCCCCTTGTTTTCTGTTCAGTACAGCAGTTAGCGGGAGCTGGACTGTTGATCCTTTTTCATGTGTTAGAAGTTGGCCCCAGGAAGACAGGCTCCCTGTCTCTCGTTCACTCCTTCTCTTCGGGTTGTAGAACAGTGCCTGTCCACAGCTGGTACTCAGGATACAGTTATTGTGCAAATTATTTGATGTGATTTCCTGATATCTACATGCATAGCATTGTGCATATTCTCCCTTGAATTGTATAGTTATTTTTATACACATATGCTTCCTCTTCTCAAGTGTGAACTCCTGGAAGCAGGATCGTGTTTCATCCCTTTTATTCTCCATGGCCTTATGGAGTCTGGCACATAACAGATATTTAAAATATTTATTAGATTGAAATGCAATAAATGAATAGGTAATAGCCTGATATAATATGACTTTACCCCAGATCTAGTTTTCATCAGGGAAAAATGCAAAAACATTATGCTATCCAAAGGAGTAGATTTGGTGCTTTGATCCTTGTAACACCCTACGCCCCCACCCCAACACTTATTTTCAAAGCACATTCATATTCATTACTTTTTTTGATCTTAATACCAGCTCTGTGAGATGGGCCTTTTGATCCACACTTATACTTTACAAATGTAGGAACTGAAGCTCAGGGGTTTAACCGACTTGCTTAAGCGTGCACAGCGAATATGAAGCAGAGATGGGGCTAGACACTGCTTGTTTCAAACGCCCACAGGTATGGACACATGAAAGTTTACACAGACATGTCCACATTTGCCAACATCTTGCCTTCTCAACCACATCTATGATTTGGATCAAATGGGGTCATAAACGCAGATTATCTTGAACAGAGTTTGGTGCATGACAGGCTCTGAGTAAACGACCTCTTACCAGCGCTACGGTCACCATAATTCCTCCACCCCAGTCAAGAAGAATGTGTCTATCTCCACTTGTCCTTTTTACTACTAGACTGATTCCCAAGTTCCTCCTTATTGTGAAATATTAATGCATCATATTAATTGGATACTTTCACAGATCTGAGCAGGAGCAAATGGATTTTTGCTAACTGGCAACCTACTGCTCTTTCATCTTCTACTCTGCATACAAACCAATGAAAAACATTTGGGAATATCTGTCAGAACACAGCTTGGCTTAAGTTATACAGTTCAATATCAATGAGGAAATGGCATAGTAAATGCCAAGGCTTATCAATCATGAACATACACTAACAAAGCACAGCCCGAATGGTCAGGTAATGTGCAAAATTAGTTTTACAGTAGGCAAAATAAATCAAGAGCCTATTCTGATGATTCATTCATTATTTATTGAGTTTATTTTACGTGCCAAGCTCTGTACTCAGTACTGTGCATACAGAGGTGAGCAAAATTGATGAGGTCCCTGGCGATACAACTCTAGTAGAAAAGATAGGCTCAAACTGAAGAATCACACAACAGAGATCAGTGTTGTAAGAAGGCAGAATATGAGGAATGACAGGGAAGTCAAGAGAATTCCTTGAGGAAGTAATGACTAAGCTGAGCTGTGTCTTGAGCTCATGGGTGGCTCCCTGCCTCCAATAGTTACTAAAGAAGGAAGAAGAGGAAGAAACAATCAAGTACATAAATACTGGATTGGCCAACATGTGTGTGTTTTCTGTAAGATGGTGCAGAAAACCTGAACAAACTTTTTGGCCGACCCAATAATACTAGTAATAAGCATATAATGAGTAACTTTTAAACTCTCTTATTTAATAAATATTCTTGAGTGCCTACTACGTGTCAGGTGGCTGTCTGGTGTTGGGGTTACAGCATTGGTCAAACACAAAAATCCCTGCCCTCATGGACCTACGTTGTAATGAGGGAAGGCATATGATAGACTAGTAAAGAATTGTAATAGAAAGGAATGCAAAATGGTGATTTCTGCAAAAGAGAAAAACAAACTAAGGAAGTAAGCTAGGGAGGTGGGGGGGCGTGGGCAGTAAGATGCTACTGTACGGAGCGTTGCTCCATCGGCCTTCCCTGAGTGATATATTTGAAGGAGACCCAGAAGCAGGAAAGAAACAGTGGAGGGGTCTGAGCAGTCGGTGGGTGACCGCAGAAGGAAGAGCTACCCAACGGGAAGACTGAGAGTGCAAGGCCCGCGAGGCGACCGTGTTACCGACCCGTTTGAGGAAGTACAAGGAGGCCAGTGGGTCTGAGGTGAGCAGAGTAAGCAAGCGGCAACTAGTAGATGAGTTCAGAGGAGGAATGGATTTTAAGAGACCATGGGAGTGAATGCAAAGATTTTAGCTTGTATTCTAAGTGGGATGAGAAGGCATTGGAAGCTTTTGAGCACATGATTAACATTATCACACGTTTCAATAGTCACTCTGGTTTGCTGGGTAGAGAGCACCTACCTTCTAGGCAATGTGTTGTGTCTTAATAGGTGACTTCACTCTAACTTCACAAATCTTAGAGTACCCATTTTACAGGTGAGGAAATCAAGAGGTATGGAGTTTAGGTTTAAGTGCTTACTTAAGGTCACAGGCTAAATAACAGGCAGAGCAGAAATTAAAAGCCAAGAACTGTGATTTCAGCACCTCAGTTGTTAACCACAATATTAGAGACTGGGCTGGTAGGTGATGGTGATTATAGAACAGTAACACCTATCATTCACTGAGGGTCTTCTGTCCTAGCTTTTATTGTTAATTTTATTTCATTCTCACACAAATGCTAGCCGATAGGTCCTGTTGCCCCTTTAATATAGATAAGGAGAGGGAGATTCAGTCAGTGAACATAACTAATCTATGTTCAAACAGTTTATAATTAGAAATTAGAATTAAAACCCAGGGCACTTCGTCTCCTAGGCCCAGGCCTTGTTGACTACCAGATAAGTATATCAAAGTTTTAAATATTTTTATTATAGAGGACCTTTAGAGATCCCCTGGTGGTTTGGTGGCTAAGAATCTGCCTGCCAATGCAGAGAACACAGGTTCGATCCCTGATCCAGGAACTAGGATCTCACACGCCGCAGGATAGCTGGTCCCGTGTGCCACAACTCCTGAGCTCACATGCTGCCAGCTATCGAAGCCCGAGTGCCCGGGAGCCAGCGCGCCGCAGCAGGAGAAGCCGCTGCGATGAGAAAGCCCCGCGCTGCAACGAGAGGAGGCCCTCACGCCAGTAAAGAGCCAGCGCGGCCGGAAAGAAAGGACTTAAAGCTGAATCATGGATTCTAAAAAATTCGTTCCTTTTTTGATCGGAGTGTTTATTCCATGTACTTATATAATTATTGCAATTTGAATTAAGTGTGTATATTCCATTTTCTCTTCGATTAGCTCTTTATTATAATTCTTGATTTTCTTATAGCCTTCTGCCTGGAGAATCAGTATGCCTTTCTAGCTCCCCGATATTTATCCTAAGTTAGTGTTTTTGCCACGTCACATGTAATTCAAGAACTTCGTAACAGTTTAACCTCATCTAGACCCTCAAGTTCTCTGTGATATTATTCATAATTTTACTCCTTTGTTATACTGTCATAAGTATTTCTTTACTTTTGTTTCATAAAGTCAATATTTTCAAATATTTACACATATATTAATCTGCTATAGTGTTCTTTGGTCTTCCCTGCTGGCTCAGATAGTAAAGAATCTGCTTGTAATGCAGGAGACCTGGGTTTGATCCCTGGGTCAGGAAGATCCCCTGGAGGAGAGAACGGCAACCCACTTCAGTTTTCTTGCCTGGAGAATCCCCATGGACCGAGGAGCCTGGTGGGCTACAGTTTCCACGGGGTCCCAAAGAGTTGGACACAACTGGGCGACTTTCACTCACTCACTCATAGTGTTCTTTATTACTTCCCAAAGTCCAGTATTTCTCTCTGGGATTATTTTCCTTTGGTCTGAAAACTTTCCTTTAGTGAATCTTATAGTTGCATTTTCTGGAGACAAAGTCATCAAGGTTTGTTTGTTGGAAAGTATTGTTATTCTGGCTTAACTTTTGAAGTATCTTTTCACTTGATATAATATTTTTCTTTCAGCTCTTAAAAGATGTTAAAACACTATTTTCTTGCTTCCATAGTTTCTATTGAAAAGTCGGCTCTCGGTCTTGATGTTATCACTTGGACAGCAGTGTATTTTGTTTTGTTTTCCCTTGGATCTTTTTCTCTGTGTATTTAGCTTTCATCATTTTTAATATAATGCTCCTAGATGTGGTTTTCATCATTTTTATTCTTAGTGTCCCCTGTTCTTGGATCTGTGGGTTGATATCTTTGACCAATCTTGGGAAATGAGCTGACTGATCACTACACCAATTGCTCTTTTCTAGTCCCTTTCTCTTCTCCCTCTTAGGCAGTTCAGTCATTCAGTCGTGTCTGACTCTTTGTGATCCCATGGACTGCAGGACAACAGGCCCCCCCGTCCATCACCAACTCCCAGAACTTTCTCAAACTCATGCCCATTGAGTCAGTGATGCCATCCAACCATCTCATCCTCTGTCGTCCCCTTCTCCTCCTGCCTTCAATCTTTCCCAGCATCAGGGTCTTTTCCAGTGAGTTAGTTCTTCACATCAGGTGGCCAGAGTATTGGAGTTTCAGCTTCAGCATCAGTCGTTCCAATGAATATTCAGGGCTGATTTCCTTTAGGATGGACTTGTTGGCTCTCCTTGCAGTCCAAGGGACTCTCGAGAGTCTTCTTCAACACTACAGTTCAAAAGCATCAATTTTTTGGCACTCAGCTTTCTTTATAGTCCAACTCTCACATCCATACATGACTACTGGAAAAACCATAGCCTTGACTAGATGGACCTTTGTTGGTAAAGTAATGTCTCTGCTTTTTAATGTGCTATCTAGGTTGGTCATAACTTTCCTTGCAAGGAGTAAGTGTCTTTTAATTTCATGGCTGCAGTCACCATCTGCAGTGATTTTGGAGCCCCCCAAAATAAAGTCTGTCACTGTTTCCACTGTTTCCCCATCTATTTGCCATGAAATGATGGGACCAGATGCCGTGATCTTAGTTTTCTGAATGTTGAGCTTTAAGCCAACTTTTTCACTCTCCTCTTTCACTTTCATCAAGAGGCTCTTTAGTTCTTCTTCACTTTCTGCCATAAGGGTGGTGTCATCTGCTTATCTGAGGTTATTGATATTTCTCCCAGCAATCTTGATTCCAGCTTGTGCTTATCCAGTCCATATGTTGTGCTCTGCATATAAGTTAAATAAGCAGGATGACAATATACAGGCTAGACATACTCCTTTCCTGATTTGGAAGCAGTCTGTTGTTCCATGTCTAGTTCTAAATGTTTCTTCTTGACCTGCATACAGATCTCGCAGGAGGCAGGTCAGGTGGTCTGGTATTCCCATCTCTTGAAGAATGTTCCACAGTTTGTTGTGATCCACACAGTCAAAGGCTTTGGCATAGTCAATAAAGCAGAAGTAGATGTTTTTCTGGAATTCTCTTGCTTTTTTAATGATCTGATGGAAGTTGGTAATTTGACCTCTGGTTCCTCTGCCTTTTGTAAATCCAGCTTGAACATCTGGAATTTCATGGTTCACGTACTGTTGAAGCCTGACTTGAAGGATTTTGAACATTACTTTGCTAGTGTGTGAGATGAATGCAATTATGTGGTAGTTTGAACATTCTTTGGCATTGTCTTTCTTTGGAACTGGAATGAAAACTGACATTTTCCAGTACTGTGGTCACTGCTGAGTTTTCCAGATTTGCTGGCATATTCAGTACAGCACTTTCACAGCATCATCTTTTAGGATTTGAAATAGCTCAAGTGGAATTCCATCACCTCCACTAACTTTGTTTGTAGTGATGCTTCCTAAGGCCCACTTGACTTTGCATTCCAGGATGTCTGGCTCTAGGTGAGTGATCACACCATCGTGGTTTCCTGGGTCATGAAGATCTTTTTTCTACTGTTCTTCTGTGTATTCTTGCCTCTTCTTCTTAATATTTTCTGCTTCTGTTAGGTCCATGCCATTTCTGTCCTTTATTGAGCTCATCTTTGCATGAAATGTTCCCTTGGTATCTCTGATTTTCTTGAAGAGATCTCTAGTCTCTTCTCCCTCTAGGATTTTAATTATACATGCATTGGATCTTTTGACTATGTTCTACATGTCTTTTATGTTTTGTTCTGTTTTTCTCACTCCCCACACTTGTGTTTCAGTTTGGGTTTTCTTCCTTTCTTTTTTTAAACTAATCTTGCCTTTGAATAAAGTATGCTGTGTTCCATATGCTATTAAACTCATCTAGTGAATTCTATGGTTTAGATAATGTATTATTGTATTTTTCAATTTCAGAATGTTCATTTGATTTTTTTAGCATGTCAATTTTGTTGAAATGTTTAATCTTTTAATCAGTTTCTCCTCTATTTTCCTTAGTATAATAATCTTAATTATTTAAAATTCTTTTCTGCTAATTACCATACTTGAGTTATCTGTGGATATGCTTCTATTGTTTAATTTTTTTCCTCTTGATTATCAACCACATCTTCCATTCTCTTCTCATGTTAGTAATTTTAACTTGTAGCATAGACTTTGGTTTTTAAAAACAACACAAAACAAAAAAATCCGGAGATTGCTTGGCTGAAATCTTTTACCAGCAAGGGTTCCTCCTTTTCTCTGATAGGCAGATAGGCAAAAATTGAGTTGGATATGAGTTTGGATTGCAGTATTTGTGTTCAGTTCACCTCTGGTTTGTCACTGTTCTTTGCAGAGAGTTCTTTTGGATTTTCAATTGGAAACCTAACAGCTCCCTGTCTTTTCAGCTCTAAAAGTCCTGCTCATCAGAGATTTTGGGTTTATAGCTTAGCTTTCTGCTTCACACAGGTTCAAAGTCTGGCAAATGATTTGAGAGGAAGAACTGTTGTGCATTCATTTCGAACCCATTATTTCTAGTGGGACTGTGTCTCCTATACACTGCATACTGTAAGAGTTTTTACTTTCTCGTTCTGTTTCAACTCACATAAATTTTCCCTACCACCTCGGAGCAGAAGGGAATGAGTCTTACAGTTCTCTAATTCATTATTTCAGTCTCATACCTTCACCAAGGGTTCTGCTGTATGTTCTTTTTCCCAGTAGAGTCCTTCTTCTTGGCCTAAATCCAGTCTGTCCCAAAATGGACAAATGCTCCTTGGGAAACAAACAGTTGGTAATGTAAGCTCACTTAGAAATTTTAGTTTATTTAATTCTCTTTGCATCCATAGCTCTTCAGTGTCTTTTATGATATTGGAAGGTACCTTTTCTTTTTTTCTTTTGCTATGGTGTAGATGTTAGCCTGCTGTGACCTTTTACATTTTATCCATGGGTAAAAGTGCCTCTCAGATGCATAAAGGGTTAGAAATTTTGGAGTTGGAAAGGACTTTGGCATTTACCTAATATAGATACCTCACTGAATATATAGAAAAATAGATACTCAGAATGGTAAAGTGTTTTATTCTAGACTCCAACTAATGTTAGAAATTAGACCTGAGGAAAGCTTTAAGGTGGGCCTCCTGATCCTAAGTTCTGCATTCAGGAGGACAAGAAGGAGAAAAAGAGGCAGAGATAAAAAGAATATACCATGGAAAGGTCTCCACCTGAAAAAGAGAGCAGTATTGGAGCCTTTGTTGTAGTCATTCAAATGATCAGCCCTCAAAAATTCATGTTGGAAGACCTAGCTAAGGCCTTCTGAGTCAATCATAAAATCTAACATTTGCTTATTCCTGATTTTCCTACCTTGTTTGAAAACAGGATTTAAAATGGCATGTCAATAAGAGGTCCTTCAGGGAAGGTTACAGATGGGGCAGATAGCAAGGATATGTGAAGAGCCGGAAAGGCTGTTATCAGAAAGCTGAGAACATTATCCTTGGCAGAAGGATATTGGTAGCAAATGAAATTTCAAGGTGTCGTGGAAGTTGGAGGCTCATGAATTACTCTGCTCAATAGAATAACTGAGACAAAGACTGGATTCATGTCCTCAAAAACATAATAAGTAAATCTTTCTATCTCTTTCTGAAGGGAGAGTTTGTCACTATTATCTTTCTCCCCTCTATCATTGTTGAGCTAATCAAAGTTTGAAAGGAAGGAAAGAGAGGGTAGGATTCAGCTCAGCTCAGTCGCTCAGTCGTGTCTGACCCTTTGTGACCTCATGAACCGCAGCACGCCAGGCCTCCCTGTCCATCACCGTCTCCCGGAGTTTACCTAAACCCATGTCCAATGTGTCGGTGATGCCATCCAACCATCTCATCCTCTGTCGTCCCCTTCTCCTCCTGCCCTCAATCTTTCCCAGCATCAGGGACTTTTCCAATGAGTCAGCTCTCCCCATCAGGTGGCCAAAATATTGGAGTTTCAGCTTCAGCATCAGTCCTTCCAACGAACATTCAGGACTGATCTCCTTTAGAATGGACTGGTTGGATCTCCTTGCAGTCCAAGGGACTCTCAAGAGTCTTCTCCAACACCACAGTTCAAAAGCATCAATTTTTTGGCACTCAGCTTTCTTTATAGACAACTCTCACATCCATACATGACTACTGGAAAAACCATAGCCTTGACTAGACAGACCTTTGTTGGCAAAGTAATGTCTCAGTGTAGGATTAATGAGACCAAATTCTGGATCCTGGAGCAGAGCGATTAATTTCTTCTCAAGATGTATACACACAGACAGACACACACCCCAGCTGCAAGGTTCAGGGGCGACAGATTCCCTTGGACCCAATCCTAACTAAAGAGCTTCCGGGAAGACTTCTTGGGCAGAGCATCCAGAGAAATTGGACTTGTAAGCCATTTTGGCCTTTCATTTCCTTCCTTTTGCCTAAAGCAATGCCTACAGGTGCCAGGGACACAAAAGTTTCTAAATAAGGATGACAGAGCTGGCAGACAAGTTTAGCTGCCCATCCCAGACCTGAACAGGCCTCCCCAGGCTTCTTAACTTGTTGTATGAGACAATTAAATTCCTTACTTGGGACTTCAGTGGTTCAGACTCTGTGCTTTCTCTACCGGGCTCATAGGTTTGATCTCTGGTGGGGAAAGTAAGATTCTACAGCAGAGAAATGCGCCCCCCCCAAAAAAAAACCCTATAAATCCCTTAACGTGCTTAAAAAAAGGAGCAAAACACCCTTCCTGAGATGCTCCCCACATTTCTACCCACACATCAAGCCCTCACCTCATACACGACATTGGAAGAACCATTTGAATTTACAGAAAGTCAAACCCTGGGAAGATACTTGAAAATAAATGTTATTTTTATATTTGAAATTTAATATGATAGTTTATGTTTATTTAACATTTGTGGTATTTTGTCCTATTCTTGATTGAAATTTTATATCTCTACCCAAGCCTAGAATGGGCATTGCTAAGCAATTTAGCAGTGTAAGTAAGTAACACTGTGGGGTTCAGGATCAGTGGGAAGTAGTATGTTCAGACTTCTTAGAGAAACACACTGTATTTAAGGATATTATCTCACTATTGTCTACATGCAAATGTTTACTATTTGTAAATGATTCACATCTCTTCGTTCAGTTCAGTTCAGTTCAGTCACTCGGGCGTGTCCGACTCATTGTGATCCCGTGAACCGAAGCACACCAGGCCTCCCTGTCCATCACCAACTCCCGGAGTTTACCTAAACACATATCCATTGAGTCAGTGATGCCATCCAATCGTCTCATCTTCTGCCATCCCCTTCTCCTCCTGCCCTCAATCTTTCCCAGCATCAGGGTCTTTTCAAATGAGTCAGCTCTTCGAATCAGGCGGCCAAAGTGTCGGAGTTTCAGCTTCAGCATCAGTCCTTCCAATGAACACCCAGGACTGATCTCCTTTAGGATGGACTGGATGGATCTCCTTGCAGTCCAAGGGACTCTCAAGAGTCTTCTCCAACACCACAGTTCAAAAGCATCAATTCTTCTGCACTCAGCTTTCTTTATAGCACAACTCTCACATCCATACATGACTACTGGAAAAACCATAGCCTTGACTGGATGGACCTTTGTTGACAAAGTAATGTCTCTGCTTTTTAATATGCTGTATAGCTTGGCCGTAACTTTCCTTGCAGGGAGTAAGCGTTAAATTTCATGGCTGCAAACACAATCTGCAGTGATTTTGGAGCCCAAAAAATAAAGTCTGACACTGTTTCCACTGTCTCCCCATCTATTTCCAATGAAGTGATGGGACCAGATGCCATGGTCTTAGTTTTCCGAATGTTGAGCTTTAAGCCAACTTTTTACTCTCCTCTTTCACTTGCATCAAGAGGCTCTTTAGTTCCTCTTCACTTTCTGCAATAAGGATGGTGTCATCTGCATATCTGAGGTTATTGATATTTCTCCCAGCAATCTTGATTCTAGCTTGTGCTTTATCCAGCCCAAATTTCTCATGATGTACTCTGTATATAAGTTAAATAAGCAGAGTGACAATATACAGCCTTCATGCACTCTTTTTCCTATTTGGAACCAGTCTGTTGTTCCATGTCCAGTTCTAACTGTTGCTTCCTGACCTGCATACAGGTTTCTCAAGAGGCAGGTCAGGTGGTCTGGTATTCCCATCTCTTTCAGAATTTTCCACAGTTTATTGTGATCCACACAGTCAAAGGTTTGGCATAGTCAATAAAGCAGAATAGATGTCTCGCAGCAATTTCTGTGACCAACCCCCATTTCTTTAAAATTACCCACTGTCAATGATAGCTAGCATTTCTTGAGTAACTGCTGTGCACAAGGCATTTTCCTAAGCAAGGAACACTTTCTGCAAGTCTATTGCATTTCATCTTTACAGTAGTTCTATGAGGTAGGTATAACTACTATTCTCCTTTAAAACGAAGGAATTTGAGACTTAGCAAGGTTGAGTATCTTGCTCAAGGACACATAATAAAGGGGGAGGTCAGTTCAGTCTGACCCAAAAGCCCATGTGCTAATAACTTTATGCTTATCAGAATGCTCTTTCAGTAGCTCCAAACTTAATGGTGCAAATCTTTCTTTATGAGTGTTTGTCAATTGTGGCTGGTTCCTGAACAACAACTCCATCCTTTCTTCCACTCTCTGTTGGTCCTGTTAGGGACCAATCTTCTCTCTCAGATAGTGGTAGTCAAGCTGAGTTGCCTGGAGCACAAAAAAAAGAAATGAGCAATTTGGGGAAGCAAGACTGACCTGGTATGTTGTCTGCAGCAGCCCCCTGGCTGGGTTTCAGCACATCCTTATTGCATAGCCTGAGGGCATTGCCTTTGGTTTTCTTTACCTGTAACAGTGGGACATTATTGATGTTGCAAGGTTGGGAAGGGACAGTAATGACGTACTATAAGTGCACAGGTCAATGCAGACACATGATAATATTTGTCAAATAGAAATTCCCTTCCCCTTCCTCGTCTTATCATTAATACATCCTTGTGGAATATCTCTCTTCAAAGTTAGCACCTTGTCTAGGAGATTCTTTAGGGCTTCCCTGGTGGCTCAGAGGTAAAGAGTCTGCCTGCAGTGTCTGTGTTGGGAAGATGCCCTGGAAAAGGAAATGGCAACGCACTCCAGTGTTCTCGCCTGGAAAATCCCATGGACGGAGAAGCCTGGCAGGCTACAGTCCATGGGGCCACAAAGAGTCCGACACGAGTAATGCTTTCACTTTTACTCTCTAAGAGATTTTTGGAACACACTGCTGATATTCACTTTACAAATAACGAGGAGGCTTGTGAGGTCACCTTTAGACAAGCAATTCTTCACTTCTTATTTTGTCTTCATAATTCTAATATGGTTGACTCTTGAACACAGGGGTTAAGGGCAGCAATCCTCACATAATGGAAAATCCATGTATGACTTTTGACTCCCCCCAAATTTGACTATTAATAACCTACTCTTGACTAAAAACCTTACTGATAATGTAGTTGATTAACCTATATTTTGTATGTTATGTGTATATCTCTCTATATTTTATGCATTCATGTCATACCTAACTTTTTCTTTTTTTTTTTCAATTTTTTTTCAGGCTATGTGATTTGTCTGTGAGTTTGTTCAAGTTGCTGCAGATGTCCCAAATTTTTTCCAATAAATTTACTGAAAAAAAAATGTGTGTATGAGTGGATCTGCATAGTTCAAATGCGTGCTGTTCACGGGTTAACTGAACTTGCTTTTCATGTGGTCCTTTAATTTAAAAGTTACCCCAAACCCCCACTGACATAGGATTTCCAGCCCTCCCTCCCCCTTCACCCCAACAAAGGAATGCCCTAATAACATACCCAGGAAGTAGAACCCAGGATTTCTTTTCTTTGTCTGTAGTCATGTGAAGTTGAACAGCCCTGCTTTACTGGGGGACGTTTTTCTCCTGTGATTAATTTGACTTCATGGCAAACTCAAGCCGTTGGCCTCCAGGTGGAGCTGCATGAAAGACAGAAAGACGGGAAAAGAGAAAAACACCAGGTCGGAACCCCGGAGATGCCAACGACAGTGAAACAGTGGTGGTGTGGGGCCCTTAGGGGATTGCGGGAAGAGCGTGACTTGTGAAATGATTCAGCCGGTTTAATTCCACGAGAATGTGAAGACACTGCCAATGTGCTTAGCCAGCCCAGGGTGTGATGCGAGGGGAATGAGACCCGGTCTCCACGGAGCCGGAAGTCTGAGAGCGTCACAGACTCTTGAAGGAAGAGCCCAGAACACGTGTGCATGTGTGCTCAGGTGTACCTGACTCTGAGTCCACGGACCCGGAGCCTGACCGGCTCCTCTGCTCACGGGATGCTCCTGGAAAGAATGCTGGAGTGGGTAGCCAAGCTCTCCTCCAAGGCATCTTTCTGACCCAGGGATCAAACACGCGTCTCCGGCATTGCAGGCAGTTTCTTTACCGCTGAGCCACTGAGGAAGCCCAGAACCCATCACACTCAGCGGTAAGCTGTGGTGCAGCCTGGGTCATGGTTCCATAGATGACGGAAAGGCTAGTGTCTATTTTTTTCTGCCTGCTATTCTATTCCAGGTACTAAATTATATGGGTTAAATCGGTTCAGTTCAGTTCAGTTCAGTTGCTCAGTCGTGTCTGACTCTTTGCAACCCCATAAAGCGCAGCACGCCAGGCCTCCCTGTCCATCACCAACTCCCGGAGTTTACTCCAACTCATGTCCATTGAGTCAGTGATGCCATCCAGCCATCTCATCCTCTGTCGTCCCCTTCTCCTCCTGCCCCCAATCCCTCCCAGCATCAGGGTCTTTTCCAATGAGTCAACTCTTCGCGTGAGGTAGCCAAAGTACTGGAGTTTCAGCTTCAGCATCAGTCCTTCCAATGAACACCCAGGACTGATATTCTTTAGGATGGACTGGTTGGATCTCCTTGCAGTCCAAGGAACTCTCAAGAGTCTTCTCCAACACCAACACCACAGTTCAAAAGCATCAATCCTTCAGCACTCAGCTTTCTTCACAGTCCAACTCTCACATCCATACATGACTACTGTAAAAACCATAGCCTTGACCAGATAGACCTTTGTTGACAAAGTTATGTCTCTGCTTTTAAATATACTGTCTAGGTTGGTCATAGCTTTCCTTGCAAGGAGTAAGCGTCTTTTAATTTCATGGCTGCAAACACAATCTGCAGTGATTTTGGAGCCCAAAAAATAAAGTCTGACACTGTTCCCACTGTCTCCCCATCTATTTCCCATGAAATGATGGGACCGGATGCCATGATCTTAGTTTTCTGAATGTTGAGCTTTAAGCCAACTTTTTCACTCTCTTCTTTCACTTTCATCAAGAGATTCTTTAGTTCTTCTTCACTTTCTGCCATAAGGGTGGTGTCATCTGCATATCTGAGGTTATTGATATTTCTCCCAGCAATCTTGATTCTAGCTTGTGCTTCTTCCAACCCAGCGTTTCTCATGATGTATTCTGTATATAAGTTAAATAAGCAGAGTGACAATATACAGCCTTGATGTATTCCTTTTCCCATTTGGAACCAGTCTGTTGTTCCATGTCCAGTTCTAACTGTTGCTTCCTGACTGGCATACAGGTTTCTCAAGAGGCAGGTCAGGTGGTCTGGTATTCCCATCTCTTTCAGAATTTTGCACAGTTTATTCTGATCCACACAGCTAAAGGCTTTGGCATAGTCAATAAAGCAGAAATAGATGTTTTTCTGGAACTCTCTTGTTTTTTCAATGATCCAGTGGATGCTGGCAATCTGATCTCTTGTTCCTCTGCCTTTTCTAAAACCAGCTTGAACATCTGGAAGTTCATGTTTCACATGTTGCTGAAGCTGGGCTTGGAGAATTTTGAGTATTACTTTACTAGCATGTGAGATGAGTGCAATTGTGTGGTAGTTTGAGCATTCTTTGGCATTGCCTTTCTTTGGGATTGGACTGAAAACTGACCTTTTCCAGTCCTGTGGTCACTGCTGAGTTTTCCAAATTTGCTGACATATTGAGTGCAGCACTTTCACAGCATTATCTTTCAGGATTTGAAATAGCTTAGCTGGAATTCCATCACCTCCACTAGCTCTGTTTGTAGTGATGCTTCCTAAGGCCCACTTGACCTCACATTCCAGGGTGTCTGGCTCTAGCTGAGTGATCACACCATCATGATTATCTGGGCCATGAAGATCTTTTTTCTATAGTTCTTTGGTGTATTCTTGCCACCTCTTCTTAATATCTTTTGCTTCTGTTAGGTTCATACCATTTCTGTCCTTTATTGAGCCTATCTTTGCATGAAATGTTCCCTTGGTATCTCTAATTTTCTTGAAGAGATCTCCATTCTTTCCCATTCTGTTGTTTTCCTCTATTTCTTTGCATTGGTCACTGAGGAAGACCTTCTTATCTCTCCTTGCTATTCTTTGGAACCCTGCATTCAAATAGGAATATCTTTCCTTTTCTCCTTTGCTTTTCACTTCTCTTCTTTTCACAGCTATTTGTAAGACCTCCTCAGACAGCCATTTTGCTTTTTTGATTTCTTTTCCATGGGGATGGTCTTGATCCCTGTCTCCTGTACAATGTGACGAACCTCCACCCATAGTTCATCAGGCACTCTATCAGATCTAGACCCTTAAATCTATTTCTCACTTCCACTGTATAATCATAATGAGTTTGATTAGGTCATACTTGAATGGTCTGGTGGTTTTCCCTACTTTCTTCAGTTTAAGTCTGAATTTGGCAATAAGGAGTTCATGATCTGAGCCACAGTCACCTCCTGGTCTTTTTTCTGCTGACTGTATAGAACTTCTCCATCTTTGGCTGCAAAGAATATAATCATCTGATTTTGGTGTTGACCATCTGGTGATGTCCATGTGTAGAGTCTTCTCTTCTGTTGTTGGAAGAGGGTGTTTGCTATGACCAGTGCGTTCTCTTGGCAAAACTCTATTAGCCTTTGTCCTGCTTCATTCTGTACTCCAAGGACAAATTTGCCTGTTACTCCAGATGTTTCTTGACTTCCACTTTTGCATTCCAGTCCCCTATAATGAAAAGGAGATCTTTTTTGGGTGTTCATTCTAAAAGGTCTTGTAGGTCTTCATAGATCCGTTCAACTTCAGCTTCTTCAGTGTTACTGGTTGGGACCTAGGGTTGAATTACTGTGATATTGAATGGTTTTCCTTGGAAACAAACAGAGATCGTTCTGTCATTTTTGAGATTGCATCCAAGTACTGCATTTTGAACTCTTTTGTTGACCTTGATGGCTACTCCATTTCTTCTAAGGGATTCCTGCCCACAGTAGTAGATATAATGGTCATCTGAGCTAAATTCACCCACTCCAGTCTATTTTAGTTCACTGATTCCTAGAATGTCGATGTTCACTCTTGCCATCTCCTGTTTGACCACTTCCAATTATAATGAGTATAAATTGAATATACTCATTTAATTTAACCCTAAAAATGAGTCTTTGACATGAGCACATTTTGATAGTGAGGCAATTGAAATGCAAAGAGATTAAGTAACCTGTTTAGGACCCAACAGCAAGCAAACTATAGGATTTCAGTCTAGATCTCTCTGAATAAATACAACCAAGCCTTCAGATAGCTGAGAGCCACTTGCTAGCTGTAGGTCTAACTTTTGAATGCCTCAGTTTCCCTGTGTGATGAGTGGAGCTATTAGCGTTGCACGCGCGTCGCGTGGGGGTAGCGCTTTGCCCCAGCCCCCTGCCTGGCAACCTGCCTCTCTCCTTGTTCTTTAGTGTCCAGTCTGACTCTCTGTAACCCCGTGGACTGGAGCCCACCAGGCTTCTCTGTCCGTGGGGTTTCTCAGGTAAGGATCCTGGCGTGGGTTGCTGTTTCCTTCTTCAGGGGCTCTTCCCCACTGAGGGATTGAGCCCGTGTCTCCTGCATTGCAGGCAGGGAGCCTGCGCCGCACGTTAGCCCCTGAAATCAGGCTTTGTGGCCCTCTCAGCAGACGATCCTGCTCCAGAAGAAGTCTACAGACCGGGGGGCACCCGATGCAAGGGCCGGAAGTAGCAAGTGACAGTTCACAAAGCCAACTCAATTTTGTGGGTCCCAAGGCCTGACTGTTCAGTGTTTCCTGGATTCCTGTGACACCACACTACAGCCTTACAACAATCCCCCAACCTCCACTCCTTCCTGCTCTCTGGGGCTGAATTGAGCTTTTGTTACCTGTGACCGGCAGATCCCTGACTAGAACAAATGCTTTCCTCATAGGGTTATTGTGAAGTGTCCGGCAGATAAGGTAAATTACAAAGGGCAAGATTGATGAGACGAGAGCTATTTATCTTAGTGAGTAAAATAGCAATTTGGCCTTTATAATTGAGTCCTGGGATGCTCAGTTTATGGAATGGTTCATTATGTTGAAAGGAGGATATGCACAAATTTGAAGGCTGCTTTTCCTGCCAGGAGGAATCAAAGTGGCTGATATTCATGTCAGACTGAAGACATGCAACATCCTCCCCACCCCATACCCCTGGGTTCTCTGCATTCTGGAGAGGATGGCTCCAGGCTGCTCATCTGGGAATCACCTTAAATTTGGTTTCCACTAGAGCCAGACTGCCCTGCGGAATCTTCTAGAGGGATTTGTAGATTGCCTGAGTGAATAGGCTGAGAGGCTGGCTGATCATGTGCTGTCTCTGTGGTGCGAAGGTTCTGAGAGCCGTGTGCACCCCAACTCCAAGGGAAGTTTCCCCAAGGTGACCTCTTAACTGATCTGCTTCAGTTGAATCTGCTGGTCATGTCTCTTGCCATGGCCAAAGCAATGGCTTAGACATAAACACAGCCTGAGAGTATAGAGCTGCTTCTTGTAAAATAAAATATACTCCACACTGCACTGGACATTTTATGTCTGGCTTATTTAGTATCACAAGTGCTTTGCTTTTCAGTAGGTTTAAAGAGCCAGTCAGAAACAACACACTTTCTGAGGCCATCTTATTCTTCGTGGGGTCGCATGTTGCGCTATTTATCATGGCTCTCAGGGTGCCAAGCCTTCCTTTGTCGCTTCATAGCTTTAAGCCCTCTCAGATTAAGGCAAAATCATTTTTGCCTGAGTCTCCCCTTTGACCCCCTCAACCTGTACCCCGCATTTGCCTGCTTTCTCTGGGGTCACATAACTTCACTCTCCACTAGCCAGTAAGGCAGCAGAGTAAGGATTTTTTTTTTCAGTGAGTTTCCCCGTGGCAGCTTTATTATTTAACTCAGACCACGTAAATCACTAGTTGGAGGTGGCTTTTGGGTGAACCTTGTTCTGAATCTCAATTGACGGATGCAAAGGCACTCTGTATTTTCCTGCTACTTTTATGAATCTCACTTTTTTCAGCTATTACCCATTAGGATCAGTTATGACCCTTTAAAATAAAGTGCTGTTCATTGGCATTACGAAGAGTTCCCCTCTCTCTCCAATAAAAGAGCACGTCAACGCTCTCTGTCTTTGGGAGAATTTTGAAAGATGTTTAAGGAAGAGGATCTGGGATAGCTTTTAATCCAGATGATTCCTTGGATGAGAATTCTGAAGGCTGCTTTGTGGTTGGTGTCCTTTAATTACTAACATCATCAGAAAAAGAAACCCCACCCTAATCTCCCATCAGTGGATCACATTGTAGGCTCTCAGATATAAATCTCTGTTTAGAACACCCTCTCCATGGTGGGTGGCAGAGGGCAGTGGGACTTTCCCAGTTGCCTTCTCTGTGTATTAAGATCTTGGTGGCAGGGTTTACCCAGGACAGATATCTATCTACAACTCTACCAAAGGGCTTAACCTGGGACCTTATGTAAACATTCACTAGGCCTGTGAATGATAAATAATATATACAAATACATAATAAAGGTGAACACTGATTATTGACCACATGCCAGGCATGAAGCCTACCTCATCCTCTGAGCAACCCTATGAGGTAAAAATAAGAGCCAGGATTTACTGAACTCTCGTTATGTGCCAGGAATAGTTCCAAGTGTCATCTATGTACTAACTTATTCAGTCCTCCCAATAGCCTCAGGGTGTGGGGGCAGTTTTGGACCCATTTTATAAGTGAGGAAGCTGGGTACACAGAAAGGTCAGGTGACTTGTCCAAGGTCATGCAGCTGGTAGGTGGTGAAGTTGGAATTCAAACACAGCAGTCTGATTTCAAATCCCACGAGATAACCATCTCTGCAAAAGAGGCATGGGGGGCCAGCGAAGCTTCCAGTGCCCTCTGTGATGAAGGGAATAGTGGCTGCTTGCATACGGTCAGGACTTCTCTGCGCTCACGTTCCACTGATCCTTCCTGCAGCCGCCGCACCGCTTTTGCTGCAGCCAGCCTGTGTGGGAATGGTGTCGGCTCCTCGTGGGGGCTCTGCTTCTGTCTAGAGAGAGTTCTCCACCTCTGCTCACGTAATTTCTCATCTTTCCCTTTAAATACAGTCTTTGTCTGTTGATTTCTATGGAGAGTGGCTCCCTCCATACTTTCTCCGACATATCTCCCTCTAATTGTCAAGGAAGGCCTCTCTCTGGGTTTGTTTACACGGCTCCGTGGCTCTGTCTGCTCCCACCGTGCCCTCCTTGCCCTGTCTCTGCGCCTCTCCTCTATTAGCATTCTCGGCCACATTAAGCTGTGAAAAGAGCCATGTTTCTCTGCCTTTGCTAGGCAGAAGCATTTTGATGTTGGGATTTTCAGCTAAAAGGTGAATGTCCCATTGAGCACCTGTAGGATACCCAGACAGCATATTAAAAAGCAGAGACACTACTTTACCAACAAAGGTCTGTCTAGTCAGGCTATGGTTTTTCCAGTGGTCATGTATGGATGTGAGAGTTGGACTATAAAGAAAGCTGAGTGCTGAAGAATTGATGCTTTTGAACTGTGGTGTTGGAGAAGACTCTTGAGAGTCCTTTGGACTGCAAGGAGATCAAACCTGTCAGTCCTAAAGGAGGTCAGTCTTGAATATTCATTGGAAGGACTGATGTTGAAGCTGAAGCTACTATATTTGGCCACCTGATGTGAATAACCGACTCATTTGAAAAGATCCTGATACTGGGAAAGATTGAAGGCAGGAGGCAAAGGGGATGACAGAGAATGAGACGGTTGGATGGCATCACTGACTCAATGGACATGAGTTTGAGTAAACTCCAGGAGTTGGTGATGGACAGGGAGGCCTGGCATGCTGCAGTCCATGGGGTCGCAGAGAGTCAGACATGACTGAGCAACTGAACTGAACTGAACTGAGGATACAATTAAATCTCTCCCAGTCTTATAACAGCTCAGGAGTGTTCTGATTTGTTTCAAGCAGGTTACCAAAAAAACAGGAATCCTGCCTTCTATGTAGAGCCAAAGTAAGGAGGAATGGACGTGGACTTTGAAACCAAGCAAAGCTGAATTTGTGTTGCAGTTCTGGTACCCACTGTCTGTGTGGCCTTTGACTACTTGCTGAACCTCTCTGAGCTTTCTTCTTCTATGAAGCAGATATAAAAATACCTCACAGAACTTCCTGAGGATCAAAAATTATAGTAGATGTGATGTTCCTGGTACAGACTAGGTATGCAATTGTTTTTCTTTCTTCCATCAAGTTTCCTGTTCTGCCAGTATCTTGCTGTTGAACTTAACCTCTTTGGAACTTGTTTTCCTCATTTTTAAAATGAGATATGACGATCAGTAACTGCCAGGGTCTCTTTCAGCTCTAAGTGTCTCCTATATCAGTCTTGATAAAGGTGCTAAGGGGTTTCCTTATGTTGCCTCATGTGATCCTCTTCATAACCCTTTGAATCAGGTCTAAATATACGGATGAGAAAGCTGAAACTCAGGAAGAATGAGTAACTGGTCAGAGTTATTTAACTATCAGTTGGCTAGGAAATGAAGGTTTGAACCCAGAGTCTACACATCATATCAGCAGCCTGAACTGTAGGGCTCAGAGATACACACAATAGATCGTTTTATAACGGCTGCTCGGCAGTAGCCCTCAATGCCCTCAACCACGCACTGCCCATACGATGATGGGCAGAATGTGCCCTGCCCAGTAGGCTTACGTTTCTTGTTCTTCAGTTCCTAAGTAGTGTCTGACTCTGAGACCCCATGGACAGCACACCAGGATCCTCTGTCTTCCATTATCTCCCAGAATTTGTGCAAATTCACATCCATCAAGTCAGCGATGCTATCTGACCACCTCATCCTCTGACAAACCCTTCTTTGCCTTCATCCTTCCCCAGAACCAGGATCTTCTCCAATGAGTTGGCTCTTCACATAAGTGGCCAAAGTGTTGGAGCTTCAGCTTCAGCACCAGTTCTTCCAGTGAGTATTCAGGGTTGATTTCCTTTAGAATTGACTGTTAGATCTCCTTGCAGTCCAAGGGACTCTCAGAAGTCTTCTCCAGCACCACAATTCAAAAGTATCAATTCTTTGACACTTAGCCTTCTTTATGGTTCAACTCTCACACCCATACATGACTATTGGGAAACCATAGGTTTGACTACATGGACCCTTACATGGATGTCTCTGCTTTTTAATACACTGTCAAGGTTGGTCATGCTTTCCTTCCAAGGAGCAAGTATCTTTTAATTTCATGGCTGCAGTCACCATCTGCAGTGATTTTGGAGCCCAAGAAAATAAAGTCTGTCACTATTTCCATCCCCGCCCCCCATTCTATTTGCCATGAATTGATAGGAACAGATGCCTTAATGTTAGTTTTTTTTTTTTTTTAATGTTGAGTTTCAAGTCAACTTTTTCACTCTTCTCTTTCATCCTCATCAATAGGCTCTTTAGTTTCTCTTCACTTTTTGCCATTAGGGTGATGTCATCTGCATATCTGAGGTTATTGATACTTTTCCTGGCAATCTTGATTCCAGTTTGTGATTCATCCAAGCTGTACAGTCATCCATGTACACATTTCACATGACACTCTGCATATGAGTTAAATAAGCAGAGTGACAATATACAGCCTTGACATACTTCTTTGCCAAATTTTGAGCCAGTCATTCCATGTCCAGTTTTAACTGAACTGGACAGTTCTTGCTTCTTGACCTGCACACAGGTTTCTCAGGAGACAGGTAAGGTGGTCTGGTAGTCCCATATCTTTAAGAATTTTCCATTGTTTGTTGTGATCCACACAGTCAAAGGCTTTAGCAAAGCCAATGAAGTAGAAGTAGATGTTTTTCTGGAATTTGCTTGCTTTTTCCAGGATCCAATGGATGTTGGCAATTTGAGCCCTAGTTCCTCTGCCTCTTTGAAACCCAGTTTGTACATCTGGAAGTTCTCAGTTCATATGTTATTGAAGCCTAGTTTGAAGGATTTTGAGCACTACTTTGCTAGCATATGAACTGGAAGAAATTGTATGGTAGTTTGGCATTGCCCTTCTACAGATTGGAATGAAAACTGACCTTTTCCAATCCTGTGACCATTGTTGAGTTTTCCTAATTTACTGACATATTGAGTGCAGCAACTTTAACAGCATCATCTTTTAGGATTTTAAATAAGTCAGCTGGCATTCCATTATGTCCACTAGCTTTGTTTATAGTGATGCTTCCTAAGGCCACTTGACTTCTTCACACTCAGGATGTTTGGCTCTAGGTTAGTGAGCACACCACTGTCGTTATCTGGATCACTAAGACTTCTTTTTGTATGTTCTTCTGTGTATTCTTGCCACCTCTTCTTAATAGTTTCTGCTTCTGTTACGTCCTTACCATTTCTGTCTTTTACTGTGAACCTTCTTGTATGAAATAGTCCCTTAATATCTCCAATTTTCTTGAAGAGATCTCTAGTCTTTGCCATTCTATTGTTTTCCTTTATTCATTTGCAGGTTCATTTAAGAAGGCCTTTGTAATCTTTCTTTGCTATTCTCTGGAACTCTGTATTCAGCTGGGTATATCTTTCTCTTCCTCCCTCACCTTTCACCTCTCTTCTTTCCTGAGCTATTTGCAAAGCTTCCTTAGACAACTATTTTGCCTTCTTGCATTTCTTTTTCTTTGGGATGGTTTTGGTCACTGCCTCCTGTACAATGTTATGAACCTCCATCCATAGTTCTTCTGATATTCTATTAGATATAACCCCTTGAATCTATTTGTTATCTTCACTCTATAATCATAATGGATTTGATTTAGGTCATACCTGAATGTCCTAGTCATTTTCTCTACTTTCTTTAATTTAAGCCTGATTTGCAATAAGGAGCTTATGATCTGAGCCACAGTCAGCTTCAGGTCTTGTTTTAGCTGACTGTATAGAGCTTCTCCTTCTTTGGCTGCAAAGAATATAATCAAACTGATTTCAGTATTGGCCACCTGGTGATGTCCACGTGCAGAGTCATCTCTTGGGTTGCTGGGAGAAGGGTTTGCTATGACTAATGTGTTCTCCTGACAACATTCTGCTAGCTTTTGCCCTGATTCATTTTGTATTCCAAGGTCAAACTTGCCTGTTATTCCTCGACTTCCTACTTTTGCATTCCAATCCCCTATGATGAAAAAGACATCTTTTATTTGGTATTAGTTGTAGAAGGTCTTGTAGGTCTTCACAGAACTGGTCAATTTCAACTTCTTTGGCATCAGTGGTTGGGGCACAGACTTGAATTACTGTGATGTTGAATGATTTTCCTTGAAAGTGAACTGAGATCATTGTGTCATTTTTGAGGTTGCACCCAAGCACTACATTTGATTCTTTTGTTGACTATGAGGGCTACTCCATTTCTTCTCAGGGATTCTTGTCTGTAGTAGTAGATATAATAGTCATCTGAATTAAATCCACCCATTCCTGTCCATTTTAGTTCACTGATTCCTAAGATGTCGATGTTCACTCTTGCCATCTCCTGCTTGACCACTTCGAATTTACCTTGAATCGTGGACCTAACTTTCAGATTCCTATGCAATATTGCTCTTTACAGCATTGGACTTCACTTCCACCACCAGACACATCCACAGCTTAGTTTCATTTCTTCTTTTGCTCAGCCACTTCACTTTTTCCGGAGCTATTAGCACTTGCCCCCACTCTTCCCCAGTAGCATACTGCACATCTTCCAACCTGGAGGGCTCATCTTCCAGCTGCATATAATTCTGCCTTCTCACATGGTCCATGGGGGTCCTATGGCAAGGATACTGGAGTGTGTTGTCACTTCCTCCTCCAGTGGACCATGTTTTGTCAGAACTCTTCACTCTGACCTGACCATCTTGGGTGACCCCATGTGGCATGGCTCATAGTTTTATTGAGTTATGCAAACCCCTTCATCCAGACAAGCCTGTGATCCGTGAAGGGGAGTAGGTTTACTAACAAGGCACAAATCCAGACAGCTAGAAATTTCACTGGAATGACAGGAGAATACCTCACACAGGACATGAGTGGATGACAGGGAACGGCTGACTCGTTGGGTAGATGGCTCTCCAGCCACCTGACCAACCTGGGCAGATATTGTATACAGGTGAACATTGCACAGCCTAAAATGACTGCTGGATGAAATCTTGGCAAGAGTGTCTGGGTCACTATTCGATGATATCAGAGCATCCTTCTTAGCAGTCCTCTTCCCTTACCTTATTTCTTGCCTCTAATATGCCATATGGATCCAGAAATCAGTTAACCAAACTTGTTATTAATAGAATTGTGCCTCAAATAAGAGTAAGTATATCTACGGAAGTCACTGAGCTGCACTCAAAGAAGTGTTGATGCTTGGAGACGGTGACATTTCAGTGTCATCACAGAGAAGGAAAAGCCGTTGAAAATAATTTGAAGACTATCAAATGTTTATACTAATTTGCATACATAAACACATAGATGTTTATGTCTGCTGCACCCACATTTGGCTCTGCTTAAATGTTCTGTTCCTTGCTGAGCTCAAATAATAGCCATGCTCAACTTTTCCCTGTAAATTGCCTAAAACACCAGGGTCTGATGCCTGGTAATTTTATTGGTGTTTCCTCTAGCAACCCACACTGGTATTACAATTATCTGTTGGTAGGAATCTAATGGTGACTTTCCTGGGCTTTGCTATCTTTCTTTTTCCTTCTGCAGCTACATTGGGTTATAGCTTAGCAACCTTACAGACATTCATGTGCTTAGGTGATTGTAATGTGCTATTTTCTTTAGCTTATTAAATAAAACCTCACCCATCAGCAGTGTTTTAGATCCAGTGGAATTTTTTTCACTGTAAAATCTTAACAACCAGCAGGAATATTGTGTCATAAGTCCCTGAGTGGCAGCCAGCATCGTTCATCAAAAAAACTCAACATACTTCCCAAACATTAATTAAACCCCATTACATTGTCGCCTAGTCATATGCTGCATTTTTCTTCTGACAAAAATGAATGCAAAGCAAGTAGATGACAGAGGTACATAGCAGAGGAAATTGAAAACTTGTTGAAACAAATCTGAGTTTTCAGGTACCAAGGGCATCTACTCCCTCTCAATAAAATAATCAGGTCCTTGTTCACATCCGGCTGCTCATCTTCTTACATATAGAGCTGTTGATCCAATTTTCCTTTCTTTCAACATTATTCTCTTGGCACAGGCAGAAATATTTGGTTCTTGCTTTTATTGCCATCAGATAAGGTAAGGCAGTGGCCCACAGGGGAACTTGAACAGTTTCTAAAGTAACAAGAATGTTGTACACTTTCTTACTGGGAGCAGAAGGATTCTAAGCCAGGTTGAGTCCCGTGAAAGCAGCAGGACCTATAAAATGAGAGTTAGAGCCTAGATTTGGCTTGGAGGTTTGATCTGCTCTTTTGGGGTCACACAAGGATCCTAGAGGGACTGTGTGCTGACAGAGGCTGGAATGCAGACAAACGTGTACCCTGCTCGCTCTCCACTCCAACCACCACAAAAGAGAGTGTGCTGAATTGCCAGACTTGAAACTGCAGAATCCTCTTCCCAGAAATCCTCTGACTCACCCTTAAAGCAGAAGTTGGCTGCCAGTTTGCTAGAATTTTTGGCTGGCCCTGAGCCTTGTTTAACTGCTCCAATCCTCATCTCCCTCGTGATACATCAGCTCACACTTCCTGGTGTCTTACAGTTTCCATGCCTACTGGATTCAATATCTGGGATATGTCTTCTTCACCAATTATGATTATTTTTTGCATTTAGTCTGGTATCATCACCATGAATATTAGTTCTTGATGCTGTTGTTTTCATGATCATCTGTGTCCTTGAAACGCTTGTGTTTAGTCAACAGTTTTGAGAACTAGGTACCATATATGACAGTCATAAAAATATCTTTCTTTTTAATACTTATCTCTATTTATTTGGCTGCACCAGATCTTATTGTGGCATGTGGGATCTTTACTTCCCCGACCAGGGATTGAACTCAGGCCCCTGCACTGGGAGCCTGGCGTCTTAGCCACTGGGTCACCAGGGCACCTCCTCTTTCATTTTTAAAATGCTTTCACGACCAGGGTATTATGTCTTGGATTCATTTCTTTATTTGCTCATTTATGCACTCATACAAACAAGAGACTTCTAGGGTCTCACTGGGGATAAAATGATAATTAAAATATGGTTCCTGGTTTCAGGAGCTGACAGTGCAGAGCGGAGACATTTACACAGAATTGAGACGACAAGTACTGTGCTTGAGCTGATCCTCAGATCATTGTATTTACCAATGAGTGAGGAGAAGAGCCAAGGAGGGCGCCAAGGCCTTCTTTCTCAAGGTCACACGGCTAGCCACTTGAGGAATAAAAGCTAATATGCAAAGCTTCTGGTTATTAAGCCACTGAATTTTTGCCAACTCTGCCACTTTGTTTTCTTTAGAGCAGTGGTTTTCAAAAGTGTGGTCCAAAGACCAGCCAAATCGGCACCATCTGAGAACTTAGGAAAGCAAATTCTCAGCATCCTCACCTACTAAATCTGAAATACTGGAAGTGGGGCTCAGAAATCTGTATTTTACCAAGCCCCACAGGTGATTCTGATATACAGTAAGTTGGAAAACTGCTGTTTTAGATCAGTGCTTCTCAAACACCAATATGCATAGGAATTACCTGGGAATCTTCTTAAAGATGTAGATTTTGCAAAGTAATGCTCAAAATTCTCCAAGACAGGCTTCAACAGTACATGAACTGAGACCGTCCAGATGTTCAAGCTGGATTTAGAAAAGGCAGAGGAGCCAGAGATCGAATTGCCAACATCTGTTGGATCGTAGAAAAAGCAAAAGAATTCCAAAAGAATATCTACTTCTGCTTCATTGACTACAAAAAGTTAAAGCCTTTGACTATGTGGATCACAACAAACTGTGGAACAGTCTGAAAGAGATGGGAATATCAGACCACCTTACTTGCCTCCTGACAAATCTGTATGCAGGTCAAGAAGAAACAGTTAGAACTGGACATGGAACAACAGACTGGTTCCAAATTGGGAAAGGAGTATGTCAAGGCTGTATATTGTCACCCTGCTTATTGAACTTATATGCAGAGTACATCATGAGAAACGCTGGGCTGGAAGAAGCACAAGCTGGAATCAAGATTGTGGGAGCAATAACAATAATCTCAGATATGCAGATGACTCCATCCTTATTGCAGAAAGTGAAGAGGAACTGAAGAGCCTCTTGATCAAAGTGAAAGAGGAGAGTGAAAAAGTTGGCTTAAAACTCAATATTCAGAAAACTAAGATCATGGCATCTGGTCCCATCACTTCATGGCAAGTAGATGGGGAAGCAATGGAAACAGTGACAGACTTTATTTTGGGGGGCTCCAAAATCACTGAAGATGGTCTCTGCAACCATGAAATGAAAAGACGCTTGCTCCCTGGAAGAAAAGCTATGACTGACCTTGATCGCATATTAAAAAACAGAGACATTACCTTACCAACAAAGGTCCATCTAGTCAAGGCTATGGTTTTTCCAGTAGTCATGTATTAGTGTTGGACCAAAAAGAGACCTGAGCACTGAAGCATTGATGCTTTTGAACTGTGATGTTGGAAAAGACTCTGAGAGTCCCTTGGACTGCAAGGAGATCCAACCAATCCATCCTAAAGGAAATCAGTCCTGAATATTCATTGGAAGGACTTATGCTGAAGCAGAAACTCCAATACTTTGGCCACTTGATTCAAAGAACTGACTCATTGGAAACTCTGATGCTGGGCAAGATTGAAGGCAGGAGGAGAAGGGGAGGGACAACAGAGGATGAGATGGTTGCATGACATCACTGACTCGATGGACATGAGTTTGAGCAAGCCCCAGGAGTTGGTGATGGACAGAGAAGCCTGGAGTGCTGCAGTCCATGGGGCTGCAAAGAGTCCGACAGGACTGAGTGACTGAAATGAACTGAACTGAGATTGAAATGCTATAGACAGGCATTCTGACAGTAAAGCAGAGCCAGTTGACAAGAAGGGAAAAATATGTGTGTGTGTGTATACACATGTATAAAACTTTGCAGATTGGAACCACTTAATACCGGGTAAACACACGGCTAAGCATCAATAAAGAGCATTGTGTAGAAAGCACAATGTAGTGATCACAGAACGTGTAGAAAGCAATAAAATTACAAAATGTTCAAGATGTTTTGGAAAGTATATAAAACATTTGAGATAGTCCCCCTTGCCAAAAAAAATGGCAAAACTCCTAGATGTAACAGATTAAAATATTTTATCTGGAAATTCTAAAAGCAGATAAAAATAAGAGGGCTTGATGACCTCTGAGGATTCCACTGGTGTGGATTGCCACTTTCTCTGAAATCCCTGTCAAGCATTATTGTAAGAGGAGATTGTAGGGTAGTGACTTTCCCTGTCCCAGGCAGATTCACTCTAGGCCTCTCAATTGGTTCAGAAGGGTGTATCTGTTGGGATTGCTTCCCAGCTGCAGGTAACAAAACCCAATAAAAGGTAGCTGAGACAGGAAAGGAGTTTACTGGTCTCACGCCACGGTAGGTCAGAGTTAGGCAATCCAAGGCTAGCAGGAGTCATCAATGCCATCTAGAGGCCAGATTTCATTCATCTCACTGTTTCACCATTCTTAACATTGTAGAATGGTGGATGTACTTTCAGATACTAAGTGCAGATGGCAGGCAAGTAGGAGAGAAAAGGCAAGTTAAAGGTTAAAGAAGCCAGGAGCATGCCGGCTGAAGTTATCTCCAAGAAAAGTGCCTGTGAGTTGTACCCAATGAATTCATTTTTCATCTCCTTGGTCAGAACTTGGTCATATGGGCTTCCTGATCATTGAGAATCTGGAAAACTGGATGCACACACCTTGGATAAATTCAAGGTTTGGTTGTTAAGGAAAATTGGTAAAAAATGAATGAATACTGGGTTGGCAATAAGCAGTGTGTGTCTTAAGTCAATTATGGAAGCAAAGTGAAGTTGCTCGGTCATGTCCAACTCTTTGCAACCCCATGGACTGTACCCCACCAGGCTCCTCCATCCATGGGATTTCCAGGCAAGAGTACTGGAGTGGGTTGCCATTTCCTTCTCCAGGGGATCTTCCCAACCCAGGGACTGAACCTGGGTCTCCCGCATTGCAGGCAGACATTTTATCATCTGAGCCACCAAAGAAGTCAATTATGGAGGAGGTGGTATTTCAGCAGTGGATGAAAGAAAGACAGAAGGTCTGAGTGAGTGGTGGAGGAATCCCAAAGAGATTTGGAAGCATAAGTGATGAGGTTGTATGAGGTTGACTGTTTACACAAACTAATATAGGACCTCAAGTGGGTCAAATCACCCAATTCAAAGTAAACCTCCATTTTTTTAGATGTGGAACATGCCTGATTCTCTGTACCCCAGACTCTTGGAGAACAAGCTTAGTGCTGAATGACAGGTGTTACATATTTATTAATATTTGACATTTATTTATTAGTAGGCAGTGTTGCTTCTCAGTCTAATTTAACTTGAGAGACACAGCAACAAGGTCTCTGGGCAATTGATAATCTATTACAGGGTGAACCTTATGATATGATGTTAATTTAGCCACCATTCCAAGCAAATGGGGCTGCCCTGATGGCTCAGACGGTGAAGAATCTGCCTGCAATGTGGGAGACCCAAGTTTGATCCCTGGGTTGGGAAGATCCCCTGGAGAAGGGAATAGCTACACACTTCTTTATTCCTGCCTGGAGAATCCCATAGACAGGAGAGGAACATGGTAGGCTATAGTCGCAGAGTCAGACATGACTAAGTGACTAACTCTTTCATTTTCACAAACCAAATGGAAGCATCTTAGCAGTTTCATAACATCTTCTGCTTGGACTAGTGGAATCTTTAATATTATATAAAACAAATGACTTTATTACATTAGGACAACAGTGAGACGTTGGTAAAAGCTCTTCAGAATAACATCTGAATCAGACCCTAAAGGATGAGTGAGATTTCATGAACTCAGGCAGACACAGATACTTCAAGTCTCTGCTTTGTTAGAGAACTGTTAAATTACCTTGAAAAGACATCTTGCTACATCAGAAAGACCAACTCACCTATTTTATAAAGAAAAACATGGTAAGAAAAAGTAGATGAAATAATTCTTCTCAAATGTTGCATTGATTTTCCACTTTAATTCTCATTCAATTATCCAGAAAACATCATTCTCCCAAAGTCCTTTGAAATAATTGACCTTTTATCTGAATCCTAAATCCTCCTTTTTATGGTGTATTTTGTGAACATTTCCTTCCTTTCTCTGCTACAGGCAAAAAGGTGACAGTCTCTTATTTCACTTCCACCTAAGCAACAACATCAGCAATTGTTCATTCTGACTTGATATTTGTATGTTGGGGGGGGGTGGTGTGCGGGGTTGGGGAACAAAAGGAATGAAGAATAAAATCGGAAAACGAGGGAAAGAACATGTCGCTCCAGACTCTGGGAGCAGTCAAATCAGGCTGCCAGCTGCAACAAGAATCTCTCTAATAAGGAAATTAGAGCATGATCATCTCTGGCTATGTGACTCTGATTCTAAATAGGTTTTACAAATAGATTGTGATTGAACTTGGAAGCATAAACAAATTGGCTTTGTGGAATAAAGGCTGAACTACATTTTAGTTGGGGAATTAAAATGCTTTTATGGGAGGCTCTCTGAGAGAAGGGACAGCTATTTTAACGAGAGCATATGCATTTGTGAAACACACTGGCTTTGTTGTTTTCTCTTTGGAGAGTCAGGTCTGATAAACTCAAAAGAAAGTTTCCCAATAGAGCTCCTAAGAGGACAAGTGATAAAGGCATGGAATGGGCAGTGTGTATTTGAAATTCCCCATCCAGATGCTGGGAAGAGAGGTGCCATCTAAAAACAATAGATTTTAAAATATCAGTAGCTTAAAAAATTCTAGTCAGTGATCTCCCTTGGATATTTCTTTTGTCTCCTGGAGGTTTGGGGATAGAGGGTCTCTAAGCTCCATTAATACATTTTCACTTATAAATATTCATGCAGTGTTCCCGGTGCCTCCCCCGACTGACTCAGGGCTGGCTCTCTACCCTGGTGAGAGAGTGGTGCCGGAGGAGATGCTAAATTTCTAGTAAGGCCCTGGGTCAGCCTCAGACAACCTAGAGTCACTTGAAAACACCAGACTTTGCAGTCAAGATAAAGGGTTATAAATGTCTGTGTGTCCAAGCTTACATTCCACACGAGAGGATTAACTTCCTCTCTCTGCAAAGTCTCCCAGTTGTTAAAAATAGTCACTGTTCTGTGTGTTTTGCCCTTCACACAGTGAGGAGAGAGATCTGCCTGCCTGGAAGATGCTCTTGTTTATTTCCCTTTTTCCAAATCCACTGGTTAGCTGCTAAGGCCTAATCCACCATGGAGTGCAAATCAGCAAAATCTCTCTGATAGTAATCAGTTCGTATATTCAGAAACAAAGTGTAGGCCCTGGGGGACCCACAGGGTCATCTACCTGCTGGGTAGGAGTTCAGATCAGCTCCTGGAGAGTACGTTCCACAGTGACAAAACCCTTATACCGTGGACATTTTCCTTACCATCTAGTGACCTAAAACTAGATCCTTCTGTGTTAACTCTTCTCCTACATCCAGGGATGTTCCTAGGAAGTGGATGAAGTCTGGAGTTGCATTCTCTCGTTCTCCCTTATTAGGCTATGAAGTCTTTCACATCCCTGGAGCCTGAGTGAGTAATTTCTCCCACTAAATACTTTCTAGGCCCAAGTGGATGAGCACACCTGACTTCTGTCCACACTTAGTCTCTGGCTCTACTGACACATGAACATTGTGCAGGGAAATAAAACATTTTGCTAAAAGAAGCTTATATTGTCTCCTGTTTTCATTTCACAGATACTGTATTTTCATTTACGATTCAGCTTTAAATGGGTATTTAGCCCTAATATTTCAGTCCCTTGCTGCTGCTTTTTCTGTCAAGCTTATAGAAATTTATAAATGAATTACAAGGTGAACTTCTTATTTAATGGAACTCAAATTAATTCATTGTGGAAATAAAATTTCTACTGTTTTACCCACCCACTCAACATAAACAGTTTATTTTCCCTAACAAGCAGAGCGCAGCAGAAAACACACCAGACTGGGTGTCTTGTGACCTAGGTTCCTGCCATAGCTCTTCCACAAATGAATGAATCTGGACAAGTCATACTTAAAAGATGGAGCTATGCCAGGAGCATTGGAAGATGAGCTTCTCAAACTTTACTGTATTAGTCTGGGTTTTCTGACAAACAGAACCAATAAGAGGAAAGTATATAAAATATGTAAATATAGTGTGTGTATATATATATATATTTTTAAGGAATTGGCTCATGTGATTATAGAGGCTTGGCAGGTCCAGAATCTACAGCGTAAGCCAATAGATTGGAGACCCAGGGAAGAGTTGCCATTTGAGTCCAGAGGTGGTCTGATGTTCTAATTCTCTCTTCCCAGCGGGGAAGGTCAGTTTGTTTTCTATTAAGGCCTTCAACTGATTGGGTGGGACTCACTCTTTCCTCATTATGCTGGGTAATCTGCTTTATTCAAATTTCATTGACTTAAATGTTAATCTCATCTAAAAAATTTTCTCTGAAGAAACATCTAGAACACTGCTTGATCAAGTATCTGGATACCTTGACTAGTCATGTCAACCCACAAAGTTCGCATTCACGCCGTATGTGTGAGTCGGCTGAGATCTTGTTAAGCACAGATTCCTGGGCTCTGCCCTCAGACTTCTGATTCTGACTTGCTACCCTTTTGCCAGCGGATGCTGATGCTGGTTTTTTACGGCTTACTTTTCGAGGAGAGCTGTTTTTAGGTTCTATGAGCATGGTCCAGCCTCTTCTACAGATGAAGAAACTGAAGCCTGTAGTTATGTATAGGTTTGTCCCAAAGAGCTCATACCCAAATCTTCAAATCTTTATCTAGGGCTTTTTTTCACACAATGTGCTGCCAACGTGTAGTACAAATGAACTTCCTTAGGATGAAATCTACTCTTGTAATTGAACCTTCTTCAAAACCAAAGTGAACGAGCTGGATTTTTCATAGAATTTGACAACATGACTCTAAAATTCACATGGAAGGGCAAAAAGCCAGCAAGAGTCAAGACAATTTTGAAAAAGAATAAGGAGGGAAGACCCACACTAACTTTTCTGCAGGTGTTTTATAAAATTATAGTCATTAAAACAGCATAGAATTGAAAGAAATTAAGAACTCATTGTCAGGCCGTAAGTATTTGAGATATACATGACAGAGGTATCATTATGAGAAAAAGATAAGGTATCCATAAATACTGCTTGAAAATGGCTATTGATGTGAGAAAAAATACATTTCCTACCCATCCCATGCTTAAAAATAAATTCCAGATGGATCAGCATAGAAGCAACATTTAAAAACTTTGAATGAAAAATTTAAGATAATATTTTTTCTATCAGGACAGATAAATATTTGTTAAATGAGACATAAAAAAGCAAACCATAAAGTAATATAATAACAATAAGCCAATATTTATGATGCTATTCTATTTGTATACAATATTTTGAGTGCATTATATATGCTAATTTGTGTAGTCCTCATGAAAACCCTAGGTCACACCTCTGCCGCATACCGCACAGGTTAAGGAAGTGAGCAGTTTCTCCAGTCCTCAGTCTTTTATGAAGACCCAGGGTCATTATTATGACGATCTTTATTAGAGACCAAGGCCTGAAGAGACTGCTCACTTCCTTAACCTGTGTGGTAAGCGGCATGGGTGATCTGAGATATTCAAGACCTATGCTAGAGTCACTGCTCTATACACTACCTCTTAAGAGTGGAAAATGGATTCAAATGAAAAGAATATATATTACATAAATTAATTGAAAATAAAAGCCAGTACTAGGAGGGAATATTTTTAATGCATATAACCTCAAAGGATTATACAAACATGCAAACACACAGGTACACATACAGAGCACACTTTTAAAATCGACATGAAAAAGGAAGCACCCCATTAGAAAATGGGCACAGATTATGAACAGGCACTTCACTGAAAAGGAAAATCAAATGACCATAATCATATGAAAATTTCATGCTAGCCAACATATAAATCAGTATTATTCCTTCAGAGAGCAATTTGACAATACTTAGCACAGTAAAAGGTGCACCTTTTCTATAGGGCATTTTTTGTGTATACAAAGACAGCTTTTGCATAGTTGTTCTAGCAAAAAATTGGAGATAATAACTCAGTAAAGAAGGGGTTCAACAAATTACAGGATAATTACATTTTGGTATACAAAGTAAAATAGGCTGGATATATCTACACAGATAAAGTTAAAAAACCTAATGGTGAGTGGACAAAAGATGTGGAAAAATACCGCATAGCATATGATATCATTTGAGTAAAGCCTAAAATTTCACAAAATAATGCTATCAAGTGTTTTGGGTGAGTAACAGTGCCATATGGATATGGATAGGATAACAGTGACCTTTGGGAGATGGAAGATGGGGGAAGGGAGAGAGCTGAGTATGAAAGAGAAATCTAGCTATAGCTTACTTTTTTCAGTCTCAAAGAGACATGGATAAATATTAAGATATGTTAAATATTGACTTGGGTACCTGAGCATTTTGTTATTTTCTATATATTTGAAATTGCCTATTATTACATTGTAAAAGAAATAAAAATGCATCCCTACAGTCATTATTTTTAGTATACAATTGTGTTCTTTTTTTCTGAGAACTAAAATATACAAACTTTCTCCTTCCGTGTGTTGTTTTTTCTCAAGTATACTTTTCAACTTATTATAAAATCTTAGAGCTGGAAGAAAATTTAGAAGGTGTTTGTTCAAATCTACCACTTAACATAGGCACCTTTGGATTCAAATTATTATTCCAAGTAAAAATACTTGGTTAAATTTTCCTTTACGCTTAATAATCTGGAAAATAGAGCTTTAGTTAACTGGTTATTTTGTTTTAATGGAGTTAGATTCCATGGATAATGACTTTAAAAAGTGAAGCGTAATAACTTGCAGTTAACATTAATACTATGCTGATAGTATAATTTTATCTGTAATGGTATAGAAGGCTGCAAAGAGTCTCAAGATCATCATTATAACCATCAATTACCATTATTTTGGTTATACAAGGAGGTGCCAACTGAAAGAGATCTGGATGGCATGATGTCAGTTAATATGAATTAAAGGACTACTTGGAGGGAAGGTAATTACGTATGATGTGTTGTGGGAGGTGCCTTAGATATACAATTTCATTTAAATCCTACAGCAACCCCATAAGGTAGATATTGTTAGTCCCACTTTTCAAATAAAAGCATTGAACTTCAGAGAGATTTGAGATAATTTGCCCTACATCTTGTTAAGAAGAATTATCCTAAATGTGAAAATAAGGCCAAATGAGTCCTATGTATCCTTTCAACATTATACTGGAGCTTTACCTAATTGGAGCCAACAGATTGTTAATTCTCTTACAGAGAATTAACTTTTGTTAATTGAGTACCTTTGTTTGACTTACTGCTTAGTATCGATTAGTCCTAAACTCTGTGAAACTCTAGGTTAACTTGCAGATTTTTGTCTGATAACAATGCAAGTGATTTTTGTCCAGTAGAAAATATAATTCCGTGGAGACACATTTCTTCCTCCCCTCCGTCTATCCTTCCTTCTCATCTATCTTTCTATCTATAGATATGCATTCAATCTTTCCAATTTTTGAACCAATGTTATAATCCTAATGCTCCCTCATTAATAAATTAAATGATTTTTGACATGTGCTCTTTGTATGTTTTCACGAAAGTCAAGTTTTTACCTTATTAAAAATCATATTTTGACAGTTTCACAGATAAAGCCAAGGCTTTGGTTTCAGAGCACGTGCTTTTACTCTCACATGCTCTTTTTGGATGTATGTGGTGAATGTCGTCACTGAAAACTTGAATTTAATTAAGGTACTAGTCCTCTGATGTGGGGGCAGGGAAAAGGACACTGTGAGAAAAACAGTCTCAATTCCCCTTCCTGGGAAGTGGAAACATTACCGAGGATACGCATCTTTGGACATGCACCTCCTAAGACACAGAGGCCTTGTCACTTAGATCCCTACAGTTGATACTTCCTTCTGCCCAATAAATAGAGGGGTAGAATGTCTTCCTCAGAGTTTCATTTCATACTATGCATTTTATACTGTGCTTATATGCACGCATACACATGTAGGTATGCATATGCATATTTGTATTACGTATTCCACATTTCATAGTCTGAGTGATACAGACTGTCTATCATAATGAGTAGAGTCCATGTCTCCATTTGTGATTTCTATCCCAATCTCTCCTCAACCAATTTCTAGCTCTAAAATGAATCTCTATAACCCAAGGTATTTTACAAAGATAGTTCTATTCAATAAACTTCAAGGATAAACATTCACAAACATATAACATGAAACCCACTCATTCATGTTAGTGAGAATATGGAATTAGTGAGAATATGGAATTGTGGATGATTTTTAAGAAACTGAAGTACAGTATTCTCAAGTACCTATATGTTCTCATTTCAGTTTTGAAAGTCTACCCTGTAATTGTTCTTGGGGGACTTAATTAATGGAGAGATAAAAATGGTATGCAATCAGCTTATCAACAAAAGGAAGAAATGGGCATTTCTTAAGTGATTGCAAAGTCTGTTCTCTTAAGCAAGTAAAACAACTCTTACTTTCTTTATAACCCTTTCCAGGTTATCAATCAACATAGAATAACCTTTCTTGATAGGAGAAACCAAAAGAATTCTTTCAAATCTAAAACAGGAATATGTGATGTAAGGAGATTTCAATGCTTCTACATTTTTCCCCCATAGGGTACTTCACTAAGCAAGCTAATTGGGCTTAGTCCACATCCCTGGTAACATCTTGAAACAAAATGTTGGAAACGGTCTCCTGGCAAATGCAACTAGTGGCCACTGCCCTTTTGCCCGGAAACAGAGGCCTGCTATTGTACCAGGCAGAGCCCAGAGGACAACAGGCAGGCGGTCTGGCAGGGTTGCCTGCTGATGCTAATTGCCCTAGTCCAGCAGAGGAGAGAAATTGATGCCAAGTTCTTGCACAAGGTCAAATGTTTCTGGAGGAAGGGAGCCAGGGTTAAATTAGCAGTCAGAATGAGGTAGGAAGCTGGGTGGAGAAATGCAGGCTGGGAGAGGGGGCAGAAGTCTGGAAATTCAAATGGAGACAGCAGTAAAAAGTAATTACCAACACATTTTCCAACTTGGAAAGCCAGCCACATCCCACACCAGGGCCAGACTCGGAGCTCTTCTCTTCCAAGGAGGTTGGAACAGACTCAGGGGACAGGAAGGGACTGTGCAAGCCAGCTGCCTGTGGCTGACTTTGGAGCTGTGCTCCCCAAAAAGGGAAATTCATCTTGAAAGAGAAAGCAAAGGACATTTCTCCTGAAATTCTCCATTCAGAGTAACATTTGCCATACATTTTATGTATCCATCCTTTCAGGACCTTTTAGGATAATTTAGCCAAAAATTATCAAACATCAAAACAAAGTAAAGGGAAACATTTTAGGAAAATGTAAGCCTTTGTGAACCTAAAATATCTCCCTTCTCTGCTGCTCATCAGCTTCACTAGAGGAAAGAAATTGTGGGAGGCACAGATCTCAGGAGAAGAGGAGGAGGGGAAGGAGGAGGAAAAATAAGGGAAAAGGGAAACAGTGGTCCCTGGTGTCAGGGAGAAATTCATGATTGGATTGATCGTTTTGGATTGACTGTTTTGACAGTTGATTTTTATTTTTATTTTCCCTCAGCTTCAGAACCATGACAGACGATTGCTGAACATCAAATTGATGAGTGAATACTTCATCGGATCTGGTTGCCTTAACAACTAAAATAGCCAAAATGTTAAGACAGTCAAATAAGATTGATTATTTTTGATACAATCTGTGGGTGGCTGACCTAGAAAGCCTCAGCCTAATCACACATATAAACACAGGGGCTGTATCAACAGATGCAAAGCAGCCAGAGGATGAGCGAGATATCTGTCAATCACCTGGATGCCTCCCGTCTACCGTGAGCTGAACGGCATGTAGAGAAAATACCAGAAAGAGGCTCTGGATTGCTCCTGGGTGCTAGATGTCACAGGAGGTAGTCAGCCTTAAAAGCTGGGAATTTTGACCCTTTCAATTTCCAGCAAAAGGGCAGAGCCTGGCTTGTAATAGAGAAGCAGATTTCCTCCAAATTGTTGTCTAGAGGTGCTGAATCATGCATGAATGTCAGCAGATGACGCCAACCATGGCATCATTTCATATGAGCTTTATCTGGTGTGAACTAAGCACATTCTGCTTTATGAATTTTCTTTAAACATCCACAGATAATTGTGCTGTGTCATAGACCAAAAGGGAAATTAAATCTCTCTCATAGTGGATTTGGTATTTACAGGCTTTCCTGAAGACAAGGAAAAGGAAATTCATTTTGGATTTTTAAAAAAATTCTCAAGTTAGAAAAAAATCCCCATCTCAGGTGCCCATTTAAATTCAACCCACCATGTGCAGAGGGCTAGCTGGATGCCTTAACATAACTGTTCAGGTACAAAGGTTCCTGAAGGTTTACTGTTGTTTATTTGTTTGGTTAGGTTTCTCTTTTCATTTTGAGTTCTAGAAAATTATTAGTTGATAGCTCAATTGCAAGGCAGTCTGTGCTGAGAAAAGAGAAATTGATTAAGAAGTGAGAGACAGTGAGAGACTGAAACGGCTGAAAAAGAAAAGCCTACAAAACATTTACAGTGTAATTTTTCAATACAGATTTGAGTACATACAGCAAGCAGTTAGAAACAGATGCCTTTCAACACTTCATTATTGAACAAAGAATAATTTCTGAGTTTCCCCCTTTTTAAATAGAATCCAAGAAAATATAATGCTATAATCTATATATTAGTTAGCATGGCATGATTTGAACATTTAATTGCTTGACATTTGAAAGAGTCAGTCTCAATGCTTAGAGGACCCAACATAGCTAGCATGTAGCTGGATGTCAGGGAAGAACAGTCACAATAATCATCCATGGAAACAAAACATTAATCAGCAAATACCAGTTTGCTAGATTAATTAGAAAGGATGTTAACTCGATATGCATGCCTGCATGCTAAGTCGCTTCCATCATGTCCAACTTTTCGTGACACTATGGACTATAGTCTGCCAGGCTCATCTGTCCGTGGGATTCTCCAGGGAAGAATACTGGAGTGGGTTGCTATGCACTCCTCCAAGGGATCTTCCCGAGGCGGGAATTGAATATCTCTTACATTGGCAGGCAGGTTCTTTACCACTAGCACCACCTGAGAAACCCTAACTTGATATATTGGTATTTAGAAAGTGAGTATGTGGGTACTCTGTAAGTTTACAACATAATATCACATCTTCTTAGATAACTTAATATTTTACAATACTTTTGACTTTTCCTATTTTAATTGATCCACACCACAGTTCTTTGGAGGTCGACATCTTCATCGGACTCTACTGGTGAATATATAGCCGTGCCAATCATGGCTGCCTTTTCCTTCCAGTGTCAATTGCTAAGAGCTGAGCATTTCTTCATACAAGTGGTCAATCAGTGAACAAGAACATGATGTTCCCCAAACATAGATAATCCACTTTAACACCAGAAAATTATCAGTTCCCTGGGAAATGGAGCTAGGAAATTCCTAAAGAATAAGACAGTGGTGAGAGCTGCTGTAGAAATGCCTTGATGTGGGGGGAAGCTAGAGAGGCCATGATACTAACTCAGGTTCTAAGGGAGCAGAATCGATGCATTAGCAGAAGTGAAAGGGAAAGACCAGACAGGGAAAACAGAAGGTGAGCAGGGAATAGGAATAGGGAATAGGAGGGAGAAATGGAAAGGCAGAGAAAAGGCAAACGGAAGAAGCATGACCTTCTGCTGCTGAGGTCGCCAGGATTCACCTCCTGTTCCGGGCAGCCGTTGCTGCTCTCGCTTTGGTTTTTCCCAGCAACCTTTATGAGCATGAGTGAGTCTCTGTTCCTTGCATCCAAAGGAGTTTGACTGAAAAGCATTGTTATCTTCCATGATGCTACTGAGCGCGCTAAAGCACAAAGAGAAAGCAAAAGTCCTTTCCTGAGAAGATGGATTGTATTACCACTCACAGACCTGCAAGTAGGAAGTGGCTGAGTCAACATCCTGCCCAGACTTTTCTAAAACTGGGGCTGATGTCAGTGTATCACGCTATAGCATTTAAAAAACATACTCCCAAATCCTTTGACACTCCTTCCGTAAAGAGGTGGTGTCTGTCCCCTGCTACTGAAGCTGAGTGGGAACTCCTGACAGTTCCAACCAAAGAAGAGTAGCAGAAGCAATGCTGCCTGATTTTTGAGACTGCTTTAGGAAAGACTGTGCAACTTCTATTTAGTTTTCTGGAAATGCTCTTGGAACCCAGCTGCCAGGCTATGAGGAAATCCAAGCTGCTCAACATGGAGGGAGTCTCTGGAAAGATCCTGAGATGAGAGAGAGACACACAGGCATCGTCAACTCCAAGCTGTTTCAGATTTGCTCTGTCTCACTGCTTTCTAACAGCCCTCCCTTCCACTCCCCTGCCCCCGCTATTCTATAATGACTTCAACCACTGTTTGACGGCAGCACATGAGACACCCAAGTCAGACCCACCCAGCTGAGCACGTTCTGGATTCCTGCCCCACAAAACTATGAACAAAGTAATTACTGTTTGTATAAATAAATTCCCTGGTAACTCAGTAAAGCACTGCCTGCAAGGTGGGAGACCTGGGTTCAATCCCTGGAGAAGGTCCCCTGGAGAAGGAAATGGCAACCCTCTCCAGTATTCTTACCTGGAGAATCCCATGGACAGAGGAGCCTGGTGGGCTACAGTCCATGGGATTGCAAAGAGTCAGACACAGCTTAGCAGCTGAACACACAACAGCTTATGAATAATTAAGTTTTGAACATAACAATGAACATTTGTTTACAACATTATTGCCAAATGTGTAAGAGGCTACATCCAGAACCTGAGAGATCTACCATCCATAGTACTTCCTCCATAGTGGAAGGGGCAATTTATGATTCTTTGTTCTTTACCTCGAAGGGGATGTCCTGGCAGGCCCCAAACCACTGGACTCTGGAAAACTTCATTGATATGTCAGTCCCTGAATCTTCATTAGAGATATTTCCCACTTTCTGGAGTTCATGTGTTTTACCAAAGCCTCCAAAAATTCTTGGCATTGCTTGCTTATCTGACCTGATTAACGTGACGCCATCAGTAAAGTGAAGAAATGTGTGGTTCTCTGGAATGCCCAGTCATATCACTATGTCACAAGAGGGAGAGAGTGAACATGGCCCCGGGGCAAGATCATAAGTCTGTACCATTGTCTGAGATCCAGGACCGTAACAGTGTATTCTTACCATGCTGATCTGCTCCAGGAAAGAAACCATTTTTGGCACCACAGCTACAATTGGGACCACTACTTGACTGAGTCTGTAGTAACCATTATCAAACCAGAGGGTCCATCTGGCTGCTGTAGGTGCCAGACTGGTGCATTAAATGTTGGTAGGGCAGCAGCTGCCAACTCTGCCAGTCTTTTAGGTCCTCCAGCCTGAGAGTATTTCCCAAGGATACAATGTTGGTTTCAGTTTAATATCTTGTCCATGATAGGAGGGACAGTATCAGAGGCTTCCACTTGGCCTTTCTCATTATGCGAATTCTTAACCCACAGGCCAAGGAGTCAATATAGAGAGTCTGTCAAATTCATAATCCAAATATACAGTCAGAGACTGGAGAAAAAACCACTGATTGGATCCATACACTTAGCTGACCATGAGCCAGGTACTTATCTCAACACACAGTTCTTGAACATTTGAGTAGTCTCCTTTCCCCAGTACGTGCTTTCTCAAGCAGGTGAGTGTAGATCCCTCCAGAGAAGGACCAGGAGAATCATTATGATGGCATTTGCCATGATCTTGCATTGTCCTTCACTCATGAAACCCAGCCTCGATTTCAGTCAGTGGTTTTGGGGTTAAAAACCGAATCGGGTCCAGAAACTTAGCGAGGGATTGTGATGCTTTATTGCAGCAGTAGTTCTGAACCTGTGTTTCTTTTCGTTACACAGGCTGAGAAATAACCTTGTTATAACCTGCTCAGTCTTGACCCTGGAGACGCTGCGTCCCATTAACCACCGCCACGGTACCGCCTGAGTCATGCCACTCCCCGCCCGCCAGCCTTGCCGCTCTTTACAATAATTGAGCTCGCTTTGCTTTTGACAGTTAAGTGCTACCACCTGGACTCTTTTTTCAGAAGTCTACCAGCACTGTGCTATTCGAGAGTCAGTTTTGCAATAGCATCCTCCAAAATCAGTCCTATTCTACAGAGGTCAACCACCGCCAATACTCTTAACAATGCTGGCCTCCCCTGCGCATCCCATGTTCTTTGGGAAATGGAATGTCCTCTGAACTCTCTCACAGATTGTAATAAGTGAACAGGGTTTTTGACACTGCAAAATGTAGCCACTTCAATATGCCCAATATCCCAGCCTTTCAACTCTTTCCTCCATCATTTTCCCCAACAATTTTGGCATGCCTCCCAAGATTCTTGCCATCATCTTAAATCCTTCATCAAGGGTTAGAGCTCCAATATCTATAAACTGTCCTTTATCCAACTTTATATTCCATTTCCTTTCATCCAGCACCTCCAAAAATCCAGTCCGTCTTCATTCTGCTGGCTCTTACCAATAAATATCAGTTATATCTTTCAGTTCCTTCACTGTATAATCCCCTTTCTTGCTTTTCAATTCCTTCACTTCCCCTGCTGGGTTGTGGTGTGTCTAGACTCTTAATTATTGTTCTGGTGATTACAAGGGGAGGTGGGGTAGATTATAGGGATGGGTACACACTACTTTGCAAGGTAGAAGCTTCTGTCTCATCTTCAAGTAAGGAGGAAGAACTATCCTTAACAAGAAGGGATGGGCCTTTTTTTCTTGGCCCAGAGTCTAGAAGAATATGAAGATTTAGATTCTTCATCTTAACTCTCAGGGTCCCACTCCTTCCCAAACAGGGCCATGAACTTTGAGTAGGTGAACTGCTAAGTGAAACACCAACCTCCATGGAGTTCTGCCATGGATTCTATACTTAAATCCTGACGCCAATCCTCAGATGTTTTTTGCCTTCTTGCTGCAGGAGATGATCATTCCTTTAAATACCACTGAAGAGGCCCCCACCTGGCTTTCAGAGTTTGCATATATTGATGGGTAACTGCCTTCATTTCCATTCTCCAATGCATGGATCACTATGAACAGAGCTAGTGGAGGTGATGGAATTCCAGTTGAGCTATTTCAAATCCTCAAAGATGATGCTGTGAAAGTGCTTCACTCAATATGCCAGCAAATTTGTACAACTCAGCAGTGGCCACAGGCCTGGAAAAGGTCAGTTGTCATTCCAATCCCAAAGAAAGGCAATGCCAAAGAATGCTCAAACTACCACACAATTGCACTCATCTCACATGCTAGCAAAGTAATGCTTAAAATTCTCCAAGCCAGGCTTCAAGAGTACGTGAACCATGAACTTCCAGATGTTCAAGCTGGATTTAGAAAAGGCAGAGGAACCAGAGATCTAATTGCCAACATCTGCTGGATCATCAAAAAAGCAAGAGAGTTCCAGAAAAACATCTACTTCTGCTTTATTGACTATGCCAATGCCTTTGGCTGTGTGGATCACCAAAAACTGTGGAATATTCTGTTCAAGAGATGGGAATACCAGACCACCTGAACTGCTTCCTGAGAAATCTGTATAAAGGTCAAGAAGCAACAGTTAGAACTGGACATGGACCAACAGACTACTTCGAATTGGGAAAGGAGTACATCAAGGCTGTATGTTGTCACCCTGCTTATTTAACTTATATGCAGAGTACATCATGAGAAACGCTGGGCTGGATGAAGCACAAGCTGGAATCAAGATTGCAGGGAGAAATATCAATAACCTCAGATATGCAGATGACACCACCCATATGGTAGAAAGTGAAGAACTAAAGAGCCTCTTGATGAAAGTGAAAGAGGTGAGTGAAAAAGTTGGGTTATAACTCAACATTCAGAAAACTAAGATCATGGCAGCTGGTCCCATCACTTCATGGCAAAAAGATGGGGGAACAGTAGAAATAGTGACAGACTTTATTTGGAGGGTCTCCATAATCACTGCAGGTGGTGACTGCAGCCATGAAATTAAAAGACGCTTGCTCCTTGGAAGAAAAGTTATGGTCAACCTAGACAGCATATTAAAAAGCAGAGACATTACTTTGCCAACAAATTTACATCTAGTCAAAGCTATGGTTTAAAAAAAAATAAAGCTATGATTTTTCTAGTAGTCATGTATGGATGTGAGAGTTGGACTATAAAGATAGCTGAGTGCTGAAGAATTGATGCTTTTGAACTGTGGTGTTGGAAAAGACTCTTGAGAGCCCCTTGGACTGCAAGGAGATCCAACCAGTCCATCCTAAAGGAAATCAACCCTGAATATTCATTGGAAGGACTGATGCTGAAGCTGAAACTCCAATACTTTGGCCACCTGATACAAATAACTGACTTATTGGAAAAGACTCTGACGCTGGGAAAGATTGAAGGTGGGAGAAGAAGGGGATGACAGAGGATGAAATGCCTGGATGGCATCACTGTCTCAAGGGACATGAGTTTGAGCAAGCTTCGGGAGTTGGTGATGGACAGGGAGGCCTAGAGTGCTGCAGTCCATGGGATTGCCAAGAGTTGGACACAACTGAGCGACTGAACTGAACTTAGGAGGGGGATCATTGGAATCTCCAAACATGAGCATGGGTGATAACCTGGACTTCTGATTGGCCTCTGAAGTAGAGGGAAGAGGTGCAGTCTTGTAGGACAACACAACTTGTGAGCTCTGATGCTATCTCCAGGTCGGTGGTGTCAGAACCTAGCCATTTGGTGGCGCAGAACCAAAGCAACAATATTTGGACTTTTAACATCACTTGGCATCATTTGGTCTATAGTAAGAAAATAGCAGCCAGGGAAAATCTGCTGCCCTAGGGACCAGAAAATATAGAATCTTATATTATAAAGTCTTATATAAATATAGAGTCTAGTTCTGGCTTTCCCATTTCTTAGCTAAATTATTTTGGGAAATATCACTTAGCCTCTTTGCATTTCAATTTTTTCATCTGTAAAGTGAGTATAATATGATCAATTTGTGTTATACTCATTTTATAGGTAGTTGTAAGAACCAGAGGGGCAATGTTTACAAATATAAAGTATTCTCACTATTTTAGTTAAAAGGGGGAATTTCTTTAAGGATTGTATTAAAAGCTCTAAATTGAATTAATTTTTATACTTCACTAACTTTGCATTACTAATGGCAACTTTTTACAAATTATACTTACGATTTTACCTGAAAATGGTTGTTTTCACCTCTCTCCAGGATCCTAAAGATAAACACAGTACAAGCTTCACCAGTTGTGACACAGTGGCACTAAGATGTTTAGAAACCTTCCCTTGATGATACAGACAGGATGACTTTCAAACAAACCATTTAATAAGTGGCTGATAAAATGAAAAAGCCCCTTTCCACAAAAGCAACGGGAAGCAAAACCACAAAAAATGTTCACCACATCTCCCAGGACTGCAATCCTTAGGAAGAGAAAAAGGAAGAGGGGGGATGTTAATAATGCTCTATGTTCATGTAGATTTCCCCCTCCATTGGTTTCCAAGCATTTGCCAAACTTTAATTGACTAATCCTCAAATATCCCTTTAAGGTTAAGTAGGCAGCAGGTATTATCCTCGATTTTCAAATAAAGGAATAAAGGTACAGAGAGCTTAAATGCCTCCCTAAGGTCAAAAAAAGGGGGCTCTGACTCCCATTCCACAGTCCAAACTCCCAGAACTCATTCTGCAGAATCATTTTGGTCTTTTGATGATCTTTCACAGTCCTTGACAATTCATTTTCTCAAAGACAAAAGATGTGGTATTTTTGTTTCTCTATAGCATTTGCTTTGGCTCAAAGGCAAAGATACATATTTGCAGGCATGACAAACTTTTCCAGAGTTAAGCAAAGCTCAGTGTGGGCAGAAAAGAAGGCTTTTGTGTGTGTGTGTGTTTAATTTCCAAGTAAGACATTGATGTTCTTTTCTGGGGCTGAACACTCTTCGAATCCAACAGTGAGGCAGAGCTTGCGAACAAAACCCTTCCTATTCATTTCCAACTGTAGTATCTTTGCTAAACATTCTTCGGAAAATTCCCAGCATTGTTGAACAGATTACCCAGGCTTCTCTTCAAGCTATCCAGCTGACCCCCCATTCATGTAGTATCCTCAGCGTTGCCAGGAGAAGCAGACTGTCTTCACCAGATTAAAGCTTGCTGTGGGATATAAGACAATTTTGCATAAAAAACTACTTGACGAGAATTGGAAAAGCCTTTAGGTATAATAAGCAGGCAGAAAATCTGAGTCAGGAAGAATAGAATTATTTCACCTTAAAGGGACTCACAAAACATTGACCATTTGGAGCCCAGTCCTGACGTGGAAAAAATAAAATTTTTATCCAGATTCCATTCAGCACTGAGGCATATTCAGGGCCCCCTGCAGAGGCTTCATCAGAGTACCAAGGCCCTTTGGTTCAAGGCCCACGGTGCTACTACACAGCCTCGGGGAAATAAAAGCCAGAGTTTTCCAGTTGGAAGTGCAGGGGAAGAAAGGAGGGGATTTCTTGGGGAAGGAAGAGAGGAAAAGTCAGATTATCAATGAACTTGAAGTCAAATCATGCCCAGTTTCTGGTGCAGGTATAAATGCATTCTGTTAAAAGATAAACTGAGGTATATTAAACATTTTAAGAGTTTATTTGAGCATTTATCCATTGTAATAGGGCAGTGCCGAACCCAAAGAGGTCAGGGGGGAAGACTTATATAGGAAAAGTGAAGAAGCAAATAAAGGAAATGATTTGATTGGCTGCACCTTATTTTATTTATTTATTTTAAAAAATTTGGCCAATCAGAGGGGCATGTAGGAATCTTAGTTCCCCAACCAGGGATCAAACCTGCACCACTTCAGTGGACAGGCAGAGCCTTAACCAATGAACCACAAGAAAGTCCTGATTGGTTGTAGCCAAAAGCTGATTTGCTTGTTTGTGACCGACTGTCCTTGAGTTTTGATTTGGTAACCCCAAGACATTTCCACGCTTAGAATTGGGTTTGCTCACATGGGTGGGGCCGTCAGAGCCCCCACACTCTAAGGGCCTCCTTGTTAATAGCAAGGAGTTAAGAGCTTCCTGGACTTGGCCCCAAAAGTTCTGAGTTGAGGTCAAGCTCTGCTATTCACTGTATCTGCGACTTGGGCAAAGTTTGGGGTATTTGTGGACTCCAGTTTCCTCATGTCAGACAAAGGAACCAGGGGCTTGTCAGGGTTATTCCAATGGTCTCTGAATGACTAGTAGCCAAACAGCCACCCAGCCCTCCCCTCCTCTCTCACTTCTTCCCTCCTGGTCAGCTCCTGAGAAGGCCAGGAATCTTTCTAGCTGGGTTGCGTTTTAGGGTCCCTTCTTCTTGCCTGAGTTGCCTGGTGGTTCAGACGGTAAAAGCATCTACCTGCAATGCAGAAGACCCAGATTCGGTCCCTGGGTCGGGAAGATCCCTTGGAGAAGGAAATGGCAACCCACTCCAGTACTCTTGCCAGGAAAATTCCATGGACGGAAGAGCCTCATAGGCTACAGCCCATGGTGTCGCAAAGAGTCAGACAGGACTGAGCGACTTCACTTTCACTTTTCACTTTCTTCTTGCCTGTGTTGCCGGGAGGTGTCAAGATCCATGTCTGAGGGACACGGAGGAAGAACCACTGTGGGAGGGGAAGGACTTCCCGGCTGGCGGCTCACCCTGTCCAGCAGGCCCTTCACACACAGACCTCACTTGCCCTTCACCCCTGAGAGGAAGATATCTCTCAGATCACTCTACAGATCGGGAAACCTATAGCAGAAGAGATGAAAGGACTTGTTGACATCACACAGTCATGAGCGTAGAGTGAGGCCTGGCTGTGCAATCTGCGGGGCTGAGTGCAAAACGAAAACGTGGGGCCCCTTGTTAAAAACTTAAGAACTTCAGATGGCGATGGCAGAGCACCGAGCCAAGTGTGGAGTCCGTCTAACCAGGGTCCCCTGGCAGCCCAGGCCATCAGCCGGGAGGGCGGCCCAGCCTGGAGGCCGGTGGAAGCTTGCTCCCGCAGTGGGCTGTCTGCACTGTCTCCATCTGCCCCTCCCCACCCGCTGCGGCCCCTTCTCAATGGGCTTCGTGCTCAGGAGGCTGACTTCTAGTTTATGTCCGAGGCTTCTGGTTGGAGTGGTGGGCAGGGTGGGCGGCTGGAGGGCGGGACTGAGGTGGGGAGGGGACCTCCCGGCAGCAGGTCAGGCGGCAGTTCAGCCCTTATGTTCTCCTCTCTCTCCAGTCTGGTGATGATCTCAGGGTCACAGCTCCTGTAGATTTAGCTGAAGGTTCCCTCCCTGCCCCTTAAAGACCCTCCCCGGGCCTTGTTCCAGCCTTCTCTTCCCCCCGCCGGCACCGACCACACCTTTGGAAATCAGACAGTCATCTGTTTCCGACCCGTACCTGTTGGTGGGCTTGCCCTTATTCTCCCTTTTTCTTTTGGGGGCTGCAACCTGCTTTTGCCTGGAAGAACTATCGTGCCCCCTGGCACCCAGGAGCTGCATGAGCCGGTCAATCAGAGCCCCGCCTCCGCTCCCGGACCTCTGAGCCCAGCACGGACCCGCGGTGGCCACAGGAATGCGTGTGCCTCTCAGGGCCGTTTCTGCCGCAACTGGTGGAGGCGGGGAGAAACTCGTTGCCTTCGGGAGTCAGAACATTTCTTCTGCGAAGGGCCAAATAGTAAATATTCATAATATTTTAGGCTTTGCAGCTCACAGAACATCCTGTCTCATGGCCTTCTTTGTTTGCTGTCCCACAGCTCTTGAAAAATCTAAAACCACTCCAAGTCTGCCATGTGTGGAGTTGGGGGCATACAAAAACAGGCCACCAGGCCAATAATTTGCTGACCCTTTAGTGTCACGCAAGGGAAAAACAAGTCAAAGAGCACCTCGCAGCGATCATCTCTAGTGGCAAAGAGGATGCCAGCCTGAGCACACACACACACAGCAAGGAAAGAAAAAGTGCCTGGAAGCATTAGGTCTCCCAACACCCTGGTTCTCAATTCTCTCTTCTACTTGTGAGCCACCCAGCACTCGTCCCGGTTACTAAGCTAACCCGAGCTGGTGGGAGCTCGATTCCTAGAACCTGCAAGTGATCAGCGCCCAGCTGACATGTCTTTCTGCCTTCAGAGCCCAGAGCCAACTCCGGCCTTGATTCCACTGGTCTCAGGGCAATTCCCAGGCTGCCCACGAACCGCCCGGCTCTTGGCCAAGGGTATGCGATGAAGGTCACTCCAGCTGCGGTTTGCACTTAGTAGACATATACTTTTTTTTTTTTTTTCAGATAGAAAACAGGAAAAATTGGAAACTTAAACCACACTTGATTGAAATCTCTATTTGCTCACAGCCTCCAAGCCACAACTCACAGTTCAGGCGGCATTGCTGCTTCTAAGCAGAGCCCCCATGGTGTCACTGATGGTCACCAGAGGCCTCGGATCAGGAACTCAGGGCCTTAGGAGCAGCATCCGCCTCTGCCTCTGATTTGGCGGGTCCTGACGAAGAGTTGCTATAAGAATGCATTGTAGCTCAGCTTCAAAAACTGCCACTGCAAACGGCCCAGTGTCCTGCTTGTGCCGATGTAAGAAAAATGCACTTAGACCTGTAACCTTCACCGAAGGGGGAGGTACAGTGGCCGCACAGACCAGCTCCGTTCCTGCAGCAGCTGACCTCTGGAAGTTGCATGGAAAAGGGGCATTTTCCTCTTGTGTGTCTGGTAGGGACTCTTTTTTCCCTTAAAATAAACACTTTGACAGAAAATTTTATAAAAACCACCATACAGCCTCATCCATGACTCGACTGAGGAGGCGGACTGTTTTGAAATAATTCTCTATCCTTTTCAGAAAGAAGAAAGCACAACGGCCAAGAAAAGACTTAAACATGGGGAAGGTCAGTCTCAGTGTCAAACATTCTGTCTCGCTGCTCTCATCAAGTCAGCTCACGTGTGACTTGACCATCTGTCCAGATTTAGGTGGTAGGAAGAGCGTTCACCACACGGAGAACCCTCGGAGAGACGGTCCTTCTGAATAAGGCAGGGTGAGTGGGCTGGCCCTTTCAGGGAGGCAGGAGGTTTGACCACTGGGCTGCAGGGCCTCTCAGACTGTGCACATGGGAACTTCCTGGGGTCTGGAGAAAATGTAGAATCTGACTCCACTGTTCTGGACTGCGGCTTGAGAATCTGCATTTCTAATGAGCTTCCAGATGAAGATGAACCTGGTGTACAAAGGCAACATGAGTCGCAAGGGACGAGAGGAAAACAGTGCCTTGGTTCTGGTGATATTTGACCGGTAACACTCGTCCGTGATGACCGCTAATGATGCCTCGAGTGCTGACGATGAGAAAGAAGTCAGAGGACCAGTAAGGAGAGTAGATAGAAACCGTCCATCACATGCTTCCACTGCCCGACCCCAGCTCACCCCACGGTGGACATGCATGGGGACCCCCCGGCTGTCTGCTCACAGCCCAGCGTGCCGCGGCCAGGTGCAGCCCCTGGCTTAGTTGCCAGGCAGAGCCTTCTGGATGGAGGCTTGGCCTCGTCCTGTGAAACACAGTCCAGGATTTAAAAGAAGTACACCTGGCAGTTGCAGACACTGGGATGACCCGGCTAGTCCCAGACACTGGGACGAGCTCAGCCCACCTGACTGACTGTGCAAAAAAGAACTACCAGTAGGAATAAAGGTGGGGAAACCTCTGGTCTGACTGAAAAATGGCTCATTCTGCACAAAATACAGTAGCAAGATGAACGGCTCCTCCCGGGCGAACGTGCCAAGTTTTCCCCACAGCTCATGCCGCTCCCTTGGGGTCTCCTGAAATGCCCAGAAGACAGAGGCCAGGATGCGGTGCTGGCTCCTGACTTTGCTTCTCCAACCGACAGTAACACATGGGGCTGCGATGAACAGATCCTCCAGAGAGGAACTGCGTGTTCAGGTGACTTCTGTTTCTGAAAAGATGCCTGGGTTCCAGAAATTTCTGTGAAGGGGGTTTATCGTCCCAGTCTTTGTGCTGATTGGACGTGGGTGACTGTAGACCCACACAGCTGAGCTTTTCAGACATGTCCACGCCTGGAGAGCGTCACAAAAGAGGTTTATTCCCCCCCCTCTATTGGGCTTCTTTTCTGAACCATTTTCATTGTAAAGCCCCAGGCAGACACAGCGCTGGGCGAGATGGGGACATGAGGGAAATTTCTCTCTGACATTTTCCCATTTCTTCCATCCGGATCCTCTCTGCTGCCCTCCACTCCCTCCAGCCTCCTCCACGTCCGGTGCTGAACTCCATCCACAGACACAGGGTGAGTATAATGTCTGCAGTGGGGGGAGGAAGTGGGAACCACCACTTGGATATTGTAGTGATTCGTATTTATTTTCTATTTTGATGAAAATTAGTCATTTTTTAAGTTGTCACAAAACAAGTAGAGTCATGACTTACATTTCATAATTTATATAATGGATTTTATGTACTTCTAACTTTTTTTATCAGATTTCTGACAGTTATAAATCATTTCCCCTGGTAGAAGAACGAAGGGACTTTCCCCCCCTTCTGCCCAGCTGCCACCATCTGTGAACGTACAGTTTCACATTGTTCTTCCTGTGTAGGGTTGAAACAAAAATAAGTGTCTTGACCCAAGATGAAGCTGCTTCTGCGCAGGATGCCGTGTCAGCAAGTCGATGTTTTGTCCCTGGGAAATGCTGCGCTTGGCGAAAGGCAGGTTCCCAAACACGAAGCCAACTCTGGGCTCTTCCCATACTTTCCTATAAAACTTCCTGCCTCCCACCCACACCAATTTAAAATTCTCCAAAAGGAGACTGTTCATTTCATGAGGTGCTAAATAAAGTTTGCTTGTATCACCCAGCTTGTTTTCTTTGGTCATTTTTAATAGTAGTAATCAGTTACTTGTAAGTATTAACTGATGAAAACTCAGGTTTTATGGATCCCAAAGACTACAAGGCCTGCAGTGGTGGAGGACGGTCTGGTAAGAGGCCTTGTAAAAAGAGTCAAGCTGGGGACTAAATGGCCCCAGGACATTTGCATGGGACAGTGTTGGAGATGGCTGAGTAAGTTGGGAGTCTGAAAGCCTTGATATTTTGGGGAGTAATTGAGACTTCCTTCTATTAAGGACTTCCCATTTGGTGGCTCAGACGGTAAAGCATCTGTTTACAATGTGGGACACCCGGGTTCGATCCCTGGGTCAGGAAGATCCCCTGGAGAAGGAAATGGCAGCCCACACCAGTACTATTGCCTGGAAAATCCCATGGACAGAGAAGCCTGGTAGGCTACAGTCCATGGGGTAGGCTACAGTCCATGGGGTCACAAAGAGTCGGACACGACTGAGTGACTCCACTTCTATTAAGAGAGAGAATTATCTGTGATGAATGTAATTACTCAACAGCAAACTTTTATTGCAATAACTAGCAACTGGAAATAATCATCAATAGTGGAGAGGGCTGGTAAAAAAAAAATTATGGAACTAGTAAATAAAACATGAACTGCCATACAATGAAGCCATGAAAATAATCAGAACTACATGTGCTTTTAGGCAAAGGTCTCTAACAAAGCATATTGCAAATGGGGAAAAATAAGAAATGCATAATTTACTCCTGTTTGTTTTTAAAACTCTATAAATATATCACTAGATATCCACATAACATTTCTGGAGTAATGCATAAAATATTAATAAATGTTGTTGTTGGTAAGAGACACTGGTGTCTTCAATATATGTGTGCATGCTAAGTTGATTCATTCATGTCCAACTCTGCGACCCTATGGACTATGTAGCCTGCCAGGCTCCTCTGTCCACGGGATTCTCCACGCAAGAATACTAGAGTGGGTTGCAATGCCTCCTCCGGGGGATCTTCCAGATTTACGGATCGAACCCACATCTCTTACATCTTCTGCACTGGCAGGTGAGTTCTTTACCACTAGCGCCACGTGGGAGGCACTTCTTCATATTTACCCCTTTATAATATTCTTGCCATTATTAATAATAATATTATAATGTTAATATTTATTGAGAGCTTGCCCTATGACAGGCTGTGTTCTAAGTACTAAGAATGTATCATCTCCTTTAATCATCCAAATACCTGTAGGATAGATTTTATTATCTCTACTTTGTACAAGTGTGCTAAGTCACCTCAGTCTTGTCTGACTGTTTGTGACCCTAGCCTTCCAGGCTCCTCCGTCCATGGGATTCTCCAGGAAAGAATACTGGAGTGGGTTGTCACATCCTCCTCCAGGGGATCTTCCTGACCCTGGGACTGAAACCACATCTCCTGTGTCTCCTTCATTGCAGGCAGATTTTTTACCACTGAGCCACCTGGCAAGTATAAACTGAGGCATGGAAATGTCAAGTTACTTGCCCAGGATCACAGAGACAGTAAGTGGGCAGAGCTGGAACTTGAGATCAGTCTGTTTATCACTTGCACTTTATCACCATACAATAGTGCTGCTATTATTACCTCTACCCTCCAGATGTGGAAATGGAGAGCCAGGAAGAGCAGTGAAGCCTGAATTCAAACTCAGGTGAGCTGATTCCATTATGCTATGTGGTCTCCCTTCTTATACTGTTTGAACTTTTTACTAAGCAGTTGTATCAATCTTCAAATTTACAAAAAAATTCTTGGCAGAAAGTGGAAGATATTCTATAGTTTTACAAGTTCTTTGAGTAAATTAGTTCTAGGCTCTGCTATTTGTAAGTTATTTGAGATACAACAGTAAATTAGTTCTATGCTAGGAATACAGAAACTGGTCCTTCAGGGCTCACAGGAGAATTGGGAGATACTTAAAAATGAAGACACACTATCCACACAGGTGTAAAGAGAGAGATGGGAGAGGCTTTGGGGCCCAGGGAGCTCCAGAATTATGGAATCCCAGAATTCTGACATCTGAGCTGAGTTCTAAATGGATAAGTAGGAAGGAGTTGGCAATCTAAGAAGCTGGTACATGGATCTGTGGGTCAGGGAGGGAGAGATAAAGACAGAGGCTCTAGATAACAGATACCTCCAAGAACTGGGAAATTTAAGACGCTTCTAGTACAAAGCTAAAAAGTTTGAGTATTGGAAATCAGACTGGAGAAGTGGTCAGGAGCCAAGCAGTGTATTTCCGCTCAAGAGCTGTTGGTCTTTGGATGGGACAGTTCCTTGGACAGAATTGTGTCTCTCATTCAGGATATTCAGCATCACTGTTCCTTGCCCACTTAATGTCAGTAACATCCTGGATACTGAGAAACCCCAGATAACTCTAAATGCATGATACTGCTAGATCCCATCTTCCTTTGAGAATTATGAGATGCGGAGTCTGTGGCCCATGAAGATTTGTTATAAAGGCAACAGGAGATGTGAAGAGGAAAAGCCATCAGATTTCCATTTCAGAACTATTTCTCTGAAGGACTCCCTGGAATTTGGAGGGGTGAGAAAACTGGATGCTGGAAAAACAATTAGGAGGTTGTTGCTAAAATATAAGAAATTCTGAAGGCTTAAAAGAGGGCAGTGGGGAAATAGGAAATAGATTGACCACCACTAAAGAGGTACTATTATTATATGTGTCTATCAAGTGGAGGGGAAGATTAAGGGTAGGGCAGCCAAGAAGTCTCCTGGGTGAACTTTGGTGACTTTGGGTAGACATTGGAGCCAAGTGCAATAAGAATATAGAATGAGTATGTCTGAGAAGAAGAAGGAAGGGTGATTCAATCTGGATATACCAGCAAATTTGTGCTCTATTTGTGACATCCAAATGGGGATGCAGATAGTTCAGGACAGAAGTTGGAGACACACGGTTGAGTCATCCATGTGTAGGCTGTAGTTGAAATCATGGAAATCAAATGAGTCTAGTTGACCTGGGCAGTTGAAGTGTACCCTGTATCACCTCTTGAGGAAGGAACAACCATTAGATGAATCATATGAAATTGCCAGGATTTAACTCTTCCTCCACCGTCAAGAAAAAAATTTCATATGGTTCAAATGAAGAGCAGACCCATCTTTATACCTCATGAGAATGTTTCATCCTCTGCAACATTGCAATTTGTGAGAATATGTATTTGGCCCTTTAGATGATCAAAATGTATTTCTCATACACACTTGGCCTTTGTCCGTGATTTCTAGCTCACAGATCTTCAAACCCGTGAAATACGAGCAATGGGAACATCTTTTGTCATATAATATTTGGTCTCCTGCTTTCAGTTCCTGACATCACTTCACAGTCATAAAGGTGAAATTGGTTTCTTGTTATTCATAATAAACTCCTTTCCACTACAACTGGGTTTATGTTAATGAGGTGCCTTTAGGAAAGCACCTAAGGATGGGAGCTTGTTGCTAGGGGAACCAACCATGAATAGAGGCGCTTTCAATTCGCCCCCTGATTTCCAGGGAGGGGAGAGGGGCTGGAGATTGCGTTCAATCACCAATGACCAATGATTCAATCAGGCATGTCTATGTGATGAAGGCTCCATGCAAACCCAAAAGGAGAGGATTTGGAGAGCTTCCAGGTTGGGGAATCAGAGTGTTTTCACCTGTCACTGTACCGGCTCCAGCTTCGCGAGGCCAGAGCTCCTTTGTTCCAGACCTTGCTGTGTATCTCTTCATCTGGCTGTTGATTTGCATCCTTTAATATTCTTTGCAATAAACTGGTAATCTAGTGAGTAAGTGGGTTTCCTGAGTTCTGTGAGCTGCTCTAGAAAATTGATTAACCCCAATGAGGGGGTTGTGAGGAACCTCAGATTTATAGCCAGTCAGTCAGAAACAGAGGTAACAACCTGGACTAGAAGTCAGGGTCTTGTGGGTCTGATGCTGTCTTCTGGGAGATCATGTGTTGACTTGCAGGACACTCAGCTGGTGTCCTGAGTATTGCCTGCTGGTTTGGAGGGAAACCCCCTCACCTCACATGCTGAATATTGGGCTCAGAACCCAAAATGCCACCACCGTAGGCCTTTGAATAATTGATCTCCTGCATGGATACAGGAAAACAATAGATGTGATGAGTGAGCTGTTGGGCAGAGACTGGAGAACTCTAACTGTATGTAGTTTGACAATGTGTCGACCTCACCAGGATCAGCCGGCCCTGGAGAAGTTCAGCTGACACCAAGGCAGGTGAGTGCCGATGAACTGCTTGGCTGAACTGCCAGGAAGGGATGTATTCTTGGGGCAGAATTCCTACACACCTTTGGAAGAAACAAACCCTTCATCGTCCTTTTAGTGAAGCCCAGGGAGACAGTTGTTATGAACGAGCCATCTGCAGATAAGTCAAAAGCGTTTTGGTCTGAAAAGGGTGGGTGGAGAGCCAAGATTTTCAAGCTGGGCTTCCTCTAACTGGGGATGGTCCAGCCTCTCTCTGGGCCAAGGAGAAGAATTTAACAAGCCAGCTCACCTTGGAGCAGATAGAGTACCCTTGTCGTTCAAGGGTAAGCCTCCTCTGCTTCACAAGTCCCAGTCTTCCATCATCCCCTGAAAAATGAGTTTAGCTCATGCCACCCACTGTCACTCATGGAACAGATGTACTTTCACATTGCTTGTTCTTGCCATTACTATGATCACCATTCATGTCACTGATGGCCACAGTCTGGAATATCCGGACTCCTGTGTTCCTTAAGAGAATGTTGCTTCCCACATGAGGTCAACACAGAGGAATAAACATGGGAGTCAGTCACACTTTCCTTTACTGACCTTACTTCTACCCTGCAAAACGCTCCTGTGTATAAAGTGGGATAGTTATATGAAATGTTCTTGAAGGGCTGTGTGTAACCAAAGGGATTTGCGCTGAGGAAAGAGGGTTTTTACTTTACCTACATGCTTCTGTCAAGAGACAATTCTCCACAAACATTGCACATCTCTGAACTGTGTGGATCCTTCTAAGCAAAGACATTTGTAGCTGAATTAAGAATATTTGATCCCCCAATTCCATTCTGGGGTATTTATCTGAAGGAAATGGAAACGCTAATTTGAAAAGAAGTATGATCCCCCATTGTAAGTAGCTCTTTGCAGAAGGCAGCCTGTCTTGTCACCTGAACAAGGCAGTATTTTAAATTTACCTTTGCACCAGGTGCATCCATCAAGCACACCTTTCAGATCTTTCGAGCACACAATGCCTTGCCTCACATGTTGATTCTTCTCCTAAATTAAAGAAGTAGGAACGAGGAACAAGTTATTAAGGGATGACTATCTTTCTTCCCTCGGCTTCCCACGCGGCTCAGCAGTAAAGAAGCCACATGTCAATGTCGCAGACGCAGGAGACACGGGTTTGAGAAGATCCCCTGGAGGAGGAAACGGCACAATTCTTGGCTGTACAATTCCATGGACAGAGGAGCCCTGGGCTACAGTCCATGGAGCCACAGAGTCAGACTCGACTGAGCACGCACACTTTCCCCCTCTTCCTCTCTAGTAATCCTATGAGCAAACTGCATGAACAAGACCGCGTCTAAAGAAAGATCACAAGTGTGCAGCAAGTCTACACTCAGCGAACAACACCCAAGATTCTAATCCCCTCCCCAGCTGATTAATTGTGACTAACGTCTCCTTCTTTCAGGAGTCTGAACACTTAGGCTCTATAAACTTTCCAGAAAAATCTAGGTCGGTTTATGTCTGCCCTTTCCTGAGGCTACTTCATGGAAGTTCCCCCAATTCTCAATATTTACAAGGAAACCAAAGACAGGTAATGCTTTGCAGCAGGGCTGCATGTTTATCAAGGATCCACTTTTCACTCACACAAGTTATTCTCCCCATCCCGGCCTGCCCCCTGCCTCCCCTCCCCACCAAAAAGCTGTTCATCTCCATCCAGCGAATAGAGTCTGGACCATGTGTTGAGATGGTGGCCAGCATGATGAATTCCAGAGTTGCCTTTATGGAGACAGCAACAGTGTTCTGATAATCACCTCTGCACATTCCTCCCGGATGAAATTCAGATGATCCTCCCAGTTGTCCGCCCTCTCATTCACTAACAGAAAATACTTTATGCTAATCCTCCTTCTTCCGTCCAGGAAGGAAAAAAGCTCATCCAGGCCCCGTTGTGCAGTACCACCTGCCCATGTGCCCACAGCCAAGTAATGATGGATTTGGAGGTGGGGGGGATGAATGGGAATTGGGTTTATTTTATGAGCTGCAGAAAGTTGGCTGGGGAACCCAGCAGGAGTCTTAGCTGGAAAAAAATGATTTTATCTTATGCTGCGTGTCTTCTCTTTTAGAAAAATACATGGCATTATTCTTTCTTGAGATTGGGGGAAAAAAAGGAAGACATTTTCTCCAATTACTAGGTTCAAGGTCCGAGTAGCTTTCAGAGTTAGGCTTTTTTCTGTTTTCGGGGGTGCACCACTCAAACCGAAGCCTGCCTGCTCAGACTGGCTGGTGGCGGGAGGGAGAATGGGCCACACGGGGCCTGGAGGGACCCTGAAGAGGGTCCTTGGGACAGCGCTCAGCGGCCTGGAGAGGAGCCCGCCCTGTGGGCAACTTTTTGAATGGCAGAAAAGAGCAGCTGTCCTCAAAAACTGAGCCTTTTCCACATTGCAATATTCTGGCATACATTTTCATGGAAGTCACCAGTTATCTTAATGAGAATTTTGCTAAGCAATTTAACACAGAGCAGCTTTGCAGGATGTTATGAAGAAAAACACCATGCCGAAGTCTCCATGTTCCCTGTTGACTGATTGGTGGGAGACAGTTTCTAGGTTGCTTTCTTACTAAAGCAGTTTCCCTAAGCTTCAATTTGTACAAAGTCCAGGCTGATTTAGATTAGGGAAGAGGGCCTTGGTGTGGGCATTTGAAGAGACATCTCACTGGCATTTCCTGGCTGAAAAGCTACTGGGATGGGGAGAGTTGCAGAGGAAAAGCAAGATTCATAGCACTCTTACTCACATGGTACTTCCTAGTGAAAGAAATATAGTGCTAACAGAGTCAGAGCCAAATGGGATTTTGTTCTTACTGTAGCCGTAACTTCTTACTCTCTCTTTTAAAATATTAATTAACTTATGAATTAATTTGTAATTTTTTATTGACATGTAACATTATATTAGTTTTAGGTGTACAACATAATGATTTTATATCTGTATATCTATATAGATATCTCTATCTCTATCTATCTATATGGGCTTCCCAGGTGGTGCTAGTGGTAAAGAACCCGCCTGCCAGGGCAGGAGATGTAAGAGATGCAGATTTGATCCCTGAGTTAGGAAGATCCCCTGGAGAAGGACATGGCAACCCACTCCAGTATTCTTACCTGGAGAATCCCATGGACAAAGGAGCCTGGCAGGCTGCAGTCCATAGGGTCGCAGAGTCAGACACAACTGAAGTGACTAAGCAGTATATATATATAATTGTCTCTCGGTATCTGTAGGAGCCCTCGTGGATATCAAAATCTATGCAAGATCAAGTCCCTTCTGTAAAGTGATACAGTATTTGCATACAACCTAAACACATCCTCCTGTATACCTTAAATCCTCTCTTGATAACTTATGGTACCTAATACAATGTAAACTCTGTAAAGAGTTGTGTGGCAAATTCAAGTTTTGCTTTTTGGAACATCCCAGAATTTTTTTTTTTTTTTTAATTTTTAAGTTTTTGATCTGCAATTGGTCAACCCAAGGATACAGAACTCACGTATGTTGCAAAATGTTCAACACAATAAGTTTAATTAACATCTATCAACACACATAGTCAAACTTTTATTTTCTTGTGATGAGAACTTTAAAGATTTGCTCTCTTAGCAGCTTTCAAATATACAATACAGTATTGTTAACTATAGTTGCCATGCTGTACGCTATTATATCCTAGGACTTATTTATCTTATAACTGGAAGTTTGTACCTTTTGACCCTCTTCTCACATTTCCCCTACCCCAACACCCTGCCTCTGGCAACCACCTATCTGTTCTCTGTAACTATGAGCTCCTTTTTTCCTCACTCTTTTTATGCCACCTGAGAGGAGGTTGGGCATGATAAGACAGGAGAATGCAGAGGGAATTTGCTTGGGCGCCCTGGAAAGCAAAGTCAAGCTGTCCTTTTACGGTGCGCTAACAGCCCAGGCAGTGGGCCCCTGCCCACGCTGGGTGAGCCAAGGGCCGCTGCTGATCCTCATGGAAGGTTTGTTCAGCGTAAAGAGTGGCAGGAAGACGGGGTGAGCAGAGCAAGGGCTGGACTTATCTCTCGGCAGCGCGTTGGGATGCTGCGCCCAACAACCCGCAGGCAGAAGGGAAGCCCCTGTGTCCGCAGAAAGGCCCCTGAGCCTGACTGTCTTCCCCGAGGTCAGTCCTCCTGGGACTCCCAGCCCTCTAGCCTGGAGCCCAGAGCCAGGACTTGAGGCAACTCAAGTGCATGATGGCAAATGTCACGGCCACATAATTCCTTCCCCCCACCGCCTTCTGTAAGAAGCCCTTTCCCCTCAGAGGCCACTGTAATTAACCCAAGAGAGAATAACCCATCCTTCTAGTCAAACAAGAGGCTGCCATCGCGGTTGACATATTCAAAGAGAAGTCCCATTTTCAGGGCTCACCCAACGTATATATCCTTCTGTGTGAACGTTCTTATAGGCGATGTTTTAAAAAAAATAAAAGGGAAGAAAAGCTATATTAGCATTCCATTCTGCCTCTCCCCTGTCCTCCTGTATCCACACCAGGTCTGACAATTCGGTAATCTATATGAAGGAGCTGCTCTGCTCATTAAGGAATCAGACAATGACAATCCTGTTGTCTGAGCCCGAGCGGGTGCAGAGCTGTGAGCTCCTTTGTCTAAATGCCACAAATTGTTATAGTTTAGCTCTGCACTTCAGTGTTGGCGTCACCGCCCTTTCATGGGCCAGAAGGCTCTGCTGTGACATTCGAAAGGAATAACAACACACCCGATCTCTGTCCAGTATTCAATATAATTATTTGCCAGAATCATATTAACCTGATGTATGACAAATGGATAAAATGGATTCATTTAGGTCTCCAGGAGGCCTCCTTCATTAACGCTGGTATTTATAGCCATGACTTCAATGCTACAATCCCTCCTCTTGTGAAACATAGAACAGCGGTCAGATTTCTCTGATGCTGTTGGAGGAAGCATTTGTTTTCTGTTATAGTTAAGAGGGGCGGAAGAAACCTGGCCTTGAGTCCAGGCCCCTGTGGACCTTGATTGGCTCCTCTGACAATTCCTCTCCTTTTAGAGAAGAGGGGAAAAAAATACTAAAACTGAATACTTGCACAGAAACCCTACAGGTTTAATAAATTTCCTGAGGTAACGAGGCAGAACCAATGAGACTGAAGTATTCAGAGAGCTGGTTCTGTCATTAGACTTTCTGGAATCAAATGCTGGCTTTACTACTTACAACACTAGCTCGGGCAAGATGCTGAATTTCCTTAGACCTCAGCTTCCTCATCCATAAAATGGGGATTATTTGGGGGGCAGGGAATCCAGTGAATTAACACATGGAAAGTGCTTACAACAATTTTTGGCCCATAACAAGTACAAAGTAAATGTTACATAAAAGTATGATTACAATTGCTATTATTACCTTGGTCCACTGAGAAACAGTTTTCATTCTTCAGGTCTACAGTCCAGCCCAGAAGCTTTCACACCATGTTCTAAGGAGCCCTGGGCTTAGCAGAGGTGACTCAGGGACCCCAGAGGTGGAGGTGTGTTAGCTGTGGAAACGGCATGGGAAAGGGCCTATGAGAAAGGATTCCCTATAGGAACCTTGACAAGTCCACCCATTTCATGTATTGGAATCTTAAATGAGTCTTTAACAGTGAGTTCTGGCCCTGAAATGAAACAGATTGAAAACCACAGCCCCAGATTTTTGTGACCTGTACAAGTCCCCCAGCTAATCTAAGGGGCCCTAAGAGCACTTGTCTCTGCTCATCCCATTGGAAGTTTTAATTTTTCAGGAGTAACACGGCTGGGAGTTTGAATTCCTAGAACTGCCAGAGGTTAAGGTTGTTTCCAAGGGGTAGTAGATGGCTGTGCTGGACACGCTGTCCATGATGACAACCAGACTGTGAGCTTTCACTGCATCGGGTCTAGTGGAGAGGGGCTGCTGGCAGCAACAGATCTGAGTTCACTGTGCTGTTTTCTCACGCTGCCATCTTCATGACTGCACTTGATGCAGGAATCCGAGGCCCATTGTGTCCTCAGAGTGTCCACGGGTCTCCGGGAGACCAGGCATCAGGTATTTGCAATCAGCTCACATACTGCGAGACGGCCCTGTTTGACTCCCACAAAGCCCTTTAGGATTGATTCCCTAATTCTGAACAATAATGAGAATGTAATGAAGCCTTTTCTCTTCATTCCAAAAGATCCAAGTAAACATCAGTTTTATCCTATCATTTGTCTCCTCAGAACTTTAGTTTCTCCCCTGTGAGTCTGTTGTATAAAGTTCAGACCCTTCAGCCTGACTTCTGGGCTGACCTAACTCAAAACAAACTTTCTGACAGAGCAGGTAAGCTTTACCACCAGCCTTCATGCCATCTGTTCCCCACTCTCCACCTTCCCAAAATGGATTCATTTTTAAAGAGCTATCCCTGGCCCCTCCTCTGTTCTGAGCTTTCTCTTGACTACTCAAAACACAATGACTGCTTCCTTCTTTGATCCACAACTGTGCATGTTCTGGCTGCTTTGCCCACCGAGGCCATGTTTCCATGATGGCAGTGCTAAGACTAAAGCAATGAAGGATAAGAGGCACCAGAGAGGAAGGTCAGTTGCAGTTACCAAGACAGGATCCTGAAGAATGGCATCTGGCTCTGGGAGACGGAGTACCGCTCACTGACTCTCCCAGCACTTGTGTGTAAGTCAGACGCTCACAGTAAAGAGATGCAAGCCATTCACAGGAGCAGAATTTATGGGTCCCCTATTCTGGGCTCCTTTCTTCCTCCATCAAGATGTCAGGGGAGCTTAACTAGTCATCAAGAGGTTGACTAGACATTTCAGCAAAGAAGTAAAATATCCTGTGAACTATTTAACAAGGGTTACAGTGAGAACTGCTTCCCTGGTGGTTCAGGTGGTGAAGAGTCCACCTGCCCATGCAGGAGATGTCATCTTGATTCCTGGGTCAGGAAGATCCCCTGGAGAAGGGTTTGGCAACCCACTCTGTTATTCTTGCCTAGGAAATTCCATGGTCAGAGGAGCCTGGTGGGTTAGAGTCCATGGAGTCACAAATAATCTGACATGAGTTAGCAACTAAACAACAGCTAGAACTGGCTACATTCCTTTGCTCTCTAGCAAGAATGAGGACTCTACTAACCAAATGCTTTGGCCTCCAACTTCACAGTCTCTCCATTGGATATTGTCATCAACAGTGAAAATATCTGCTTCTCTGCCCCCCCCCCCCACACACTTTTCTAAGCTCACAAGGTTTGGTTTTTCCCTCTATAACTCATTAATGTGATCCTCTTATTTGAGAAATATTTGTTGAAAATCATTTACTATGTATGAAATTCGAGGAATATAAAAGTGAACAATACCTTAGATACTTCCACACCACTGGCTTTACTACATTCAGGTTTTAATAAAGATCTAAGAGCCATTCTTTCTTTTTAAGGTGACTTTGGTATACTTAATCTGGTCTGTTTAGGCCTTGACTCCAGAACTCTGCATAGCACCATTATATGACTTTCCTGAGTGAACAGCTTATTGCCTCAACAGTATTTTAAGTTTCTAGAGGGCAGAGAACAACTCAGCATTTCTTATGTATCTCTTATAGTAGACAGGGTGTGTTGTGCACATAGTAAGAATTAAATATTAATCTCTTTGCAAGAGACACCATGTTTCTTACTAGCCATAAGGCGAGAAATGGGGGAAGTGCTGACTCATTGGAAAAGACGCTGATGCTGGGAGGGATTGGGGGCAGGAGGAGAAGGGGACGACGGAGGATAAGATGGCTGAATGGCGTCACCCACTCAATGGACATGAGTTTGGGTAAACTCCGGGAGTTGGTGATGGAGAGGGAGGCCTGGCGTGCTGCGATTCATGGGGTTGCAAAGAGTCAGACACGACTGAGCGACTGAACTGAGCTGAACTTACGTAGTTTTATTTCAGAAATTCCCCAACCTATGGCCCACATATTAAATCAAGCCAGGAGACATGTTTTATTTGGTCTACAGACTGTCATTGTTTGTTTTTTAATTGAGCCAACATTTTAAAACAGTGAGAGCTCTTACACACACATGCACATTCACCCCTAGAATTCCAAGCTCCTTTGGATTTTCAGCTTCCTTTGAAAAACTGGAAGGCCTGCAACTCTTGGCCTCATACCCAATGAGCAAAAGTGCTGGCACGCGGTATGCAGGACCACTTTGGAGAGCACCATTCCCGGGAGGCCGTGATCCCTGTCGCTCTGAGTTTCATCACACTTCATCTGCCTCACTTACATAACAGCCCGATCCTGAGGTCTGTGACCCCTGTGTAACATGAAGCTGGTATACTGGGAAAGGAGAGGGGAGATAGGCCCCTTGGCCCGCAGAGAGAACAACTCTGAGCCAAACCTGAGTTTTTTTGTGCTCCATAGATGAGGGCAGGCTGGGAGCTGGGCCTCCACCTCGGCTGTGTCTTCCTTACCATTAGTCTTCTCTGGAATGTGGGTACTCCCCGCTGGGGAGCCTACTGGGGCTCCAAATGTCCCGTCTCACAGAATCCAAGCTCTCTGCCTCCCAGGCCCTTCTCAGGCGCAGCCTGGACCCCATCGCAGCGGTGTGTTTGGCTCACGGCTTGAGGAGGTGACTGCACTGTAATCCTGCCAAGGCCATCTGCTGGGCTCCCAGTCCCCTCCCTGAGGCCTGTCTTTATCTTTCTTTCCTCAGGCCTCATGGAGGGGCGGAGTGACGGCCAGGAGAAAAACAAGAAAGGAAGGGAGAGGAAGACAGAGAGAAAAGGTTTAGACAGGGAGTTTTATACACTTCATCCCATTTGATCTTAAGGCCCTGTTCACAAAGATTTCAGTCAGGTGTGTGAACGTGTCTGTCTTCATCTGTGTTGCATATAGGGCTGTTGTTTAGTCACTAAGCTGCGTCCAACTCTTTTGCAGCCCTTTTTGAGTAGCCCATCAGGCCCCTCTGTCCACGGGATTTCGCAGGGAAGAATACTGGAGTTGTGAAATGTGAAACCCAAGCGACTCCATTTTAGGATAGCACCGCCATTTTGAGTAAAAGCCCCTCCCGCGGAGAGAAAACGAAATGTAAAGAGAAAGAAACTCAACGAGCCAATCAGGGGAGGACAGGAAAGTCCCTCCCCCCTTACTATAACCCACCAATCAGCAGCAAACAAGACGCCCTTAATCGAAGAATTAACCAATCCCCTAAAGCTTCCCTTCCCGCTTCCCCTGCTCCACAGTATGAATTAACCAATCCCCTTAAGCTTCCCTCCCCGCCTCCCCCGCTGCACAGCATAAAAGCGATTCGCCGCTTTCAGGGGGGGCTCCGTCGCCGTTGTGTGCAGAGAGTCCCTGCCCGAGCTTGTGATAAAGTTCCTCGCTGCTTTTGCATCCATCCGCGGCTCCTGTGGTGTTTGGTGGGATTCCGCGGTCCGGGTACAACAGAGCGGGCTGCCGCTTCCTTCTCTAGGGGTGTCTTCCTGACCCAGGGATCTAACTCACGCCTCCTGCTTGGCAGGCCATCTTTTCCTCTGAGCCAGCTGGGAAGTCCCTGCTTATATGGTGTGTGTGCGCTAAGTCGCTTCTGCTGTGGCCGACGCTCGGCGACTCCATACACCGTAGCCCGCCTGGCTCCTCTGTCCGTGGGGCTTCTCCAGGCAACGGTACTGGAGTGGGCTGCCCTGCCCTCCTCCGGGGCATATATTACACATGCGTTCAAGTCTGCAACTACTAGTCAAGCTAGCAAAGGAAAAGCAATAAGAATATGCGTTTGTAGCACATGCGGCAACCATCGTGCAAGAGGAAGCTGCTTCCCTGTCAAGGTAGCAAGTGTCTCTGTGCCCACACACGAGCGCGTACATACATTTGTGCTCACATTCACTTCTTTTCTTTAGATTATAAATTAATTATTTGCTTATATGGAAACTTGCAATGTAAAATCTAAATATGGGAAAGGAGAAGAAATAAAACTTAAGTGTAATCTTATCAGTCAGATAATTTTTCATCTATTTCCTATTTCTATGCATAAGGCATATTTTATATAGCTAGAGTTTATATTGCATATTAAAGTTTACTAGCTTGCTTTTTCCCTCTTAAAATTATGTCATAGCCATAGCCTAATGACATACAACACTTTATAGCCATCATTTTAGTATTTCCATTACATCCATAGTGCAGATCTTCATAATTTATTTAACCAATTTCTAATTTTTAAACACTTAGACAGAAAGTTTTTTGACTTCTGTAAGATAATAAACATCTTCACCCAAGGATATTTGCATTAATTAAATCTCTTTTGGATGTTTCCAAAAATGGAATAACTGGACAGAGTAGAAGTACCTTTAAAATTTATAAGTTGCATATTGTTAGATTGCTTTCCTAAAGGTGATGCTACTTTATCTTCCCAACACCCTGATTTGAAAGCGGGCTCTAGAAAGCTCACAGAACATTTCAATTAGATACACCTAGCCAAGATGTCTAACAATACATGAAGGACTCACTTTATTGTATAATTTATGTGTCAATAGAATATATTATTTGAGAATATCAAAGCCACTGGCTGAAAATGTGTTTGCCCAGGTGACACGATTCAGTCTTTCTAAAGAGAAATAAAAGAGTAAGTCTCTTGCTTGTCCCCTGATACAGTTCCAGGATCATCATGCTGCTCTAACCCCCCTTTCATTCCAGAGCAGATCTGCAGCACGTCCCACAGGTGACAGAAGTGACGTGCCCTCCACTGCTCCAAACACACTGCCGGCCAGCAGAAGACGCCCCTCGGCTCTCTGTCTCCGAAGCCCTCCCAGAGCCTGGGGCGCACTGTTTTCCTCCTCCACCCGCTTTCTTACAAATTCTCTCTGGGTCTCCAGTGCATCACTATCACCTTTGATCCTTCTCATTCCAAACATCTCTTTTGAAGTGAAAGGGGGGGAAAATATCCCTCTAAGAGATACTTCCAGGTTTCATAATTGTGCTGTCTTGAGCTCTTAGACTTCTCATTTGTGTGCTTCCTTCTTATTACTATTTAAAAAAAAATTATTGGAGTATAGTTGCTTTATAATGTTGAGTTAGTTTTTACTGCACAGCAAAGTGAATCAGCTATATGTATATGCATATCCTCTCTTTTTAGGATTTCCTGCCTATTTACGTCACCACAGAGCATTGGGTAGAGTTCTCTGTGCTATACAGTTGGTTCTCATTAGTTATCTATTTATACACAGTACTACTAGTGTGCATACATGTTAATCCCAGTCTCCCAGTTTCTCCCACCCACCCCCCATTCCTCTTGGTGTTCATACATTTGTTCTCTATGGCTATGTCTCTACTTCTGTTTTTGCAAATGAGATCATCTATACTATTTTTCTAGATTTCACATATGTGTGTTAATATACAATATGTGTTTTTCTCTTTCTGACTTCACTCTGCATGACAGTCTCCATGTCCATCCACATCTCTACAAATGACCCAATTTTGTCCTCTTTATGGCTGAATAATGTTCTGTTGTCTATATGAACTGCATCTTCTTTATTCAATCCTCTGGTGATGGACTTTTAGGATTTTTCATGTCCTGGATGTTATAAATAGTTTTGCAATAAGCATTTGGGTGCATGTATCTTTTTGGATTATGGTTTTTCTCTCAGTATATGCCCAGAAGTGTTTCCTTCTTCTTACTGATGTTATCATTTGCTCTTTGTTCCCTGTAATTTACATAACCGGTCTAGCCGGGGCTAGCCTGTCACCAGCCACAGGGAGTTCTAAGGGCCACTCTCCTGCTTCTGCTTGGAAAGATCTTTGCCCCATTTTGAAAACTGCTGGGGCTAAATGAGAGGAGTGTTCAAAAGGTTAACCTTTGTTTTCCTCTGACTTAGTGGTTTTAAGATCCAGAGTTCATCCTCAAAATTTCCAGTCAGTTTTCCATGACATGAAGTTCCTTGGTCCCCCGTATCAACAACTGCTTAAAGTTAACCCACAGGCCCAGGAGGCATCCTGGAAGTTTCAGCTTGTGTAGGACTTGAACTCATGCTGGGGACCTAGATAAGGACCATTCACAGTGAGGTGCTGATGTTAAAAGCCAATGATTCCTCCTAAGAAATACTAAAGTGTCTCTGTCCCTGTTTTTCTTTGGCATTGTCTCCCTGTTTCTGATTTCTGCCAGTCTGCTTATGTTTTCACTCAGCAGTTTGTCTCAAACGGTCATTACCTCAGTCCGTGGATTTTCTATGTTAATTAAAAAAAAAATTCTCAGTCTCTCTGTCTCTGAGCTTCAGCTCTCTCCAAATTCCCAATATATGAAAGATTTTGAAACTTCCTCCTTCACTGGCCAGCAAAGAGCACTTGACAAGCCTAAACACAACTTGAATTTCCTTACTGTTCAAAAATTATAGATCTATGATAAATTCTGAGTCATCACATCAGTTATTTCCCTGGCCTGCAGCTCTCTGAGGATTTTGCTGTTTCACTGAACTAATTCTCAGGGAGACATGCTCTGTGTCCCAGTCTTTGAAATTCTGGGTTCAGATGAGACAACTTGATGGGATGTCCTTCTATTCATGGGGGAAAAAAAGCACTCATCACTGAAGGTGACTGGTGTAAATCTCTTTCTTGCCGACTTAAAAAGCCTGCCTAATAGACTTTAGAATTAAATGTATCTATTATAAATTTTTCTCATTATAAATTCAGATTTATTATAGAAAATTTAGATTTATAAAAATTAATAAATGAAAGTCAATAAAAACTACCTGTAATTCACCACAGATATCTAATTTTTTGCATGTATCCTTCCAGACATTTAGAAGATCTGTTTAAATGGAAATGGGATTTTACAATTTGGTAATCTTTTTTCTTTTGTAGCACAAGTTATGTCTGACTTGGATTTGAACATCAAAATGGAAATTCTTAAATTTTCTCCATAATAAATAGAGTTTTCCTGAAGTCAGGTGAGAAGAAACCAGGAATAAATGCAACAGCTTACAGCTCAAGTTGTGTGTCTGTCACACTGTTTCTTTTTCTTGTTTTTCTAGTTTAGATGAAAGTAAAGATGAGAGGACAGAGAAGAAAGGAACTTATGTCTGATCAGGTGATCATGCTGTCTCCCTCTACACTGCGTCCTGAACCACTTATTTTTATCAAGGAAGGCGCCTCTTCTGAGTACCATGACAAGTCTTACGTAGCTTGGGATGCCTGGACAGGAAACAGTTAGTGGCGACATAGTTCTGCCCTGAGAAGTGGCCCATTAAGTTGCCTCCTGTTGGAGTGTCCTACTTTGATTTGCAAACACTTTAGTGGGTGTGGTCACGACATGGGAAAGGATGACCAGAAGCCCCATCCAGGCTTGGGGGAGTGTCCCACCCACTTGGCCCACTGGTAATGGCTACTTCTCTTCTGTATATATGCTCATGCTGTCTTTTCTGTATGTTGGAATCCAAGACTGATAGACATTTTAAGTATTTCAGTTCTTTTAGTTAATGTTCTTCTCTGTGATCATCTTGAAACTGAACAGGATCCTATGGGGCTCCTGGGCATGGAAATCTTTCTGTGCCCCCCATTTTTTGTTTATAGGAAATAGTCTTCAACACTCCAATGCCTTCTCTGAGTTCCACAGTGCAGGTTCAAGCATTTGCTAATCAGGGAAGGGAGGGGACCCAGAGAAAAAGGAGGAGCAGTCAAGAAACAATAGTGCAGCCTTGGGCCAGGGTCCTGGTTGTGCCTCAAGGGATAAACATAATACCTTTGAGTTCTTCTGCAGAACTAAAGCTCCCCAACATATCAGTTCAGTTCAGTTCAGTCACTCAGTCATGTCCCACTCTGCCACCCAATGGACCCCAGCACACTAGCCCTCCCTGTCCATAACCAACTTCCGGAGTTTACTCAAACTCATGTCCATTTAGTCAGTGATGCCATCCAACCATCTCATCCTCTGTCGTCCCCTTCTCCTCCTGCCCTAGATCATTCCCAGTGATTCAGTTTTCCCAGTGAGTCAGTCTTTTCCAGTGAGTCAGTTCTTCGCATCAGGTGGCCAAAGTTTCAATTACAGCATCAGTCCTTCCAAAGAATATTCAAGACTGATTTCCTTTAGGATGGACTAGTTGAATCTGCTTGTAGTCCAAGGGACTCTCAAGTGTCTTCTCCAACACCACAGTTCAAAAGCATCAATTCTTCAGTGCTCAGTTTTCTTTATAGTCCAACTCTCACATCCATACATGACTACTGTAAAAACCATAGCTTTGACTATGCAGATCTTTGTCAATAAAGTAATGTCTCTGCTTTTTAATATGCTGTCTAGGTTGGTCATAACTTTCCTTCCAAGGAGTAAGCGTCTTTTAATTTCATGGCTCCAGTCACCATCTGCAGTGATTTTGGAGCCCCCAAAAATAAAGTCTGTCACTGTTTCTATTATTTCCCCATCTGTTTGCCATGAAGTGATGTGACCATGAACCAATTAAGATGCCATGATCTTAGTTTTCTGAATGTTGAGTTTTTAAGCCAACTTTCTCACTCCCCTCCTTCACTTTCATCAAGAGGCTCTTAGGTTCTTCTTCCCTTTCTGCCATAAAGATGGTGTCATCTGCATATCTGAGGTTATTGATATTTCTCCCAGCAATCTTGATTCCAGCTTGTGCTTCATCCAGCCCAGCATTTCTCATGATGTACTCTGCATCTAAGTTAAACAAGCTGGGTGACAGTATCCAGCCTTGACATGCTCCTTTCCCAATTTGGAACTAGTCTGTTGTTCCATGTCCAGTTCTAACTGTTGCTTCCTGACCTGCATACAGATTTCATAGGAGGCAGGTAAGGTGGTCTGGTATTCCCATCTCTTGAAGAATTTTCCAGTTTATTGTGATCCACACAGTCAAAGGCTTTGGCAGAGTCAATAAAGCAGAAGTAGATGTTTTTCTGGCACTCTCTTGTTTTCTCAATGATCCAACAGATGTTGGCATTTGATCTCTGGTTCCTCTGTCTTTTCTAAATCCAGCTTGAACATCTGGAAGTTCATGGTTCACAAACATTGAAGCCTGGCTTAGAGAATTTTGAACATTACTAGTATGTGAGATGAGTGCATTTGTGCAGTAGTTTGAGCATTGTTTGGCATTGCCTTTCTTTGGGATTGGAATGAACACTGACCTTTCCCAGTCCTGTGGCCACTGCTGAGTTGTCCAGATTTGCTGGCATATTCAGTGGATCACTTTCACAGCATCATTATTCAGGATTTGAAATAGCTCAAACTGGAATTCTGTCACCCCCCCACTTGCTTTGTTCATAGTGATACTCCCTAAGGCCCACTTGACTTCGCATCCAAGGATATCTGGTTCTAAATCACATCATTGTGGTTATCTGAGTCATGAAGATCTTTTTTTTTTATAGTTCTGTGTATTCTTGCTACCTCTTCTTAATATCTTCTGCTTCTGTTAGGTCCATACCATTCCTATCCTTTATTTAGCCCATCTTTGCATGAAATGTTCCCTTGGTATCTCTAATTTTCTTGAAGAGATTGCTAGTCTTTCCTATTCTATTGTTTCCCTCTATTTCTTTGCATTGATCACTGAGGAAGGCTTTCTTATCTCTCCTTGCTATTCTTTGGAACTCTGCATTCAAATGGGTATATTTTTCCTTTTCTTTTTTGCCTTTAGCTTCTCTTCTTTTTTCAGGTATTTATAAGGTCTGCTTAGACAACCATTTTGCCTTTTAGCATTTCTTTTTCTTGGGGATGGTCTTGAACACTGCCTCCTAAACAATGTCATGAACCTCTGATCATAGTTTTTCAGGCACTCTATCAGATCTAATCCCTTGAATCTATCTGTCACTTCCACTGTATAATTGTAAGGGATTTAATTTAGGTCATACCTGAATGGTCTAGTGGTTTTCCCTACTTTCTTCAATTTAAGGCTGAATTTGGCAATAAGGAGTTCATGATCTGAGCCATAGTCATCTCCTGCTCTTGTTTTTGCTGACTGTATAGAGCTTTTCCATCTTTGACTGCAAAGAATATAATCAATCTGACTTCGGTGTTGACCATCTGGTGATGTCCATATGTAGAGTCGTCTCTTGTGTTGTTGGAAGAGGGTGTTTGCTATGACCAGTGCATTCTCTTGACAAAACTCTGTTAGCCTTTGCCCTGCTTCATTCTGTACTCCATAGCCAAATTTGCCGGTTACTCCTGATATCTCTTGACTTCCTACATTTGTATTCTAGTCTCCTATGATAAAAAGGACATCTTTTTTGACTGTTAGTTCAAGGAAAGTTGTGAAGGTCAGCACTCAAGATGGCATCCTCTTCTGCAAAAACTCCAAAATAACAACTTGCTTCTGAACAACCATTGACAGAAGAATGTTGGATCCCACCAAAAAAAGATTCCCCATGTCCAAGGAGAAGCCCCAGCAAGATGTTAGGAGGGGTGAAATTGTGTTTAGAATCAAACCCCATACATGCCAAAGATGCTCAGAGGGCTCAAACAAAAACCTTGTGTGCACCAGGACCCAGGAGAAAGGAGCAGTGACCCCACAAGAGATTGACTCAGACTTGCCTGTGAGTGTCCAGAAGTCTCCAGTGGAGGCATGGGTTAGCGGTGGCCGGCTGCAGTGCTGGGGGCACTGAGTGCAGCAGTGCATGCTGGGACCTTTTGAAGGAGTTTGACATTATCTTCATCACCTCCACCATAGTTTGGTCTCAAGTCAAATAACAGGGAGGGAACACAGCCCCACCCATCAACAGAAAGTTGGATTAAAGATTTACTGAGCATGGCCCCGCCCATCAGAACAAGACCCAGTTTCCCCCACAGTCAGACTCTCCCATCAGGAAGCTTCTGTAAACCTCTTATCCTTATCTGTCAGAGGGCAGACAGAATGAAAACCACAATCACAGAAATCAAACTGATCACATGGACCGCAGACTTGTCTAACTCAATGAAACTATGAGCCATGCTATGCAGGGCCGCCCAAGACAGATGGGTCATGGTGGAGAGTTCTGACAAAACGTGGTCCACTGGAGAAGGGAATGGCAAACAACTTCAGTGTTCTTGCCTTGAGAGCCCCATGAACAGTATGAAAAGGCAAAAAGATATGACACAGAAAGATGAACCCCCAACAAATGGAAGATGTTAACTAACTGATGAAGCAGTCTTCATTCCAGAGAGAAGATCACAGTTTTATAACCTCAAGAACCACAAAAGCTCATCAGGCCATACTAAAGGGATTCAGGCCCTACACACTACCTGATCATTATCAGCAACCCTGCCTCTGAGCCACTGTTATAAAACTCCTTACCAAACCTCTCCCTTTCAGGACACTCAGGTTTTGAGGTCATGAGTCGCTGTGTCCCCATTTGCCTGGCGAAGGAATATAGTATGTCCCCTACATACAAACAGGTTATATTCTGAGTGTGTGTTCATAAGTCCAGTTTGTTTGTAATCCAACAAAGTTAGCCTAGGTACCCAAATAACACAATTGGGTATATAATACTGTACTGTAATAAGTTAATAATACTTTTCACACAAATGGTACATTAAAAAAAACAAAAAAAATAAAACATTTTAAATTTTACAGTACATTACCTTGGAAAGTACAATAGTAAAGTGTAACAGCTGGCCTACAGGGGCTGACATCAAGTGAGCAGCAGGAAGAGTTACTGACTCTCAGAGGGAGATGGTAGAACTAAAGGATGGTAGACCATTAAGAGATGGAGGACAAGCTGCATTTTCACTCATGCCTGACACTGATGGCCCAGGCTCTGGCTCCTGGCTGGATTCAGTTATATCTACCCTCTGGAAGAAATGATCCAGTGATGTCTGGGTTGTTGCTATTGCTCAGTTGCTAAGTTGTGTCTTACTCTTGCGACCCTATGGACGCTGAGTGGTAACTCGTTTTCTGTCATCATAGATAACATGGTAGCACTGGATTGCGTTCTGAATGGCTGCTGCAAATTTTGTGTACCATTCTGTTTGGGTCCTTGAACATCTGGAAGTTCTCTGTTCATGTATTGCTGAAGCCTGGCTTGGAGAATTTTGAGCATTGCTTTACTAGTGTGTGAGATGAGTGCAATTGTGTGGTAGTTTGAGCGTTCTTTGGTGTTGCTTTTCTTAGGGATTGGAATGAAAACAGACCTTTTCCAGTCCTGTGGCCACTGCTGAGTTTTCCAAATTTGCTGGCATATTGAGTGCAGCACTTTCACAGCATCATCTTTTAGGATTTAAAATAGCTCAACTGGTATTCCATCACCTCCACTAGCTTTGTTCGTAGTGATGCTTTCTAAGGCCCACTTGACTTCACATTCCAAGATGTCTGGCTCTAGGTGAGTGATCACACCATTGTGATTATCTGGGCCATGAAGATCTTTTTTGTACAGTTCTTCTGTGTATTCTTGCCACCTCTTAATATCTTCTGCTTCTGTTAGGTCCGCACCATTTCTGTCCTTTATTGAGCCCATTTTTGCATGAAATGTTCCCTTGGTATCTCTTATTTTCTTGAGGAGATCTCTAGTCTTTCCATTCTGTTGCTTTCCTCTATTTCTTTGCATTGATCACTGAGGAAGGCTTTCTTATCTCTCCTGGCTATTCTTTCAAACTCTGCATTCAAATGGGAATATCTTTCCTTTTCTCGTTTGCTTTTTGCTTCTCTTCATTTCACAGCTATTTGTAAGTCCTCCTCAGAAAACCATTTTGCTTTTTGCATTTCTTTTCCATGGGGATGGTCTTGATTCCTGTCTCCTATACAATGTCACAAACCTCTGTCCATAGTTCATCAGGCTCTCTGTCTATCAGATCTAGTCCCTTAAATCTATTTCTCACTTCCACTGTATATTCATAAGGGATTTGATTTAGGTCATACCTCAATGGTCTAGTGGTTTTCCCTACTCTCTTCAGTTTAAGTCTAAATTTGGCAATAAGGAGTTCATAATCTGAGCCACAGTCAGCTCCCGGGGAGTTTGTGATGGACAGGGAGGCCTGGCATGCTGCGATCATGGGGTCGCAAAGAGTCAGACATGATTGGGCGACTGAACTGAACTGAACTGTTTGGGTCCTGTGCCCCAAAAACCTAACAGTGCTTCCTCAAATAAAGAAAATCTTGCCGTGTCCTACATCGTGAATCTCTCTGCTTCTTCAGTTACTTCTTCTGCATCTTGTTTCTCTTGGTCCTTTTTCTGTGTCCAGTTCCATCAGATCTTCATTACCAAGCTCCTCGTGTTGTGCAGCAAGGAGTTCATTGAAGCTGTCCTCTTACAGATCTAGCTCTGGCTTCTTGCTGAGGATCCCTATGTGGTTGAAGACCTCTTTAGACTTCTCATCCATCTTCTCAAATCCATAGAAATCAGGGACGAACTGTGGGCAAACGTTCTTCCAAACCCCACTCATGGTGATGGGCTGTAACCTCCACCAAGCAAAGTCAATGTTTTTGGAAGGACTGTAACATCTACAAGGCCATTGTAGATCTATAGTCCTTCCAGTGGTCAAAAGGTTGTTCCTGATTTGTCACTTGCCTTTGCTGCCTGACAAAAAGTGTGATGTAAATAATATTTCTTGAAAGTCGCTATAACTCCTGGTCCATAAGTTGGATGTGTGATGTAGTATTCAGTGGCAGACACACTATTGTGATGTTGGAATGAAAGTCACCCATGGATGGGGGGTGGCCTTAAGCATTGTTGAGCAGCAAAAGAACGTTGATGGGCCATCTTTCTTCAAGCAACATTTCCGTATCTCTGGGATAAAGTGGTAGAAAAACCAGTTCTGGAAAATGGCCTGTGTAACCCAGGTTTGGGGGTTGCTCTTTGATGCAATATAAAGAGATCCCTCGGCTATGTTCTTTAGGGCTCTTGGGTTCTCCAAATGGTAAATGAAGAGAGGCTTCAGCTGCTGGAAGCATTGCCACCAAACAACAGAGCTAACTTGTCCTTTGTTGCTTTATAGCCTGGCATCAGCTTTTCCTCCTTATTGACGTAACTTTGGTCTGACATCTTCTTCCAGTACAGTCCTGTCTCAGCCACATTAAAAATCTGCTTGGGTAAAGACACACCTTCATCAACAATTTCTTGAAGCATTTCAGAAAATTCCCGGGCAGTTACTGTATCTGTATAAAAGTGGGCTGCCTCCCCACTTTTACATTGTGGAGTTGGGTCTAACCTCCAACCAACGAAACCAGTCGTGGATGGCATTAAAAGATGCACCCTCTGGTTCTTCACTGTGCTGCTGCTTCACATCTTCAGAGCTTTCTCCTAAACCAGCACGAAGCTGAGTGGGACACAGCACTGATGCTGATACTGCATGTGCATCCTGAAAACCTTCTCCATCTCCCCCATCCCTCTCTCCACGCTTCTTCAGTGTTATCTTTGACATGATTGACACAGCAGACTTCACATGTTCCGTCAGCTTGTCCTTGTTCTTTAGAATTGTGCTAATGGTTGGATGATGCATGTTATAAGAACTAGTGATGTCTACCATCTTTTTGCCTTGCTCCACTCTCTCAATTTACACTTTTGTTTCCGTCATTATTGCTTCTCAAATCTGAGCTACACCACTGCTGTTTTTATGCTTACTTCTGGACATCTTGGGCTTGAAATAAAGATACAGTACTACTGTACTCTATCCAGTACTGGGAAGCACCTGAAGCACCACCACGTGCAGAGGATGCCTGCGTGTGATGCCAGATGTGAACTAACTGATGTGACTGGACATGTGGCTGCACATTCACCTCTTTGAAAATGTGAAGCTTGAAGGTTCATATGTAGGGGAATTATGGTAAAGTTATTCTTTTCTACTTTACCCAAAACTCTGTCTCCAAGATTCAGTTCAGCACCACTACACAGAGGCTGAGTTTTGCAGCAGTCTTAGGTAGTTTATGGAGGTGAACTTCTTATCCTTTCCTCCTTTGTAATCATCATGGTCAACATTAAGAAATATTTCTACAACTATACTACACGAGACAGAGCTTACCTTTATTTTAAAGGCTACTGTTTTTGGATAGATTAATTGTGATGCTCAAACAAATATAAAGTGAACATGTGCCAAAGATTTTATTTAAGTTATTAATTAATGAGAAAGTCAATAAGATGATACAGTTAGTTCAAAGGAGAATTCAGAGCAGATATCTATATGTAGACATACAGATTTACAAACAGAAATACTGAAATGAATAGCTGAAAAACTGATGATGATCCATTAGCAATAATCAATTGCATTCAAGTAGAGACAATTTGTCTGCATTTCTCTGGATACAAATAATTTGCATTTTCATCAGTTTTCTGCAACTTACATAACTGTAAAATAGCTCAAAGATGATGAAAGATGGAGCTGAGCCCTTGACTGGACACCCAGTAATCTTTATGGCCTATTCTAAAATCATTCATGTTTCTAATTGTAGTCTGTGTGCTCCAGCATTAGCTTCGTGATTCTTTTCACTTTAGCTGTGCCATTAAGCAAAGTCCATGCAGGAAAGGAGTATAAAATTCCCAACGGGAAAGCCATTCTTAAGCAAACGTTTATTGCCACCAACTCGTTAGATCATGAACTGGTTCATTGACGACTGGAGAGAAGACAGAAGAGGTTGGCTCTTTGGTTGAGTTCCCTCAATGGCATCAAAGCATCTGAGTGGTCAGCTGGGTCCCAGAGAACACAGGAGACAGAAATGTGAACCATCTTCCTTCAGATCCTTTTCTTTCAAAAGCCCTGGGCTAAAATCTCCTTTGCTGGGGTGAAACTGTGACACCCAGGTCACCTATGAGACTGAACCAGAGGGTGACTGCAGGGCAAGATGGACCAAATTCACACCATTTCAATACACAATCTTTACAGCCTAAACAATTTAAATACTTAAAATATTTAAATCATTCCTGCTAGCCTAAGTTTCCCTGGGATTGTAACATCATCTAATTTTAACCACTACATTAAACATGTTTTCAAACAGTCCTACCAGTGCTCAACTTAAATCCTCTCTTGAAAATACTGCACTCACATAACTACTCAGCCTAATGAGTGGTCTCTGGAAACCATCAAGGGAGCACATTTGCCCAATTTCTTATTAGCTGCAGTAAACCAGCCCACAAGGGGATTTCCCAGGCTGCCTGGTGACCCCAGACCCCTTGAATGGGGCAGAGTCCTCACAAAGCAGATATTTGTTTCAGAGACACCCTGGATACTCACCCAGATCAGATCACCTTACCTGTCTCCTGAGAAATCTGTATGCTGGTCAAGAAACAACAGTTAGACTGGTTCCAAATCAGGAAAGGAGTAAGTCAAGGCTATATATTGTCACCCTGCTTATTTAACTTATATGCAGTGTACATCATGCAAAATGCCAGGCTGTGGATGAACCAAAAGCTGGAACCAAGATTGCTGGGAGAAAAACCAATAATCTCAGATATGCAGAAGACACTGCCTTTATAGCAGAATGTGAAGAAGAACTAAAGAGCCTCTTGATGAAAGTGAAAGAGGAGAGTGAAAAAGTTGGCTTAAAACTCAACATTCAGAAAACTAAGATCATGCCATCTGGTCCCATCACTTCATAGCAAATAGATAGGGAAACAATGGAAACAAGAGACAGACTTTATTTTGGGGGGCTCCAAAACCACTGCAGATGGTGACTGCAGCCATGAAATGAAAAGACACTTGCTCCTTAGAGGAAAAGCTATGATCAACCTAGACAGCATATTAAAAAGCAGAGACATTACTTTGCCAACAAAGGTCTGTCTAGTCAAGGCTATGGTTTTTCCAGTGGTCATGTATGGATGTGAGAGTTGGACTACAAAGGAAGCTGAGTGCCAAAGAATTGATGCTTTTGAACTGTGGTGTTGGAGAAGAACTTGAGAGTCCCTTGGACTACAAGGAGATCCAACCTGTCCGTTCTAAAGGAAATCAGTCCTGAATCATCATTGGAAGGACCTGATGCTGAAACTGAAATGCCAGTACTTTGCTACCTGATGCAAATAACTGACTTATTGGAAAAGACCCTGATGCTGGGAAAGATTGAAGGTGGGAGGAGAAGGGGATGACAGAGGATGAGATGTATGGCATCACTGATTCGATGGACATGAGTTTGAGTAAGCTCCAGGAGTTGGTGATGGACAGGGAAGCCTGGCATGCTGCAGTCCACGGGGTCACAGAGTCAGACACGACTGAGTGACTGAATTGGATACTCACTGGTAATATTGTTCTCTAAATCGATTAGAATCTAGCCTGATTGAAACAAGACATTCTTTCCTGTTTACTTTGCCTGAGTGAGAGTTTTGTGTATCCTAGAAAGAGGGGGCAAAGAGGAGATCTGCCATTGTGACACCAAGAAATCTGCTTTCCCAGAAGATGCTGCTTTCACAGAGGAGTTGAGCAAGGGTGTGGGTGGAGATGTTGTGAGTCAGGTCATTATCATGCAGTTTCACCATTTTTTTGGAGGGAACTCCCAGGACTTCAGCTGTGCGTATATGACAATGCTATATATAAACGATTTCTAAAATCGAAACCAGGGTCACTGTGATGTGGGACTTTCTACCCCCACAACTCCTTGTCATCTGCTAAAATAATTCTGAAGGCTATGCTGAGGTCCACACTCGTATTCTTTCAAATGTTGTTTACTACATATTCTCAATTTCTAACTTGTGGCTCAAGAAGCCTTGTGACATGGGCAAATTTCCCTTTGATTATGTGTGTGAATCACTCATCTGTGCAGGAAGGATGGGGTTACCAGATGGTTTTTCCAGTCTTTCTGACTCTATATGTTCTTTTGCAATTCTCCAAACTAGGTCTGAATTCCTTAAAATGCTTGTCAAGAGCCCTGTGCTTGGCCAAGCCCTTAGAGGGTGACAGCCTTGCACTGAAGCTCATTTCTCAAATAAAAGGAGCTACTAGAATTATTGTCCCTGCTGACCCAGACAGTAAAGCGTCTGCCTACAATGCGGGAGATCCAGGTTCGATCTCTGGGTCGGGAAGATCCCCTGGAGAAGGAAATGGCAACCCTCTCCAGTACTCTTGCTTGGAAAATCCCGTGGATGGAGGAATCTGGTAGGCTACAGTCCAGGGGGTCACAAAGAGTCGGACAGGACTGAGCGACTTCACTTTCACTTTCACTAGAATTATTTATTTTGCATCTGTCTCCCTTGCTAGACATTAAACTCCAGAAGGACAGGGTAGATTTCTTCCATACTCAGCACTACTCCCCAGCACCTAGCGCAGTGCCTGGCATATTCTATGCATTCACTAAGTATTTGCCCAACAAGTGAAAATGGGCACCGGGGGCTTGGATTCTTAGCAGCTAGACAGAGGCAGCAAGGAAGCCCGCCAGGGTGCTGCTGGGCAAGCTTCCCGAGCTGCTCTTACCTCTAAGGCAGAAGAATCCTTCAGGCACCTGTGATCATTGTTTGGAACCTCTTCTGACAGCTGAGGCGGCGGGATTTGAATATTCCAACCTTCTGAGCTACACTGCCTATTCTGAGCCAGATAGAGCGACATGCCCGCTGTGAGCTCTGAGCCTTCCTGGCTCTACCTGCAGAAACTCTGGGTGGGCCCAGGGGTTTAGAAGTCTGCCTCTCGCTTCTCCACCCTGTGACTGACCAACTGTGACTCCGAGACTCACACTGCTCACCCTCATTGCACTGGATACTCTCAGTCCAATCCCAGTGCAAATCAGCAAGTCAGAGCCCCCACCTGGGCGCCAGGCCCAGGGGACGAGTAAGGTCTGAACCACACCCTAGTTGCCCTTACCAGCTGTGAACCTGCCTGGTGGGGGGTTTTTCCCACTGGGAGGAAAGGGCAATGTGGGGTGTGGGGGGTGTGGGGTGTAGCTGGGCCAAGCCATGACCCAGAGAAGTCAACTTTCAATACTTGGACGCTTGGCACAGAGGCAGTCCTGCCAGAAGGGCTTCCCTGGGGGCTCAGTGGTAAAGAATGCACCTGTCAATGCAGGAAATGAGGCTTTGATCCCTGGTCGGAAAGATCTCTTGGAGAAGGAAATAGAAACCCACTCCAGCATTCTTGTGTGGAGAATCCCATGGATGGAGGAGCCTGGTGGGCTACAGTCCATGGCGTTGCTAAGAGTCAGAGAGAGCTAAGCAGAAACAACAAGAAGCCCTGCCAGAAACGTCTTTTCTGCTTACAGGGCTGACTGTCCTTTGCAGGCGCTCAGTCACTGCGTGTTAGACAGAAATGCAGGACTCGGGCTTCGTGTGAAGTGCAGGACTTTCTCTGCTCATGTCTGCCCGTGCATGGGACGCCAACGGGGCTGCTGGAACTTTCTTCTTCCAGGCTTGTCTCAGAGGAGGGGGCGGAGCCCGGAGAAGATCTGAGAAACTTCGTCTCCCCTCTGCGTCTTGGGCAACACTGTTCACCGAGTGGAGAAAGGAGAGTTGTGCCCACTACAAATGCAAACGTCCTCTCGCCAAGCACGAAGCAAGAGACTGGCACCCCGCATTCAACGGAAACTTCAGTGACAGTCTCAAGCTTAAAAGCTCCCCTGATGGTCTTCACAAGCATTGTTTCACCCTTGAAATCTGTGATCTCTGCGAGAGGTGGAGATCAGAATTAATGAGAATATTTGGAATTTGGAACAATAGTGATTGGGGGACACGCAGGGATGGAGTGGGGACGGATGACAGAGCTGAGCTGTTCTCTGACAGGCTCGCTCTTTGTCCATAGGGCTAAATATTTCCCAGGATAAAAGTATCTGATTAACATCATTTTTCCATAAACACTGTCGGTAGATTATGATCAAAGGCAGTGTGCACTTAAACAAAGATATCTGGGAGTGAAAGCATTCTCTTTCTTTCCTTTGCCAAATCTCTTCTCAGACTCACCATCCTAGGCCTTAGGGAAATCTTCAATGAAGGATGTCAGAAACCGTTTTCAAATGTCCAGCAGTTGACAGTTGATATACATCGCCTGGATGGGATGAAAATGAACAAAGTGCCTCTGTTTTGTAAACTGCCGAGCTGAACTTGTGATTATAACATGTATTTGAAATTTGCATTTCAAATAGTCCTCAACTGTTTTTCTGAGTGTTTCCATCTCTACAGCATCGACACTCATCTGATTTGCCTGGGTTGTAGATTTCATTTTATGCATCTCTGCAGTCTTTTCTTCTTCTTCAACACAGTATTTTACAAAATCTTTCTAAAAGTCCTTTTGAGTGTTGACAAAAGCACGTCCTCTCTCGGAACTTACAGGGAAAGGGATTGGATTTTAAAATGAATATGTGTGTACATGTGAGTGTGGGCGTGCATGGAGGCAAAATCTGGAAAGGATGGGGGAGGGCAAAAGGACAAGTGATGGCAAAAAGTGACTCTCTTTTAGTAATAAGTCACAGAAATGGAGACGATTGATCCAGGCAGGCTTACTGTACTTTCGCGAAGTCATTTATATATTGCTAAGTGATCTGCATATTGCTGGGGCTACCGGGTCCCTGCCCTGCATTCCCTAGGCCTTTCTTCTCCCTTTTTCCCACTAGGAGGATGGTAATAATTAAGCTAGCAGAAAAATACCGAGAGAGAACAAAAGAGTCCGCGGCAGGAGCTCAAAGTCACCTCGTACTTTTAACTCCATAAAGATCTGGGGACACACCCGCCCTGTCAGCTTCTCTGGACACGAGGCAGACTTTATTTTCTCGCCTCTGGAAAGAAAACCCATTTGAGGGATTATGAATGTTGGTCTGTGTCTCAGTCTGAAGTTTAAATCTTTTCGAGCATGCAGTTATTAAGATGCCAAGTTGCCTCACTTAATTACAACCTTTATTACAGTATTGAATACTTTAAATGCACTATTTATCACACCTGAAGAGAAGAGCAGTTGTTCCTTAATGGCCCACTCTGGATGGGCTGCTATTGACTATCTTCTGTACTGGATTAATTCCTAGTGATTGCCTAGTGAGTCTTCCCAGGTGGCGCTAAAGGTAAAGAACCTGCCTGCCAGTGCAGGGAACGTAAGAGATACGTGTTTGATCCCTGGGTGGGGAAGATCCCATGAAGGCAGGCATGGCAGCCCACTTCAGTGTTCTTGTGTGGAAACTCCCATGGACAGAGGAGCCTGGCGGGCCACAGTCCATTGGGTCACAAAGAGTCAGACATGACCGAAACGACTTAGCATGCACACAGTGGCCTAAAGGAACCCTTTCCCCTGATTTGCAAGCCTGGGGTTGCTGGGGTGGGGGGCCTTTCAAAGAGCAGTATTTTTTTATTCACATGATGCATTTTGAGCTCATGAGTCACGAAATGAAAGCCTTAGGACTCTCTAGTGGTCCAGCAGTGGAGAATCTGCCTGCCATGCAGGGGACGTGGATTTGATCCCTGGTTTGGGAAGACTCCACAGTTTATTGTGATCCACACAGTTGAAGGCTTTGGCGTAGTCAATAAAGCAGAAACAGAAGTTCTTCTGGAACTCTCTCGCTTTTTTGATGATCCAGCATGTGGATCATCTGTGTGGATTGACTGTGTGGATCATAATAAACTGTGGAAAATTCTTCAAGAGATGGGCATACCAGACCACCTGACCTGCCTCTTGAGAAACCTGTATGTAGGGCAGGAAGCAATAGTTAGAACTGGACATGGAACAACAGACTGGTTCCAAATAGGAGAAGGAGTATGTCTAGGCTGTATATTGTCACCCTGCTTATTTAACTTATATGCAGAGCACATCATGAGAAACTCTGGATTGGAAGAAGCATAAGCTGGAATCAAGATTGCCGGGAGACATATCAATAACCTCAGACTTTCAGATGACACCATCCTTATGGCAGAAAGTGAAGAGGAACTAAAGAGCCTCTTGATGAACGTGAAAGAGGAGAGTGAAAAAGTTGGCTTAAAGCTTAACATTCAGAAAACTAAGATCATGGCATCTGGTCCCATCATCTCATGGGAAATAGATGGGGAGACAGTGGTGTCAGACTTTATTTTTTTGGGCTCCAAAATCACTGCAGATGGTGACTGCAGCCATGAAATTAAAAGATGCTTACTCCTTGGAAGGAAAGTTATGACCAACCTAGACAGCATATTAAAAAGCAAAGACATTACTTTGCCAACAAAATTCCATCTGGTCAAGGCTATGGTTTTTCCAGTGGTCATGTATGGATGTGAGAGCTGGACTGTGAAGAAAGCTGAGTGCTGAAGAATTGATGCTTTTGAACTGTGGTGTTGGAGAAGACTCTTGAAAGTCCCTTGGATTGCAAGGAGATCCAACCAGTCCATCCCAAAGGAGATCAGTCCTGGGTGTTCATTGGAAGGACTGATGCTGAAGCTGAAACTCCAGTACTTTGGCCACGTGATGTGAAGAACTGACTCACTGGAAAAGACCCTGATGCTGGGAGGGATTGGGGGCAGGAGGAGAAGGGGACGACAGAGGATGAGATGGCTGGATGGCATCATTGACTCGATGGGCATGAGTTTGAGTAAACTCCAGGAGTTTGTGATGGACAGGGAGGCCTGGTGTGCTGCGTTTCATGGGGTCACAAAGAGTTGTACACAACTGAGCGACTGAACGGAACTGAACTGAACTTGGGAAGATCCCACCTGCCTGAGAGTAATTAAGCCTGTGCACCACAGCTACTCAGCCCATGCTCCAGAGCCTGTGCTCTGCAACAAAAGAAGCCACAACAAGGAGAAGCCCCCACACCACAACTAGAGAGTAGCTTCTGTTTGCCACAACTGAAAAATAAAATTAAGAAAAAAAAGCAAAGGGGAAAATTTTTAAAGATAAAGAAATGAACACCTTGAGTCCAAGCCGCTGTCTTCACCGTAGAAAGGCTGTATTTGTAGGGGAACACCAAAGAAAGCAGGACAAATCAATTCCTTCCTTAAGAGTTTCTTCTGATTAAAGCCAACTCCGAGGTTGCTCTCCTCTGAAGACCCCCTTCTGTCCTGGAAGCCACAAGGCTGGTCTGCTGAAGGGGGTCAGAACTTTGGGAGTTCCTACCATGTGCTGGCTTCTGTCTCGTCTCATTGACTTTCATTCAACGTTCGACGGAGTCCCTCATTCATAAAGCCAACTTCAAGGTATCTTGGGCCTGCTCTTAGGATAAGGTACCTGAGGTTCAGAGAGGTTGTGTCTCTGTCCCAAGCAAACAATAGCTGGGAGGTAGTAGCTCTGTCCGATTTCAAGGAGACATTTAGGGAAACGTCACACCGAAGAGAGCACAGGAAGCAAAATCCGGAATCATCCCTAGGTCCTTCCCAGGTGCTGGAAGGAGGTCCCAAGTGACCGCTCATCCTGTTACACAGCCCACTCAGGGGACACCTTCAGCACCAGAGACAGCCTGCTGTCATAGCCTCCTCAGCCTTTTACAAGTGAGCTGTCTCTTCTGGTTCAGTCCTGCGTAGCACCCGGAAGCTACTTGGGTGTGTCTTTGCAAAGCCTGAGTAGGTCAGTCTGACTGGTGCCTCTTTTCAAACTTCCCTTTCCTCTTCAGGACACAACCCAGGGCGCTGTTCCCTCCCCTGACCTCCTCCTCTGGAACCAGGCCAATGGAGTGCTGAACGGGGGTGATGGCTGTGGTCAGAGATCAAGGTTTCGCCCCGGACACTGAGATGTTTCTGGACAAGCTGCCAAGTCAGAGTTCTGGGGGTTCACTGGGCTTTGCTAAGCCCAACACAAAGGTCGGTGGAGTGAGGTTTGTCCTCCCTAGAATGCCTATGTGCAAGTGTTACCCTTGGCAACCCCATGGGTTCAGCCCACCAGGCTCCTCTGTTCATGGACTTCTCCAGGCAAGAATACTGCAGTGGGTGGCCATTTCCTTCTCCAGGGGATCTTCCCAACTCAAGGGTCAAACTCCAGTCTCTTACATTGCAGGCAGATTCTTTACCGTCTGAGCCATCAGGGAAGGCCTAGGTTTATGTTTATAATCTTTAACCTCTCTCCTTGTATCCCTTTGTCCTCTTGTGGATAATAACAACAACAACAACAACAATAATTTTATAAAAAAATCCTACCATTTTTTAAGTGTTTATTAAGAACCAAGCACTATGTTTAGTACATTTCATATATTACCTTGCTTAATCCCAACGATAATCTAATGAGTTAAGCGTGATCACCTTCTTACTAACAACAGAGGCTGTGGTTGGTTGTCAGCCCTAACTGCATGTGATAAGCACACAGGAGTTTTTCTAAAACATGGCCTCCCACGGAGATTGTTTCAGTTGCCTGAAAGTGGAGCAGGACAACTAATGGCTCTTAATGGTGGCTGTGCATGGAAATCAGATGGAGAGCTTTAAATATATACAGATTTGGTTAATCTGGCATGATGCCTAGGGCACTGGAAATTTTTTTTTTCCTGAGGCTTTTGGTGTGTTTTTTTTTTCTTTAACAGACATCATTTTTTAACACAGTCTTAAGAAAACTGCACAGATAATATAGTGAATTCCCAAATTCCCCCTTTCCCTACACACAGACTCCTCTATTAGTCACAGCTTGCATTAGTGTGGTACATTTAATACAGTGATGAACCAGTAGGGAAGCTTGAGTATTAGCTAAAGTCATAGTTTATATTAGGGTTCACTCTTCATGTGTATATCTGAAGTTATTGATATTTCTCCAGGCAATCTTGATTCCAGCTTGTGCTTCCTCCAGCCCAGCATTTCTCGTGATGTACTCTGCAAGTTAAATAAGCAGGTTGAAAATATACAGCCTTGATGTATTCCTTTTCCTATTTGGAACCAGTCTGTTGTTCCATGTTCAGTTCTAACTGTTGCTTCCTGACTTGCATACAGGTTTCTCAAGAGGCAGGTCAGGGGGTCTGGTATTCCCATCTCTTTCAGAACTTTGCATAGTTTACTGTGATCCACACAGTCAAAGGCTTTGGCATAGTCAATAAAGCAGAAGTAGATGTTTTTCTAGAACTCTCTTGCTTTTTCAGTGATCCAGCAGATGTTGGGAATTTGATCTTTGGTTCCTCTGCCTTTTCTAAAACCAGTTTGAAGATCTGGAAGTCCACAGTTCACGTATTGTTGAAGCTTGGCTTGGAGAATTTTGAGCATTATTTTACTAATATGTGAGATGAGTGCAATTGTGTGGTAGTTTGAGCATTCTTTGGCATTGCCTTTCTTGGGATTGGAATGAAAACTGACCTTTTCCAGTCCTGTGGCCACTGCTGAGTTTTCCAAATGTGCTGGCATACTGAGTGCAGCACTTTCACAGCATTATCTTTCAGGATTTGAAATGACTCAACTGGAATTCCATCACCTCTACTAGCTTTGTTCATAGTGATGCTTCCTAAGGCCCACTTGACTTCGAATTTCAGGATGTCTGGCTCTAGGTGAGTGATCACACCATCGTGATCATCTGGGTCATGAAGATCTTTTCTGTGCAGTTCTTCTATGTATTCTTGCCACATCTTCTTAATATCTTCTGCTTCTGTTAGGTCCATACCATTTCTGTCCTTTATTGAGCCCATCTTTGCATGAAATGTTCCCTTGATAGCTCTAATTTTCTTGAAGAGATCTCTAGTCTTTCCTATTCTGTTGTTTTCCTCTATTTCTTTGCACTGATCACTGAGGAAGACTTTCTTATCTCTCCTCTCTGTTCTTTGGAACTCTGCATTCAAATGGGTGTATCTTTCCTTTTCTCCATTGCTTTTCACTTCTCTTCTTTTCACAGCTATTGGTAAGACAGCTCAGACAGCCAATTGGCTTTTTTGCATTTCTTTTCCATGGGGATGGTCTTGATCCCTGTCTCCTGTACAATGTCATGAACCTCCATCCATAGTTCATCAGGCACTCTATCAGATCTAGAGAGATAAAATCTATTTCCCACTTTCACCATATAATCATAAGGGATTTGATTTAGGTCATACCTGAATGGTCTAGTGGTTTCCCCTGCTTTCTTCAATTTAAATCTGAATTTGGCAATAAGGAGTTCATGATCTGAGCCATAGTCATCTCCTGCTCTTGTTTTTGCTGACTGTATAGAGCTTCTCCATCTTTGGCTGCAAAGAGTATAATCAATCTGATCTCAGTGTTGACCATCTGGTGATGTCCATGTATAATCTTCTCTTGTGTTGTTGGAAGAGGGTGTTTGCTATGATCAGTGTATTCTTTGGAGAAATATCAATAACCTCAGATATGCAGATGACACCACCCTATGGCAGAAAGTGAAGAGGAACTAAAAAGCTTCTTGATGAAAGTGAAAGAGGAGAGTGAAAAAGTTGGCTTAAAAATCAACACTCAGAAAACTAAGATCATGGCATCCAGTCCTATCACTTCATGGCAAATAGATGGGGAAACAGGGGAAACAGTGGCTGACTTTATTTTGGGGGGCTCCAAAATCACTGCAGATGGTGACTGCAGCCAAGAAATTAAAAGACACTTGCTCCTTGGAAGGAAAGTTACGACCAACCTAGACAGCATATTAAAAAGCAGAGACATTACTTTGCCAACAGAGGCCCGTCTAGTCAAGGCTATGTTTTTTCCAGTGGTCCTGGATGTGAGAGTTGGACTATAAAGAAAGCTGAGTGCCGAAGAATTGATGCTTTTGAACTGTGGTGTTGGAGAGGACTCTTGGGAGTCCCTTGAACTGCAAGGAGATCCAACCAGTCCATCCTAAAGGAGATCAGTCCTGGGTGTTCATTGGAAGGACTGATGCTGAAGCTGAAACTCCCAATACTTTGACCACCTGATCTGAAGAGCTGACTCATTGGAGAAGACCCTGATGCTGGGAAAGATTTAAGGCAGGAGGAGAAGGGGCTGACAGAGGATGAGATGGCTGGATGGCATCACCGACTCGATGGACATGAGTTTGAGTAAACTCTGGGAGTTGGTGCTGGACAGGGAGGCCTGGTGTGCTGCAGTCCATGGGGTCACACATAGTCGGACACGTCTGAGTGACTGAACTGAACTGAGCTTCATGTGTGGGTCCATGGTTTTGATGAATGCATAAGGTTATGAATCCACCATTACAGTGTCACACAGCGTAGTTCCAACATAGAACAGTGCCCTCAAAATCCACTGTGCTTTGCCTAGTCAGCCCTTCCTTCTTTCTCCCAAAACCCTGGCATCCAGGGGCACTGAGATTTTTTAAGAGTTTTACCACGTGAATTTATTGTAGTCAAAGTTGAGATCCATGGCCCTGCGTGGGATATTTTGACTAAGACCCACAGAAGTTGAGGAGTGAGGTTGTGATTGACTCCTAAGTGTTATACCTCCTCCTTTGGCTGACCATTCTCTGATCATTCCAGCACCCACTTGGAGCGATTCCGTCATAACCCCTCCAGATAATGAATCCTGGGAGCAATGGAAGCTTCCTTTTACTTATTTGTAAAAGGACAATCAGCATACAAGAAGCATTTTGGGACCCTGGAGACAGGTAGAAGCATTTTGGGGGTTAGAGGGAGTGGGAGCCCTGCCCAGCTCTCCTGCCTGCATTTGTGCAGAAGGCCACGGCCACAGATCCCAAGCGCTGGTGTCCTGGCAGCTGGACCAGAGCAGAGACTAAGTGTGCCCCAAGGCTATGGCAATGCTGCTCCTGAGCTGTGAACCTCTCTTCTCCCTTCCACATCCTAGCTGCTATCACTTTGCAACTTAATCCTCACTAAAGAGGTAAAAAATTCTTTCATTTCAATTGCACAAAAAAGGTAGAAACCCTTTGATCTTTGCGTTTCAGCGCTTGGAAGGCTCCTGTCTTTGGCACTAGTGTTAAAGAATCCGCCTGCCAATGCAGCAGATGTGGGTTCAATCCCTGGGTCGGGAAGATCCCCTGGAGAAGGAAAAGGCAACCCATGGGAAATCTCATGGAGAGAGGAGCCTGAAGGGCTACAGTCCACAGGTCACAAACAGTCAGACACGAGTGGGCACGCAGACACACATACACACATCTCTGGTGTGCATGTCCACGCTCCCCGTGGTCCTAACATTTCTCCCCCGGGCTATCCCAGCTGAAGGTGGGCCGCCAAGCCCCTGCCAAGGTCTGGGTGGGAGGGCAGGCTCTCCAACAACCTTTGTATATGGTGTGCTGGCCTTTTGTCGCCTATGAAATCACCATTTCATTGATGACTCGCACAGTCTGGGCTTCACTGGTATAATCCTTAACCCCAAATGAGTCACTTTGGCTCCACTGGTTCCCACCACGAGCGTGCCCAGGAGCGCCCTGCGTTCACTTACACTGATCCCCTGCTGGTTTATTTTTCTTCTTCTGGGTGACTGCGGGCCAGCCCTGGGGGTGGTAAGGAAGAGGAGGCCCTCTGCTCCAGGCCCCCAAGTGGGGACGGCATTATTCTCATCTCTCTCTTTCTCTCTTGCGCTCGTTCTTGCTCTCACGCTCTCTGGGATCCGGACGGAAGTCAGTGGAGGCCTGGGCTGGGGCAGAGCCTGGCGTCAGCGGCACACAAAGATTCTGGGAATTCCCCTCCCTTCCGTGGCTTCTGTTTTCTGCTCCGCCTCGGAAATTCTACTCCACCTGTGTGTCACTGGTCTGAGGGCTCTCACTTTCTCGTTTCCTTGGGAGAGCTCTCTTCTGGGAAACGCCTCGCTCCCTCAGATAAACAGACTCCTGGCCTGGCCCCCTCCAGGCTGCCTCCCTGCAGCACAAGCCTGGGCTCGGCCTGGCTGCAGCTTGGGTGTGCCCGGCCGGGTCCCCAGACGCACCCCAGGAACCGCCTGTGTGTGAGAAGGGCTGTCCGCCCATCTGCTCACTGAGGCTGTATCTTCATCACTCCAGCAAAAGGGAGCGCTGAAAAGTTTACTGAAGGATGAAATTAGATGGAGAAGACTCAGTAACGCCAGCTTCCTTCTTCCAGCTGCTCTGACTGAAACTCTGGCATTGTCTCTGCCTCCTCTCCCATCCCTTACTCTACCAGCCTGCAAAATCCTGAGGGTTCTACCTTTAAAACAAGGAGACATTGATTAGAGGATCTCCATTACCTTCTAGACAAACTCCATAACCTAGGAGACAAGGTGCTTGTGCTTTTACGTCTTCCTTCCCCACATGGCACATGGTCTTCCCTGGCGTATCAATTTTACCCGAAAGGTGAAGAACAGCTCAGTCGGTAAAGACTCCGCCTGCAGTGCAGGAGACCCAGGTTCAGTCCCTGAGTAAGGAAGATCCTCTGGAGAAGGAAATAGCAACTCACTCCAGTACTCCTGGACGGAGGAGCCTGCTGGACTGGAGTCCGTGGGATCACAAGGGCTAGAGGTGACTTAGTGACTAAACTGCCACCATCGCACACAGCATAAACTCTGGGCTTCAGAAATGTTGAGCCGCTTTCTGACTTTTCTGTTTTCATTCTGTTTTTCTCTTTCTCTTTTAGGCTGTGCCTCCCCATCCTCGGCTTGTTACGGAACCTCGTCCTCACTATCCACTTGCTTCCCATCCCCTCCGGGTCAGGCATTCCACCTCAGGCTCCCGCGGGACCCATGTTTTTGTCTTTATCACTACTTATGCGCCTGTTGTTGTGTGCCTCATGAGGTGAAGGACTATTTTACGTCCAGTTATGCATCTCCATGTACAAGAGTTGACTGGAGCATCTTAGGTGTCTGATAAATGTTTATTAAAGTATCTCATTAATCAAAAAAATAAATAAATAAAAAATTAAAAATAAAATAAAACACAAGCAGAGTCTGACCATTTCTTGCCACCTTTCCTTCTTCTACTCTACTCCAACACCACTGTCTCTTTCGAAGCTCCTGACACCTCCCTTCTTCCACCTTTGCGGCTCTGTGGTCTAGTGTGAGCAGCAAAGTGAGGCTGCCAAAGTCAGATCAGATGTGCGATTCCTCTGCTGAGAACTCTCCCTCCAATGGCTTGCCCCTGTTACCAAGCAAAGGGCTCCCTGCCCCCACGTGATGTGCACAGAAGTCGATGCTATGGTGCCGGCTTTTGTGAAAAGAGAACGCTTTATTGCAAGGCCAGTGAGCTAGGAGACAAGAGGCGGGACTCAAACGGGTCTCCCTGCCCTGGCGCTCGCTCACAGCTCTGAGTTAGGGGGCGAGGACTGCGGTGCTGAAGCACTGGCGGAGCAGGTGTGGTAGAAGGCTTGGGAACCTGGCCATTCACAGTGAGGATGGTAAAGGGGTCTTCCTGGACACCAGACTCTTCGCTTCTGAAAGGGTTCCCATGTTCGGGTTCCAGTTCTGTGGAGGGGAAGAAACTTTGGTTCTGGCTGTGGAGATTAATATTGTCTCCTCTGTGCATGCCTCACCTGCCTGACTTGTGCTTTTGATCACTTATCTCTGGAAAGAAACTCACTCTCTTGTTAGAAACAGGATAAGGCCAGTTTGGGTCTGGTTGGCTTCCCAGGTGGTGCTGGTGGTAAAGAACCCACCTGACAATGCAGGAGAGGTAAGAGACTGTTCGGTTCCTGGGGCAAGAAGATCCCCTGGAGGAGGCAATGGCAGCCCACTCCAGTATTCTTGCCTGGAAAATCCCAAGGACAAAGGAGCCTGGCGGGCTACAGTCCATAGGGTTGCAAGAGTCGGACATGACTGAAGCAATTTAGCATGCAGGCACTGTGGTTATGCAACTTCACCGAGAGGAAAATCAGTCTTTACGATGGCTGCAAGGCCCTGTGAGACAGGTGACCTGGGATTTCTCTGAACCACTGTCTGCGCCTTTCCTGTGACCCATTCCACTCCAGCCACGGGGCCTTTGGCTTGTTCTTCGTTTGCCTGGAACTCTCTCCTCCCAAATACACTCAGAGCTCACAGCCTTTGGGCTTTGCTCAAACAGTGAATTGCTCAGTTGCTGTGCATGGCATTGAATTCTAAATCCAGGTATTTGACTTTAAAATCTGTTTCTCATTCATGAGTTAAACCTATATGTAAAAGGGGGAAATTGGCCCAAATCCACACAGACAGTCCCCCACCCCCCCGCTTTTTTTTAATGTTCATATAATTTATTTATTTTAATTGGAGGCTAATTACTTTACAATATTGTAGTGTTTTTTTGCCATACATTGACATGAGTCAGCCATGGGTGTACACGTGTCCCCCATCCTGACCCTCCCTCCCACCTCCCTCCCCTCCCCATCAATCAGGGCTGTCCCAGGCGCTTTGAATGTCCTGTCTCATGCATCGAACTTGGACTGCTGATCTATTTCACATGTGGTGATGTACATGTCTCAGTGGTATTCTCTCAGATCATCCCACCCTCGCCTTCTCCCACAGAGTCCAAAAGTCTGTTCTGTACATCTGTGTCTCTTTTTCTGTTTTGCACATAGGGTTATCGTTACCATCTTTCTAAATTCCATATATATGTGTTAGTATACTGTATTGGTCTTTATCTTTCTGGCTTACTTCGCTCTGTATAATGGGCTCCAGTTTCGTCCATCTCATTAGAACTGATTCAAGTGAATTCTTTTTAATGGCTGAGTAATATTCCATGGTGTATATGTCCCACCGCTTCCTTATCCATTCGTCTGCTGATGGGCATCTAGGTTGCTTCCATGTTCTGGCTATGATAAACAGTGCTGCGATGAACACTGGGGTGCACGTGTCTCTTTCAATTCTGGTTTCCTCGGTGTGTATGCCCAGCAGTGGGTTTACTGGGTCGTATGGCAGTTTTATTTCCAGTTTTTAAAGGAATCTCCACATTGTTCTCCATAGTGGCTGTACTAGTTTGCATTCCCACCAATAGTATAAGAGGGTTCCCTTTTCTCCACACCCTCTCCAGCATTTATTTATTGTTTGTAGACTTTTTGATAGCAGCCATTTTGACTGGCATGACAAGGTACCTCACTGTGGTTTTTATTTGCATTTCTATGATAATGAGTGATGTTAAGCATCTTTTCATTGTTAGCCATCTGTATGTCTTCTTTGGAGAATTTTTCATTAAGATGTGACACAGTAACACACACACACACACAGATGATATTTTGTATTTGGCTCCATATGGGCTATATCTTATGGCATGTGGAAGAAATCTATCCACTCACTAATAAGTCTATCTCAAAGGAATATCTAGATGAACCCAGGGCAAGTTCTGACAACCATTTATGACTACTGAGAACCAACTGAAGTGTAAATTTATTTTGAAAAATAGCCGTTAGTGATGAAAATGTCAAGCAAACTCTGACTTTCTATAACCAGTGTAGATGGATTCACCTTTTCACAAAGCTTCAGCATGTGAAACAGGTTCTGATCTTTCACTAGGATAAAAACCTATTCAAGTCTCTCTGGCTGGAAGCCCTTGGTAGCGGTAGCTCAGAGAAGAATTTAATGGATACTAAAGAATGGTTTGGATGCTTCTAAATTATTCTCTGAACCTGGGTAGGGCTAGCCTAACTATTTGAATATGCTAATTTTCAAGTAGGAATATTTTGCCATTTGGCTGCAACATGGAAATTTAAAAAATTCATACACATTTGTCAGGTATGTATTTCTGCACCATCTCAACATGTGACTGTCTGTATCATACATGATCCATCCATGATTAAGCAAGAAGACATGTAGAAAACACTGACTTCGTGCCAGCTTGGATTACAGACGCTAAGCTAAGGCAGAGTTAAAAACTCAAACTGTTTCGGAACAAACCTATTTTTTACCTAGTAGTTGGGGGTTTGTATGTGTTTCTTCAATTACTTACACCGCCTCAAAATCTGTGCTCCGACAGGTCTTCAGAATTTGGTGCCAGAATTTGACTTTATGATGGCTTATTTTTATGTACCAGGTAAAATGAAAAAAAAAAAAGCACCCAACTGTTCTGTGTTTGTCCAGCCTAAAGCAGTGAACAAACACTTGCTTCAGCTTATCTTCACAGTGCCGCCCTGTAGTTACTCAGGTATTTAGTCAGTCTTACAAAGCTGCGCCTTAAAAAGGAAGAAAACTTTAAAGCTTTTTGCATTTGTTTTATACCCCTCCTACTGTACATCCGACACCCTTTGATACAGCAGTCATGCTGCCAACAGAGATTTCTTCGAGAAAGAACACATACCGTCCTCTTTAGGATAAACTATGTTAAATGAAAGGCCCAACTGCTTGCCTCTGGCTAAGATGAGAAGAGAGGAAGTTTAAACTGTAGTTATTTTTCTAACCTCATCTAATTCTATCTCACCTCTTTTTTGTTGTTGTTCTACATTTTTGGCTTTTCCCTATCTTCTTCTAAAGAGGGGTGAACATGGGAGAGGCTTGAAGTAAGCTGGGAAGTCAAAGGTACTAAAAATCTGAAGCTTGAAAGAAAAGGAGATCTGGCATGTAAATATTACCTTTCAGTTTATTTTGAAATCATCTCTATGCCCCTTTGCTTAGTTTTCTTTCAAATTCAGTTAGCATCATCATTTCTGTCACCCAGTATGTCCCAGGACTATGTTAATCGCCGTAGATGTTGAAAAATAAGACAGGACCCCCCCTCCATGGGAACTCATCATAATGTGGGGGTGTACAGGTAAGCAATCATTGCAACATAGTATGTCACTGAAGACTCATGACATTACAATTTTATTTTATTCCCATAGTTTAAAAATATTCTATAGTGAGAGGTAAAATGACAATTTCAACACACTACTAAGAATTAAAAATTCTCAGTTATTCTGCACTTTTCACCTGTTCCATCCCTGGGCTGGGAAGATCCCCTGCAGAAGGAAATGGAAACCTACTCCAGTATGGTTGCCTGAGAAATCCCATGGACAGAGAAGCCTGGTGGGCTATATATAGTCCATGGGGTCACAAAAGAGTGACACATAACTTAGTGACTAGTCAACAACAATATAAGTAAAGCTACGTATTCACAGGAACCCAAGACCATCCCCAATTTCTATGGTTTGTTAGGAGAACTCCCAGGACTCAGCAGATCATTGTACTCATGGCTAATATTTAATGCAGTGGAAAGGTATAGAACAAGATCAACAAAGGGAGACGGTTCATGGTACAAAGTCTGGGCACAACCAGGCATTTCTAGGGTCCTCTCCTGGCGCAATCACACAGGCCCTGCCTAATTCCCCCGCAAGCAGTTGTGAAATGTTGTCCACTAGTGGAGCTCTCCAGACATTCATCATCCAGGGTTTCTACTGGGGGCTGGTTACATAGGCAGCCTCTAGAAGGTATATCCTAAAATTTCAGACTCCCAGAAGGAAAGCAAGTGCTTAGCACAAGCCATTTTGTTTTAAAAAAGAGTGTAGGCATGGTGACCCATCTTGTGTACTGGGAATGGTGTGAACTCTCCTGGAGTCCAAGTTCCTAGATACCCACCAAGAGCCAACCTTGTAAGTAGGATTTTCAAAGGATTTCAGCTGGGCCTGCTAGATTAGCTTTCCCCCGCGGTTCACATGATGTATGCATTTTCTACAACATGCTCTGTTTATACATATTCTGCTTAGACAACAGCAGTATGTATGCAGTTTTTGAAGATGACACTATCATGGATATCTTTCCGTGCCAGTTCATGTAGGTTCACTTCTTTATCATAGTTACATGGTCTTCCATTTGTAGACAAACAATTTCTTTAATCATTTCTGTACAAAGTGATGTTTGTTTGCAATTTTTTGGTATTACAAATTGTGATGCAAAGAATGTCATTATACATGTATTCTCCATGTATTCATGCCTATTGTTTTGTGATATAGGCTTCCAGTTTCTTCTATGTAAGCATCTAGAAACAGTACTCCTGATGTCATTCAGTTTGGAAAGGAAGATCGTTGTGTTGGAATTCTACTGGAAGTATTAGAATATAGAGGGTTATTGGAAAAGAGAACAGTTAGAAGACTATTAAAATATCCAGGTGATAACTGGTCAGGGGCCCAACTAGCCTGTGTGGGGGAGCTTGGAAAGGAGCAGAAATGGTGCAGATTTAGTTTTCTGTACAATACAACAGTCTCTGGCTGTGGATGACTGGTGGAGAGTGAGGAAGGGGGGTCCAGGGTGACTCCCAGTTACATGATCTGGTGGACGGCAACAATATGGGATGCAAGAAGAGAGAGCAGTTAGAAAGCAGTGATAACAGTTCACGGAAGAAATGACGGGGACTCAGGTTTCCAAGTGTTCATTCCTTCACATATATTGAGCATCTTGCTATGTATCAGCCACTCCATTCACTGTTAGTGTTGGTGCAACTTTTTTGTTTTTTTTGGGTTTTTTGCTAAAAACATTGAGAGAGAAATCTTATGAAAATGGTACAAAATTTAAAAAAAAAAAAAAGCTATAGAGAGATTGATGGTGAATCAGGTCCCAGATGTTTGAAGACACGTGCACACACTTTTGAGTAAAAATCTGAGGGGGGAGGGGGAAAAAGAATCCCAAAAGCAAATAAGATCTCTTTTGTGTCTAGGTTTGAAGGCAGACCCTCTCCCACACACTCATTTTAGACAAATACCCTTAACAAACGTGAGCAGGAAATCCTCCTCCCCCTGCCTGCAGAGAAACATCCCCCCTCTACAGTTTTGAGTATCACTTGTGTGGGCCTCGAGTCAGGTGTGAAAGAGAGAAGCCAGGAAGCAGTTCTTTTTATTCTTCTCACCGAATTGCTATTCTAAATTTGCCCTCCCTCCTCCCCTCCCTCCCTACTCCAAGACCCTAAAGTGCAGCTTTCCACCTCCTGAGCCCAGATACAGACCAATTATAATTTGAATGACAAGGGGAGTTTTACTTTTTTTCATGCATCCTTCAGTAGAAATTGATGTGTTTTAATACATTTGATTTCATAACTTTTTTGAATTATATTGAATCTGCCTTCTGAATAAATTTATTTGACTAGGCAGAAAAATAGCATTCTGCATCCATTTGAACCCAATATACACAGAAAACGTGACCCAATACATTCAAAAAAATTTTTTTCATACTCTCTGAAGCTTGTATGAGGAGGGATAGGGAGTCATGTTTTTTTCTTCCTACCGACTTAAGTCTCTTTGCTTTAAAAATTCCTGTAAAAAGTCATTATATCCCCCAAAGAAGATACACAAATGGCTAATAAGCACATGAACGGAAGTTCATCACTAATCATTAGGGAAACACAAATCAAAATGAGATGCCACCTCATACCCAATAGGATGGCTATTACTGAAAAAAGGAAAATAACAGGTATTAGAAAGGATGTACAGTAATTGGGGCCTTTGTGCACGGTTGGTGGGAATGTAAAATGATACAGGCAGTGTGAAAAACAATATGGAGTTCCTTCAAAAAATTAAACCTAACATCACTATGTCATTCAGTGATTCTACTTCTAGGTAGAATTTTTCTACCCCAAAGAAGTGAAAGTAGGGATTGAACAAACATTTGCACACTAACGTTCATAGTAGCATTAGTTGCCATGGCCAGAATGTATAAGCAACACATGTGAATTTTTTAAAAAGTGGTATGTATGTATATTCAATGGAATATTAGTCAGCCTTGAAAAAGAACAGCATTCTACACACATGCTACAACATGGATGAACCTTGAAGACATTAAGCTGAGTGGCATAAGCCGGACACAGAAGAACAAATACTCTGTGATTCCACCTACCTAAGGTACTAGAGTAGCCAAATTCACAGACACAAAGTGAAATGGTGACACCTACAGCCTGGGGGAGGGGGAAGTGGAGAGTTACTGTACAATGAAGTGGAGCTTCAGTTTGGAAAGATGTAGAAGTTCTGGAGATGGATGGTGGTGATGGTTGTATAACCATGTGAATGTACTTCATGCCACTGAACTGTACATTTAAAAACAATTAAAATGGTAAACTCTTTGCTGGGGATATTTTACCACAATATTAAAAATAAAGAGGTCAAGCAATATGTTGCTGCCTGGGCAAACCTGTATTTCTCTCTGTAGTATCTGTCTGATATTTTCCCTCCCTTTGAGGGATTTTCTTGTCCCTTTCTTTCATCCCAGCTTCCTCTCTGCCCCACTGTATTTAGCACTCTTCCCCATTTACAAAACTTTCACTAAAGACAGACTATGATACGGCCAATGACTCCCTATAGGTAGCGTTTGAGCCAGTGTTATAGCTTTCCCTGGCCTGGTGACTCAGCAGCAAAGAATCTGCACGAAAACGAGGGAGACTTAAGAGATGTGGGTTTGGTCCCTGAGTCAGGAAGATCCCCTGGAGGAGGGCACGGTGACCCACTCCTGTGTTCTTGCCTGGAGAGTCCCATGGGCAGAGAGGCTTGGAGGGCTAGAGTTCAGGGGGTCACAGAGTCAGACACGACTAAAGTGACTTAGCAGACATGGTGTATTTTCATTATAAGGGTTATCTCTAATGGGAAATATAAGGTCATACTTCCTCTGAGCCCCCTAACGATCTGTACACCTTGGCCCTTGCACCTCAGAGGACTGATGGACTGGTCAGGGATTCGAAAATGAACTGGGAAAACGAAAGTCACTATAGGTATTTCAAACACAGTGAAACTTAATATAGGGAGTGAAGTTTCCTAGTTGTTGGAAGGGAAGGAGCGAAACCACGGATGGGAACGGTGCTGCTGCCCAGAGACCCCGCTCTGCAGTCAGCCGCAGTGCCCCGTGGGATCCCGCTTGTCTCTGAGCACGCAGGACTCAGACAGCCCTGCTGCCCTGCTCAGGCCAGCAGGAGCCAGCCGCCGCCCTGCAGGCTTCCACTGCCGCTAGCTCGGCCTCTGCGGGAGGGTCAGACCCACGGCTGCCTGCCAGTCTGGAGCCAGACAAACAGTTTCCCTCTCTGCCTCCTGTTCTCATGCAAAAGCCTTCCAAAGGCAGAGTCTAAACTGGAACGCTGCTGGCAGGGGGAGCCTGAGAGACACAGTCTTCAGGCTTCTAGCCCTTGTGGTTTGGGGAGCGCCGAGAGGTTGGCGCTGAGCAGAGCAGGCAACAGCCCACGCAGAGCAGTGCTGTGGTGGGTTGAAATGAGCACCTCCACGGCGACAGGCTGATCCCTGCAGGGGGAGTCCGCCCCAGGCTCCCACATCGCTCAGGCCTGTCTGGCTGCTCTGGGATCCTGGGCCGCAACAGCAAGAACTATTCACCAGGTCGTCCAGGAAGCGGAGAGCTCTGTGAAGGGCTTTAAACCTCAGAGCAGCAAGCCTGTAGGCAGGTGTCATAATTTCAGTTTCACAGATAAAAGGCGAGAGTTGGGGGTGGGTTGGGGGGGTGGGTGTCAGGTCGCATGGTCATTGAACGGGGGAGCTGGAATTGAACCCCACATCTGAGCGACTCTTCTCTTGCGCTGAACACTGAGCTTCCATTTCCAGCCCACGGGACCGCTGGAGATTTGATGAGACCCTGGGCGTACATCTCTGGTGCTCTGCTTCAGCCCTCACCCCCTGCGGCAAGCACGCCTGTGTGGTTGGCCTCCCTCTGAAACTCGGCAGGATGGGTGTGCACAGAGTGAGTGCTGGTCCAGTTCCACCTCTGTCCTGTTCTGGCAAATGAACCCTCTCCCGAACCTTCCCCGAAGAGGGAAGTCAGAAGACTAGGAGGTGTTTCTGCCTCTGGGTAACTTTCCCATTGCAGCCTGCGTTAGTTTCCAGAGATGGCCAAAGACAGCGGAAATGTATGGGAATTCCCTAGCAGTCCAGTGGTTAGGACTCTGTGCTCTGACTGCCATGGGCTTGGGTCTATTGATCCGGGAACTAACATCCTGTGTGGCACACCAAAAAAAACAAAGGAGATCAATGGAAATGCATTCTCCCACAGGTTGGGAGGGCAGAACTCTGAAATCGAGGTGCTGGGAGGGCCGAGCTCCCCACGGAGGCTCTGGGGTGAATCCATCCTCACCTCTTACAGGTTCTGGCAGCTCCAGACCTTCTTTCTCCTAAGGCCACGTGACTCTAAGCTCTGCCTGACTTCACACTGACTGCCCTTCTGAGTGTCCTTTCACTCTCCCTCCGTCTCACTCTTTCCAGGTGTCCTGTGACGGCATTTAGGTCCCACTCGGATGATCCAGGATGATCCCCTCATCTCAAGGCCCTTCACTTAACCCTTTTCACAAGGACCCATTTCCTGCATCAGGTACTAAGTCACAGGTCCCATGGATTAGGATGTGGTCATACCTTTGGGGGCACCACTCAGCCCACCTCGCCTCCCTCCCAGGGAGGCAGGATGAGGCACAGAGGAGCTTTCTGACTCCTCCTCTTGGGAACACATCCTGGGATCTGGGCCTTGATCCCTCGTTCTACAGCATCTTCCTCCACCTTATGGGCCAAGCTACAGAAGAATCAGAAATCTAGAGGCATATACCAAACAGGAGAGTATCACAGACACAGCCTGCGGTCTTGTTAGTTGAGCACCATGCACAGACTCAGCCAGGCCTTCGTATTTCCGTCTCAGGCCAGGTAGCGCTCTTTGGAGCCCCCCAGCCTCGGGAGCCCAAAATTCCTTTATGGTTCTCACCTCAAAGAAACTGCTCACATGAGCCTTTCTCCTTTCTGGCCTTCTGCTCTGCACAGAAAAGGAAGAGAAGGTTCTCCAACTAACTTCCTGCCCTCTGGTTTCTTCTTCCTAGATTTATTTCACTAAAAAGCCTCTTCAGTACCCCCTCCTTGATTTCTGAACCGAGTCACATGAACCCTCCATGTGGGATTGGCCAAACTCCCAGCTTCCTTCCTCACACATCTTCACCCATCCCCTCTCTACCCAATATTCACCGCATTTTCACTTCTGACTGTCTTCCCCAGCCGTTATTAGTGATGACGACTCAATGACATGCTCCTGGTCCAGAAAGAAAGGGAGCGATCCCTCTTGATTCCCACACAGGTTTGGGAGAAGGGGTTTCCTTTTTTCTGAAACCTCAGTGAGCTGCTGTCTCTACCTGGGGTGAGTGCCTGGGTCAATAGACGCACCTCCACCACTGGGGTCAATTCTGGGTGAAGCAGACCCGCAGATGGTTAGCCCAGCTGGCTCCACATCCCGGCAGGGGCTGCCCACAGCTCTGTTCACCATTTGGGGGACGTTCTCATTCCCTACATCCTGGGGGCCTGGCCTCCTGAGCCTCATCCATCCTCTAAACACCGCCTGAAGAGCCTCCATGTGGCCAGCATGCCCACTGATGTAGAACTTCCCACACAGACTCTTTTGATCCTGAAAACAAACCAGTGTCACAGCTGGCTGGCTGACCCTGACCGCGTTGCACAGATGAAGAGGCTGTAGTGACAGGATTTGTCCTGAGTCACCAGGCTGCATGTGGCTAAGCTGAGGGTCCAGCAGAGGAACTTGGCTGTGAAGGCAGTTTGCTTTCTGCCCCTGCATTTTTCCTATTCTTTTTTCCCCTTCTTCTTCTTTCTTTTTCATCTTCTCTATGCCCCTGACTCAGCTCCTTACTATTTATCTTCCTCTATTCTAATTATTTCTGCCACTCGCCTAGACCTGAATTTCTAGCTTTGCTACTACAAGATCTGTGATCTTGTGCACATTTCTCAACCCCTCTGAGCTTTGGTTTCTTCATCTGCGCACAGTGGTAATACTAACTCCCACACTTGGTGGAGGTTTAGGGAGGTTATAAATAGAAAGAGAGCTAGAGACGAAGGAAGGAAGAAGGAGAGAAAGAAGAAAGTCAGCCTCTGGCTCTTGGCAGTCAGCAGTCATTTCCTTCCTGCACTTTTTGAATTTTGTGGATACATGGCTAAGACTGTACACTTTTGTCCCCCACTCACCTGTGTCATCCTTATCATAGAACTGTTGGGTTTGATTTATCAGGAGACCCTGGCTGCGCTTCTGTGACTATGAGCCGTGGCCAAATGAGAAGAGTCTGATGGATGTGGCCGGCGTGATTAATAGCAGCCTGTCTGAGAGTGGCGAGTGACGGATCGCCCCAGCTCCACTTTGAATTCTGTGTTGTTACAGGCAGCTGTTTGGCCAAGCAGAGGCTCGGTGTTCACAGCGCAGAGTCTGGCTGCAAGCCCTGGCTTTCCTGGGTCACCAAACCCGATGCTCTGAGTGGAAAAGGAAAGAAAGCCAGGGCAATGGCACATACCCAGAGCAGGGTGTGAGCCCAGGGAGAGGTGTGGCTGGGCTCCTCTCTCTGACGGGACATGGAAGAGCACAGACAAGCCTACCTGTGCAGGTCTCACCCCACCCCCACCTCCTGAGATGCCATGTCTGGTGCTTTCCCAGCGAGAAATCCATCATCAGGACAGCACGCCTAGAAGCACCCAGAAGAGGGATGCGTGTCACTTGGAGATGTTCTGCTGACCTTCACCTGTCTTCTGCAAATGAGAAAGCATTGTGTTAGGAGCCATGCACTTCCCTCCGATTCTGCAGCTCTCCAACCACCTCAGCATGAGGAGCTTTAAACAGAAAGAAACTTGCACTGTATCCCTGTTCCCTACTTAGAATTAGAGTTTGCTCACACCATCTGCATGTCTTGAACATTGCTGTGAGGGGTTGGAAATTAATCTTGAGGCAGAGCATTCACTGACTCCATTCAAGGGGAATGCAACAGTGAATATGTCTTATTTTTGCCACGCTGGTTATCCATTTCTTAAACAATTCTTCAAGGAGTGTAATCAGTCAGGAACAGGGAAGCTGGGGTCCTGGGCTGCTCCTGATCTCTGCCTAGCACTGGCGTTGGAGGAAACCTTGCGGCTCCCATTCGAATTTTACACTTGGATGATGTTTCTCTTGGCTTCGACTATAAAGGCTGGTGCCCAGAGCCAATCTTTGGCAAAGCAGAGAAGTATGAAGCTTTTTTCCCCCCTAGGATATTTCCAGCATTCCTCTTAAGCACTTTTGTCTTTGGTCCTCGCTGAGTTCTCAGACACTTCTTTCCTCCTATATTGTAGCCACATGTGAGCTCTGCAAGGGTTTGAGTCACGTATTCTGTACATGTAAGCGGTTGATAACGTGTAGAAGAGTACTTTGGAGAAGGGCACGGCAACCCACTCCAGTGTTCTGGCCCGGAGAACCCCAAGGTCAGAGGAGCCTGGTGGGCTACAGTCCCCCGGGGGGAAAAGAGTGGGACGCGACTCGGCGATGTGAAGCGTGGCACGGCACGTGAGGGTGCTTCACGGAGTCCGAGTGTGTACGCATCGCCCACAGCGCCAAGCGCAGAGTCTGGACCAGCAGCCCTGGAGAGGGGCTAAGATCAAACATCTCTAATCCACTACCCAGTCCTGCTGGTGTGTGGCTGGTGTGTGGATGGAATTTTGAACTGTATGTTGAAAAAACCTCCAGTCGTCCTCCTATGTTTCTCTTTTACCCTTACACTCCTAGCACACTCTAAACGTTTCTGACATCAGATGTGTGGGTTTACCCCACACCAAGCAATTCTCTGATGCTGGCTAGGTGTCCTATGATTCAGCAGAATTCTGACACTACCAACTTGGACATAGCATCAGGCCCCCCCCAGGTTAAGCGCCCAGTTCCATGAGACAGTCGTCCCGCCCCAACTTTAGGTCTGGATCACAAGGGGCAGGTCTCCAGGTTACCCACAACTTCTGAGAACTGGTCTTCAGATTGAAGGTTTCCATGAGCTCCTTCCCCTTGGGTTCAGTATTTTGCAAATAGCTCGTAGAACTGAGAGGAACACTTAGGCTTGTGTGTGTATACGTGCAGTCACTCAGTCGTGTCTGACTCTTTGCGACCCCATAGGCCGTAGCCCACTGGGCTCCTCTGTCCGTTAGATTTCCCAGGTAAGAATATTAGAGCTGGGTTGCCGTTTGCTTCTCCAAGGATCCTCCCCAGGGACTGAACCTGAGTCTCCTGCATCGGCAGGTGGGCTCTTTACCACCGAGCCACCGGGGAAGCCTTTCCTTAGGTTTGCCAGTTTATTAAAGGATATGATAGAGAACGCAGATGATCAGTCAGACGAGATAGGGCGAGACGTGCAGGAGGGTCCTGAGTAAAGGCACTTCTATCCACGTGGAGCTGAGGGGTATCGCCCACCCACCCCCTGCATATGTGGATATGTTCCCCAGCCTGGAAGCTCCCCGAATCCTATATTTTGGGGCTTCTTATGGAAACTCTATCACATTGGCATAATCAGTTATTAACTCCATTTCCAGCCCCTGCCCCTCTCTGGAGATGGGAAGGTGGGGCTGAAGATTTCAAGCTTCTCGTCATGACTGGGTCTTTCTGGTGACCAGTGTCCTTTGGGGAGCCCACTCAGTCTCCTCGTTAGGACAAAGGTGGGCCTAATGCTCGTATCACTTAAGCATTTATGAGTTTCAGGAGCTCCGTGTCAGGAACTGCGATGGGGATGGAGTTGGGAGGGTAGGGGGTGGGGCAGAGACCAAAGTATAAATTTCTTGCCATTTCACAAGTTGCAAAGCCTTAAGCCAATTCTAAAAGGAGAAAACGGGAACGGGAAAGATCCTTCCTTTTCTCTCTGGTTTAAGGAAGTATGTGTGTATGCGCATGAGTTTTGTGTGTGTGTGTGTATGTGGTTCCCACATTTCTTAGTGACTAGCTTTATCCTTGTGCTCTCTTCAGATCCTGCATGATTATTGGTTTGCTTTATCAAAATTAAATTATTTTAAATTAATTGCTCAAGTATCAGTTCTCGCTGATGCACAGTTATGATCAATACAGTTTTCATTATTTTTTCCAATAGAAGCCTGTATTTTCTCAAAATACCCTGCTTTCTCATTTTGGTAAAAATCAATCAGTTTAAATCGAGTTACTTACAACCTTTCTCTCTACTGTGTGTTTAAAGACAGAAGTGATTTGGGGTGAGCCCGGGATCGGGCCAAGGAGATGGTCCTGCTTATGTCTGAACCGCCGCTGGAGGTCATCACCTAGCAGGCTGCCAGAAGACACGATTTGTCCGAGAAACTGAAGAGCGGAAGATGGGAACTCCTTACGGAGGGCGTAGCACAGCTGACTCACCAGACCCAAGTCTAAAACTGTAGCTCTCAGTAAAGAGGGTCTTTATCCCAACCTTCTATTGACTCAATTTTCAGGTCCTGGGAGAAACAAGTCTGTGAGCAAACGTAAGAGGGATATCTTCATGACTGATTCTCTCAGAAAAGAGCTTGCACTGGTGTCCTTTGAGCAGAAGGAGTGCATGAAGGAGGCTGGTCAACGGCAGGGTCCCCCCGTGTTTACCGCGCCAGCTGAGCTGCACCTGCCGAGGCTGGCAGCCGTGCCCAGCAGAGCCCGTGGGACCTAGGAGCATCCTGCCTGGAGCCAGCAGGGCAGCAAGGGCAGAGAGAGGCGGGCAGAGCGGAGACCGCCCGGAGGACCCGTGTGGGGAACGGAGTGATTCCATTCATGAGCTACTCGGGGAGACTCTCTGGAGCCTTCCAAGGGTATTAGGGGAAGGGGTGCCTGTGGAGGGGGATTTGCTGGGTGCTGAGGCTCCATGTCACAGATAAGAATTAAAGCCTAGGCTACAAGCATAACTTAATCAAAATGCCATGTATTCAGATATACGTTCTATAATAAATGCTTCCCTGGTGGCTCAGAGGTTAAAGCGCCTGCCTGGAATGCGGGAGACCCGGGTTCGATCCCTGAGTTGGAAAGATCTCCTGGAGAAGGAAACGGCACCCCACTCCAGTGTTCTTGCCTGGAGAATCCCACGGAGGGAGGAGCCTGGGGGGCTGCAGTCCATGGGGTTGCAAAGAGTCGGACTTCACTTCACTTCACTTCTTCTGTAGTAAAACCGCAGCACAGACAGAATGAGTGGTTGGGGTCTACACTGTCATTTCAGCCTGAGTAGCTCTGTCTCTTCTTTCTTACGGGGTGTCCACATGTGATCTCATTTGAGCGAAGGGTCCTGAGCTAACTCCCTGAGCGGGCTGCTCCCCAAAGGCCACGGCCACCGCCAGGACCCACGGCTCCTCCCCTGTGAGTTAGGAAGCGGGGGTGGACGCTGTGATAAGGTTTAAGGACACGGCTTCTTGGAGCTTCAAGCTTGTGGCCTGGGAGGGGGTACCTGGGGTCTGAGCGCTTCATACTTGAGTAGTTCTGAGTGCTGACCGAGTCCAGTCCCTGCAGATGGCAAGGCCATCAGGAAGCTACAGCAGGGTTTAGGGCAGGGAGAGGAGCCTTGCAAGGAGGGCTGAAATTCCTGGAGGAGATGGAGGTGGGCACCGCCCCAGACCTCGAAGGCTATTCTGGGCCAGGAATTAAGGAGCTGTTGCTCAAATTCCCAGCGTTGCAGTGTTCACATTCAGTCTGTATCACCAGCTGGCCTCACCGTCTCTCAATGTCCCCAGGGAAGGAGGCCATTTCTAAACTCACCAGAACCCAAATCAGAGACCTCATTCTACCATGATTGAAGTGTTCCGAGTAATGGGATTTTGAATAAATTAGTTATTCATCATGGAAGAGGTATTATAGATAAATACCATTCCTCATTGCTATTCTGAGCTGTCCACCAGTCATCTCCTTTAAGGAGAAAAATAGAAGAATTAACGTGGTTCTGAACAGTGATCTGCTTAATGATTTCAAGGTTTTTATCTGGAGAGGATTGCAATAAACTACTTTAAAAGAAGTGGAATGCAAAAAAGAAAAAATGTGTGAAGGGCCTATATAATTGCTGAAAGGTAAGTTCTGTAAGGCTAGAAATCAACGAAAAGGGTGAATGTTACGGAAAGATTTTTAAGTACTTATTCAGGAGAAACTAAATAGAAAATCAATCAGGAAAATAAAAAATTCATAAACCCAATTGCTTCTAATTGGCTCAGAACATAGTACAGAATTCAAAATGTCTGCCTCTGAACAGCTCTGTCTCTTGAAATTATGACTCTTATCACAGGAAAGAGTATTCAGGTTACTTTTTTTTTTTTTTCCTCCTATCAAAGAAAATTCATCAAGGCCAAAGCAATCCGGCAAATGTCTCAAGCTGAAACACTCTTCATTATGGATATTTGTGGAGAAATTCCTACTAAAGTTTTACTCTAGCCAGAAAGAACATATTTTTCTTTCAAGTCTTTAAAGCTGTATTAAGCCCCTACTATGTACACAGTATTAAGCAGGACATTATGGGAAATGCACAGATTAACGCACTGTGATTCCTGAGTATTCCCAACTTAGAAGGGGAGTCAGGTGAATGCCTAATTAACTTTAGGACAAATACTAATGCAATAAGGGCTTAATAGTAGAGACCTCACTACATGGTATGAGAAAAATAAAGGGCATAGGTGATTTCTGACTCAGGAGATCTGCACAGTTTCCCTCAGGGAAGTAAAATCTATATCAAAGGGTTAGAAGATATTCCACCCACAGAGAAGACTTGGAGCTAAGGTCAAGCAGAAATGTGAGCTGGGCTTGGGGAGAAAAGAGTATTTTATAATAACTTAGAAGAGTTGGCACAACGTGAAATTCTGAAGACCATGACAATTATATTTAGCACTATAAGCTCTGCCTCTGTATCTCAAACTTTGGTGGAAGCCCATCATTTATGTGCTGCCCTCATTTCTCCTGTTCTAATGAAAATTTCCTGATAAATATATACACTCCTAAGTATTACTGATTTCATAGGTGGCCTCTCCCAAGGAGTAATTTGCTTTTTAAAAACTTTTAAATATTTTTTGGTTTAGTCGCAGCATGCAGGATCTTCGACTTTCACCGCAGCACGCGGGATCTTTAGCTGCGGCACACAAGCTCCGAGCTGGAGCACCTGGGATCTCGTTCTCTGACTGGGGGTCTAACCTGCGTTGAGAGTGCGGGCTCTCAGCCGCTGGACCACAAGGGGAGCCCCAGCGAATTTTAAAGGTTTTATTATGTATTTGGTTAAGGTATAAAAGAACTCAAGATATGGCAGTGCTCATGATTTAAGTGGTCAGGACAAAACTTTAAGAGGTGTCTGGTCCGCTTGTCTTTGTCATGAGCATTTGTCAACATTCCAGAGCTTGCTCGGTGTTTGTAAAAGAGGGCCAGGGGGAAAGAAGCAGTCTTTCGCTTCTAAGGTATTAACCTTTCTGGCGGAGGGACTGCAGAGGTCAGTGTGCAGACGCTATTTATTTTGGGGGCTGGTGGGGACTGACCCGGGAAAGTCTGGGAGTTGTCTTACTCCTGTGGAATGGGCACATATTTTATTTATTTTATTTTTTAATTGGATGATAATTGCTTTACGGCGTTCTGTTGGTTTCTGCTGTACAACAATGTGGATCAGTCATAATTATATATGTACGTGTATGTATCCTGGCCTCTTGAGCCTTCCTCTGGGCACATATTTTAAAGACACCACGCAGTCCTGAGCTTGAACTCCAGCTTCTGATTTTGCTTCTTAATTATTTATCTATTATTTATTTTGGCCACACTGGGTTTTCCATGTGGTTCAAGGGCTTCTCACTGCAGTGGTTTCTGTCATCGCGGAGCCCAGGCTCTGGGGCCAGCAGGCTTCAGTAATTGCGACAGGAGCACTGAGCCTGGTGGAGATGCCCGGCAAGCTGGAGGTGGTCACCGATCCCCACCGAGATGGAGAGGAGTGTCGTGGCCCCTCGCATCGTGCCAGGAGGGCTGATCTCACCCGACAGCGGTCGTTCCCAGCAGAGGAGGGGGGCCGTGAGCGTCCCGGGGCAGCTGCAATTTAGGCGGGGGCCCTCACGCCCTCTAGCTCAGGGGGGCCCCTGGCATTCTCCCACTGCCTTACTGACCCCCACACGCCATCCTCCCCAGCTGTTTCTTCTGGTTGGTCAGCTTTCGAATTTCAGAGGAAAATTGTTTTTTCCAGGAGGCATTCTCTCACCAGGTTGGGTCCAATATCTGCTCATTGTCAAGGCCATTTCTAGTTCACTAGCACTCAACATCCCTTGCTAGACTGTAAGTGCCAGGAGGGTAAGTGTCAGATACATTTGTTTTACTGCCTGGTTCTTGATTGACGTGCTTGCATGAAAGTGAAAGTTGCTTAGTTGTGTCTGACTCTTTGTGACCTCATGGACTGTACAGTCCATGGAATTCTCCAGGCCAGAATAGTGGAGTGGGTAGCCTTTCCCTTCTCCAGGGGGATCTTCTCAACCCAGGGATCAGACTCAGGTCTCCCTCATTGCAGCCGGATGAGCCAAAAGGGAAGCCCAAGAATACTGGAGTGGGTAGCATATCCCTTCTGCAGCAGATCTCCCCAACCCGGGAATTGAACCAGGGTCTCCTGCATTGCAGGGGGATTCTTTACCAACTGAGCTACAGGGAAGCAAGGGCTTGCATATTCTTGAGTAAATTAATAAAGGAAAGGGGGAAGGGGAGAAAGGAAGGAAGGAAAGTGAAAGTGAAAGTGATTCAGTCGTGTCCGACTCTTTGCGACCTCATGGACTATACAGTCTGGAATTCTCCAGGCCAGAACACTGGAGTGGGTAGCCATTTCCTTCTCCGGGGGATCTTCCCAACCCAGAGATGGAACTCAGGTCTCCCACATTGCAGATGGATTCTTTACCAGCTGAGCCACCAGGGAAGCCCAGGAAGGAAAGAGGGACCTTATTAAAACTCACTCCATTATCGCCATATAAACCATCCAGAGGACGGAAGGCTGGTGTGTTTAGACGGTTGTGGCAGCCGCTGAGGAAGAATTAGGAGAAACTCTGATTAATACGCTGTAACCTTTCCAGGCAAACAAAAAAGCAGCACCGGGCCCACTCATTCTTACAGATGTCAACTTTGCTCTCAGTGCTATTCCTGCAGACGTTTAAATGGCAACATCGTGGCCCTGGGGCCTCGTGAACTGCACATGATAAATTCCCACAAACATGCTCTTCTGCTTAACAGAGAACTTCATAGTATCTTTTACCTGCTTTTCAAACTGGACCTCTTTTACTGAGTATGGTGGTGGATGAAAATTTTCAGACCTGTTGCTGGCCAAAACCTTGGCTCTCTCTGCCCACTGAAGCCGAATAAAAAGTACAGAGACAGAGTTTGGAGGTAATAGAAAGGTGGCCTTAATTGTCAGCTGGTAGAAAGAGAAATACCTTTCCACGCCCTCCCTTTATGAGGAGTCTTGGGGCTTATATAACATGAAGGCTCGCAATCAGGAGTCACTAATGATGAACAAAGGTGTTAGGATCTTGATTTCTTCCCCTAACTTTGTTTCAAAGACAATCATAGGCTGGCATCGGTAACCCAGTAATTGACTCTGGCAGTTCAGTGGCTCTGTGGCCTTCTTTTTGATTTGCAAAAGAAGAACCATAAGGGAAAGAGTCTTGTAAGGGTAAACACCAGATACAGGATATATTTAACATCCTATTTAATGGAAAACAGGTGCAAAGTGTAGCTCCTGCAAAGTCAAGGGGGCAGAAGAGCAAACTTAGTTACAGACCTGTAGAGTTAGGAACAAAGTCAACAAGCTGGGAATGATCAGGCCTGTTCACTCTTCTCTTTATCATCCTTGTCCTCAGGAAAAGGAAAGGGAAAAAAACCTCATTTCCACCCCCCCACACACCTTTTTTTTTTCCTTTTTACTGCTATAGAACCTTTCAGAATGATATAATAGACTATTCCATCAGACAACATTCCACTTCTGTTTGTAATTCAAACTATCTTATGGGATCTAAGAATGGAGAAGTTGGATAATTTCCTTTCCTTCTTTTCTTGACTTCAGGTAGTTATGGCAAGGGAGGGGATGAAATTAGAGAGATGTGAGGACACAGCGAAAGGAGGCTTTTGGGACTCAGCTTTCAATCCAATTCAGCGCAAGGGACATCTACGAGGTACTTGTTGAGTAATTCAAAGGAATACCAGGTATTAGACACTGTATTAATACTTAAAATGTTTATGCAAGTATGGTGCTGGATTATCTCATTTAACACGATCGCTCTAATGTTGGTATTGTACTCCTGTTATCCTAGGTTTATGGATGAGAAGCCAGGCACAAGGACGAATTTTACAAAGGAACAGAAAGAGAACGGCGCCCAGGGACACATAAACAGTGAGTGGTGGGGCCGGGAATCCAAGAGGGAGACCCGGCGCTTCTGTCTATGCAGCTGGCCACTGCTGGGAATGGAGGGTGGAGAGAGAGCCGAGAGATACCGCCTCCACCCCTGAGAAGCACATGGTCCGTGTAGAAGTCTCAGAGTAAGAACCCAAACTCCATCATGCTTTTCATCCTTCTCTGCGGTTCTGGGGGCTTCCTTTTGGAACTGGAGAGAAATTCATCCTGCCTGGTGCTCGCCAAACATGCATCTCTTTCTGTCCTCCTGGACCTGCCATGGTGTCCATGGCTGATTGGACCACGCATGCTGAAGGAATGAACTTTCTAGGCAGAAGAAAAGAGCTTCTAAGAAGTCCCTAAAGTAAGTTTCTCCAGGGACTCGGAAAAGGAAGGTGTGCAGAGAAAGAGAGGAAGCCAGTCAACAGAGAGGGGGGAGCAAGGGGTGTGCATGGCTGGCCTGAAACATGCCCGGGTTTGTAGTCCAATAACCTGGCACCCTTTAAAGCTTTGTTCTTTAAACATTTACTCAACATTTATTTACATGAGAGGCTGAGTGCTGCCTGGGAAAAAGGCAGAAGAGGAAGCTGTGCTCATTTATCTCACAACCCTAATTTAGCTCTGACCTCAGGCATCACAAACAACTCAGCCAGGCAGAGGTTCTGTGTTAACCAGGCTCTTCCGTCTTCACACAGTGCCTCTCAACCGACCTCAGATCTCATTCTAGCTATCAGCTCTTTTTCCTACAGTGTCCCCTTTGGGCAGTCTCATCCTCTCCTTACTGCTCTTGAGAGTCATGGTTTCCCTGCTCCCACTCTCAAAGGTCTTAAGGTCTATGGTGGTGGTTTAGTCGCTAAGTTGTGTTCAACCCTTGCGACCCCGTGGACTGTAGCCTGCCAGGCTCCTCTGTCCATGGGATTCTCCAGGCAAGAATACTGGAGTGGAATAATCCCTGAGAAGATACTTCTCCATGTGTGACTTGTCTGTTTTTTCAATTGGAGTATAGTTGCTTTGGACATGAACTTGGGCAAACTTTGGGACATGCTGAGGGGCAGGGAGGCCTGGTGTGCTATAGTCCAAGGGGCCAGCAAAGACTTGGACATGAACCGGCCACTGAACAACAGTGACAATAACAGTTCCTTTATAATATTGCCTCAGTTTTGGTTGCACAGCAAAGTGAATCAGCTATGAAGTGCAGTCGCTCAGTTGTGTCCGACTCTTTGCAACCCGGTGGACTGTAGCCTACCAGGCCCCTCCATCCATGGGATTTTCCAGGCAAGAGTACTGGAGTGTGCTGCCATTGCCTTCTCCAGGGGATCTTCCCGACCCAGGGACCGAACCCAGGTCTCCTGCACTGCAGGCATCTGAGCCACCTAATAAGTCAGCTATGTGTATACAGAAAGGCCCTCCCTCTTGGGTGACAGCTTGGTTCCAGGTTGTATTTTGGCATCTCTCACAGAGGTTTCTCCAGTGGAATTGCTTCAAGCTGGTCTTTATCTTGTCTGTGAGATAAGGATGGGTGAATTGGACAGTGTCAAGTTCATGATCATTTGTGGCATTTACCTAAAGGCATTGGGAGCCACTGGGGGCGTTTAAATGGAGTGGTGTGGCCTGTGTTCTAAGCAGACTATCCTGGAGGTAATGGACAGAGTCTTACCTGGGCCCCGACTGGTGGGTCTGGAGAACTGAGGATGGAGGGGATGGAGGAGAAGGCAGTGTTAACATCCCTCAGTTTTAAAGTCTGCCCAAGTCCTCAGCTCTGTTTTTTTCTTTTTTTAAATAGTAATCACTGTTGTCATTGTAATCACTTTTGTTATTATAATTTTCAGGGCCCTGTGCAAAATGAAAGTGTGGAGCCCGTCTTTTAAAAGTTATCAAAAACTTTAAGGTGATGATAGCTTGTGGGAGGTTCTCTGAGACTGCAGGGGTCACACATCTGCAAAACCCATCATGCAAGAAGCCACACCATCTCTACACTAGTGGATTCCACCAGCTGACAGTTATCCCGGCTTCATCGTCTCCTTATTTGACTTTTCAGTGACTCTATTCTCTTTTTCCGATTTACAGTTTCCGCTTACTGCCTTCTTTCTGAGTGTCATTTGGCCTCTGTCTTGCTGCTGACTGATGATTTTTTTCTGAATATCTCATTTTCAGACCCTACACAAGACAGAGTCTGATCCTGTTGACATGGACACTGTCTAACAGAGATCAGTTTTGTTAGGAAGCACCCCACCAATAATTAGTCTCAAGGTCACAGGCTGAGCCTGACTCAGGTGTCCGCTTCCCGCCAGGCCGGCAGGGGCAGAGGAACAGAGCGGGTCTTGATGCAGTCTCTGCCCACTGGTGCCTAAACGCCTTTCAGATACATAGTTTCCGGTGAAGTTGAAAAAGAATAGCTTTATTGCTTTGTCAGGCAAAGGGGGACACATTGAGATGTAACTGCCAAAACTGTTTATCCCACCCACAAGGGATCTGATAAGGAGTTATCTAGAAACAGTTCAAAGGTGGGGCTGCTGACAAACCCCAGGGTGTGTGCAGGGCCTGCATTCCTTTAATCACTCAGTCCTGTCCTGCCCACTGCAACGCCAAGGACTGCAGCCTACAAGGCTCCTCCATCCATGGGATTTTCCAGGTAAGAGTACTGGAGTGGATTGCCATTTCCTTCTCCAGGGGATCTTCCTGACCCAGGGATCAAACCTGGGTCTTCCGCTTTGCAGGCAGATGCTTTACCGTCTGAGTCACGGGGGAAGTCCCACATAGAAATAGTTCAAAAGTGGGGCAGCTGATAAACACCAGGGTGTGTGCAGGGCCTGCATGCCTTTAATCTGGACTCAGGTGTTGTCCTTTGGAGTTCCCCTGGTTTTCAAAGTTATCAAACTGTGACCTGCTCTCTGGATTGAAGAAAGCTTCCGCAAGTAGTTAACATAATGCACTCACTGGGAGTTTTAATTCTGCAGAAGTGATCAATGATATTGTTATGTGTATGTTTCCCTTGAGAGGGAACCAGGATCCTGTCCCAAGGCTGTACTATTGTTTCTTGACTGTTCCTCCTTGGTCTCTGCTTCTCCTCCCTTTCCTGAAAAGCAACTGTCTGAACCTGGCCTTTGGAACATCCTTTCCAGTATTCTGGCCTGGAAAACTCGATGGACTGTATAGTCCAGTTCACTTCAGTCATTCAGTCGTGCCCGACTCTTTGCGACCCCACGGACTGCAGCATGCCAGGGTTCCGTGTTCATCATCAACTTCCAGAGCCTACTCAAACTCATGTCCATCGAGTTGATGATGCCATCCAATCTCATCCTCTGTCATCCCCTTTTCCTCCCCTTCTGTCATCCCCTTCATCTTTCCCAGCATCAGGGTCTTTTCCAATGAGTCAGTTGTTTGCATCAGCTGGACAAAGTATTGAAATTTCAGATTCCTTCCAATGAATATTCAGGACTGATTTCCTTTAGGATTGACTGGTTAGACCTCCTTGCTGTCCAAGGAATTCTCAAGAGTCTTCTCCAACACTACAGTTCAAAAGCATCAGTTCTTCAGCCCTCAGCTTTCTTTATAGTCCAACTCTCACAACCATACATGACCACTGGAGAAACCACAGCCTTGACTAGATGGACCTTTGTTGGTAAAGTAATGTCTCTGCTTTTTAATATGCTCTCTAGGTTGGTCATAGCTTTTCTTCCAAGGAGCAAACATCTGTTAATTTCTTGGCTGCAGTCACTATCTGCAGTGATTTTGGAGCCCAAAAAATAAAGTCTCTCACTGTTTCCATTGTTTGCCCATCTGTTTGCCATGAAGTGATGGGACCAGATGCCATGATCTTAGTTTTCTGAATGCTGAGCTTTAAGCCAACTTTTTCACTCTCCTCTTTCAGTTTCATCAAGAGGCTCTTTAGTTCCTCTTCACTTTCTGCCATAAGGGTGGTGTCATCTGCATATCTGAGGTTATTGATATTTCTCCCTGCAATCTTGATTCCAGTTTGTGCTTCAACCAGTACAGCATTTCTCATGATGTACTCTGCATATAAGTTAAATAAGCAGGATGACAATATACAGCCTTGAAATACTCTTTTTCCTATTTGGAGCCAGTCTGTTGTTCCATGTCCAATTCTAACTGTTGCTTCCTGACCTGCTTACAGTTTTCTCAAGAGGCAGGTCAAGTGGTCTGGTGTTCTCATCTCTTTCAGAATTTTCCACAGTTTATTGTGATCCACACAGTCAAAGGCTTTGGCATAGTCTATAAAGCAGAAACAGATGTTTTTCTAGAACTCCCTTGCTTTTTTGATGATCCAGCGGATGTTGGCAATTGATATCTGGTTCGTCTGCCTTTTCTAAAACCAGCTTGTACATCTGGAAGTTCATGGTTCAGGTACTCTTGAAGCCTGGCTAGAATTTTGAGCATTACTAGTGTGTGAGATGAGTGCAATTGTGCGGTAGTTTGAGCATTGTTTGGCATTGCCTTTCTTTGGGATTGGAATGAAAGCTGATCTTTTCTAGTTCTGTGACTACTGCTGAGTTTTCCAAATTTGCCAACATATTGAGTGCAGCACTTTCACAGCATCATCTTTCAGGATTTGAAATGGCTCAACTTATTCCATTACCTCTACTAGCTTTGTTCGTAGTGATGTTTCCTAAGGCCACTTGACTTCACATTCCAGGATGTCTGGCTCTAGGTGAGTGACCACACCATTGTGATTATCTGGGTCGTGAAGATCTTTTTTGTACAGTTCTTCTGTGTATTCTTGCCACCTCTTCTTAATATCTTCTGCTTCTGTTAGGTCCATACCATTTCTGTACTTTATCGAGCCCATCTTTGCATGAAATGTTCCCTTGGTATCTCTAATTTTCTTGAAGAGATCTCTAGTCCTTCCCATTCTATTGTTTTCCTCTATTTCTTTGCATTGATCACTGAGGAAGGCTTTCTTGTCTCTCCTTGCTATTCTTTGAAACTCTTATTGGGTGCCTAATGTCAAACTCACGTTTCTGTGCCAATACACAGAGGTCAAATAAACCAAAACATAGGAGTTTGGAGAGAGAAAATTTTATTGTAAAAGCCAAGGAAGGAGAATGTGTGGTTTGTGCCCCAAAGACCCAAACTCCCTCATAGTCTTCAGGGAAGAGTTTTTAAAGGCAAACCTTGCAGGGAGGGCTGTAGGCTAGTGATGAGGTAACAGGGTGAAATTCCAGGAATCTCAACCATCAGGTTTCTGGTTTCAACCAGTTTGCCGTTTCCCAGGTGCTTGTTCTCAGGTGGAAGTTACCCATTCTGGGTAGGTGCCTTAGTTCCTGTAAAACTCGAGATATGTATCAGATTGCTGTTTTTATCTCTCGAGGAGGATCTAGAATTTTTTTACTGCTGTGCTATTGTTTCAAGTGCTTTTCCTTTGTCTTTGCACTCCTCACTTCCCTAATTAGTAACTATTTAATTCGGGGAAGGTGTGGGACTGAAGCCTTTTTCCTACAAACAAGAAATGAGGGGCACAGAGAGGCTTTTGTACTGGGAGGGCCCCACAGGGCCCTGTGCAGTTTCATGCCTACCAGATGCATGATCGTGTGCTGGCTATTGGGGATTCACTGTGAACCAGGCAGATTTGATCTCTGTCTCCATGGATTTTACGTAAAGCTACCAAATTAAGATGTGAGAACAAGTTCTTAGATCTTTTGGAACCTTTCATGGATGGGAAATAGCTAAAGAAAATGAACAGTATGAGAAAACTTAGCCCCACTAAAGTGAAGCAAAATACTGAAGACATTTTTACAATCAAGGATAAGAAAATAGAAATATCTCAAGTAATCTAGGTAGTAAGTACAGTGAAGAAAAATATTTTGAAAATGAAATACCATCTTTTTTGGGCTAGATTCTTCTTTTGAAGGCCAAGAGTCAATCTTTATTCCAGTCTTAGTTGTCTAAATACTCCAATGCTTTGTGTTTCTCTGACTGTTTCATAAGAACAATCTAGTTCCTTATTAGTCAAGAGGCAGAACCCTGAGCACCTGAGCTGTTATCTTGCTTTGTAAACTAATCTGAGGGCAAACAAAGCCCTTCATTTAAAGTTCAAGAGTTGCTTTGGTCTTTTATTTAAAGAAACCACACGGTGAATGGATGGCTTGTGCCCCAAACACCCAAACTCCCTCATAATCTTCCAGGAAGAATTTTTAGAGGGGAAACTTGGGGGAGGACTGCAAGGTGTGTGATTGGCTGGTGATGAGGTAACAGGATGAAATTCCAGGAATCTCAACCATCAGCCTTCTGGTTTCAACCAGTCTGTGGTTTACACTAAATTATAAGCACCCAATCCATTATTTTCCAGGCTTCAAATTGACCTTTTAAGGAAAATGTCTTCTGCTAGTCTGCTTGAAAATACTCTCCTTAGAGATTACAATGTTCACATTGTCCTTTAAATGTTAGTAGATTTCAACTGCCTAATGGGCATTTCTGTTTAGCTATCTTGTAGGCATACCAACAATCCCCAAATTGAATTATGACCTGATAACTCCTTTTTCATTCTTTATATCTGTTAGTGACACCTCTGTACTAGAAATTTGAGATTCAATCTCTTCTTTAAATGCAAATTCATGCATTTTTAACCTAAATATCTGCTGAATTTCCCTCCCAGTCCCCTCCCCTATCTGTCTCCTGCCATCCTTCCTTCCCCAGTTGGCCTAAGTTTTCATCTTTTTCACACTTTCGTTGTACTTGAACTGTGGCCTCCTAATTTTTCTCAACACTTTACCTCTCTGTCTTTCTGAATCTTACACTCCCATTGTACCGCAGCCATCTGTCTGCAGTTCCCAATTTTGTCAGTTCCGTGTTTAAACCCCTTTGGGGATTTTCTATTATGGCCAGCAGTTTTCTCAACTGGGTAGGGCTCTTTTGAAAGTTTGGGAGGGACGAGAAGGTCTTCATTGTGCTGAACTGTCTCTTCACATTGCAGGACATTAAGCATCTCTGTAAGCATGCTACTAAATGCTGATAGAAAATCTCATTGTGCTGAGGAGTGTTGCTGCTGCTGCTGCTAAGTCGCTTCAGTCGGGTCTGACTCTGTGCGACCCCATAGACGGCAGCCCACCAGGCTCCCCTGTCCTTGGGATTCTCCAGGCGAGAACACTGGAGTGGGTTGCCATTTCCTTCTCCAATGCACGAAAGCGAAAAGTGAAAGTGAAGTCGCTCAGTTGTGTCCGACTCATAGCGACCCCATGGATGGCAGTCCACCAGGCTCATCCGTCCACGGGATTTTCTAGGCAAGAGTACTGGAGTGGGGTGCCATTGCCTTCTCCAGCTGAGGAGTGTTACTGAATGTAATTCAGCTGCTCAGATATGAAAGCCAATGCTCAAGAGGTAAGTGCTGGTAGGAATGCAATGGTTGCTTTATTCTGAAGGCCAGTGACCTGGGGAGATGGTGGACTTGTGTTCAAAAACCAACTCCAAAGATTTTGATCAACCATAAAAGTTTTTAAAGAGAGGATCATTTAGGGAGGAGATCAGCATCTTCTTTATCTTACACGGTGTACAGACTTTCTTCTGATTGGTCTGTGGTGAGGTAACAGGATGGTGCTCCAGAAATCTTGTGCTCAGCCTGGAATTACCACCCTCCATCTGGGTGGGGGCCTTGGTTCCTACAAAGAATTCAAAGGTTTTATAACCAAGGAATTCTTTGTATAAAAGCTTTGAATACATACACACACACACACACACACACACACACACACACACACACATATATACACACATATATATATACATAATAAATACATATATTTGTTGAGGCGGAGCCAGGGTCCTATCCCAGGGCAGCATTATTGTTTCTCGACTGCTCCTCCTTAGTTTCTGTATTCCCTCTCTTCCCTGATAAGCAGCCCTTTGAATCTGCCCTGTGAAACTCAGGGAAGGTCAAGGAGGCTGAATGGAGTGTGCTTCCTACAAACAGGAAACGAGGACATAGAGAGGATTTGCACCTGTGGGGCCCCACAGGGTCCTGCTGCATTTAAGGAGGGGGCAGAATACACCACCACACAATACACCACCACACATCACACCATTTTGGCACACTGATTAATTGAATTAAATTTGCTTTGTAAACACCAGTGCAGGAAGGACATTCCAACCCTCTTTTGTTCCCCTGAAAACAGGAAATAAATAGTCCCCGTAAAATGTACCCTCCCTGGACCAGGAGGAAGAAAGTTATCTTTATACCAGACATAGGAAGTTTAGGGCCAAGAAAGCTATATAAAGAAAACGTATCATTTATTTATCAGTTTACAGTCCATGTTTGGATCACAAATCATGGTCCACTGGAAGAGGGAGGGGCAAATCACTTCAGTATTCTTGCCTTGAGAATCCCACGAGCAGTATGAAAAGCAAAATGATATGACACTGAAAGATGAAGTCCCCAGGTTGGTAGGTGCCCGATACACTACTGAAGAAGAGGGGAGAAATAGCTCCAGAAAAAATGAAGAGGCTGAGCCAAGATAAAACAACGCACCGCTGTGAGTGTGGCTGGTGATGAAAGTAAAGCCCCGTGCTGCAAACAGCAATACTGCGTAGGAACCTGGAATATCAGGTCCGTGAACCAAGGTAAATTGGGAGTGATCAAACAGGAGATGGCAAGAGTGAACATTGACATTTTAGGAATCAGTGAACTAAAATGGACTGGAATGGGCAAATTTAATTAAGATGACCATTATATCTACTATTGTGGGCAAGAATCTTTTAGAAGAAATGCAGTAGACCTCATAGGCAACAAAAGAGACTGAAATTCATTTCTTGCATACAATCTCAAAAACAACAGAATGATCTCTGTTTCCAAGGCAAGCCATTCAATATGACAAATCTATGCCCCAACCACTAATGCCAAAGAAGATGAAGTTGAACAGCTCTATGATGACCTACAAGACTTTCTAGAGCTAACACCAAAAAATGATGTGCTTTTCATCATAGGAGACTGGAATGCAAAAGTAGGAAGTCAAGAGATACCTGGAGTAACAGGCAAATTTGGGCTTGGAGTACAGAATGAAGTAGACCAAAGGCTAACAGTTTTTTTGCCAAGAGAATACACAGGTCATAGCAAATACTGTCTTCCAACAATACAAGAGATGACTCTACACATAGAACATCACCAGATGGTCAATAACCAAAATCAGATTGATTATATTCTTTGCAACCAAAGATGGAGAAGCTCTGCACAGTCAGGAAAAAACAAGACCGGGATATGACTGTGGCTCAGACCATGAACTCCTTATTGCCAAATACAGACTTAAATTGAAGAAAGTAGGGAAAACCACTAGACCATTCAGGTATGACCTAAATCAAATCCCTTATGATTATACAGGGGAAGTGAAAAGTAAATTCAAGGAACTAATCAGATAGAGTTCCTGAAGAACTATGGACAGAGGATCATAACATTGTACAGGAGGTGGTGATCAAAACCATCCTCAAGAAAAAGAAATGCAAAAAGGCAAAACGGTTGTCTGAGGAAGCCTTACAAATAGCTGAGAAAAGAGAAATGAAAGACAAAGGAAAAAAGGAAAGATATACCCATTTGAATGCAGAGTTCCAAAGAATAGCAAGGAGAGATAAGAAAGCCTTCCTCGGTGATCAACACAAAGAAATAGAAGAAAACATTAGAATGGGAAAGACTAGAGATCTTTTTAAGAAAATCAGAGATACCAAGGGAACATTTCATGCAAAGATGGTCACAATATAGGACAAAAATGGTATGGACCTAACAGAATCAAAAGATATTAAGAGGAGGTGGCAAGAATAAACAGAGTTCAATTCAGTTGCTCATTAGTGTCTGACTCTTTGAGACCCCATGGATTGCAGCACTTCAGGCTTCCCTGTCCATTACCAACTCCCAGAGCCTACTCAAACTCATGTCCATCCAGTCGGTGATGCCATCCAACAATCTCATCCTCTCTCGTCCCCTTCTCTTCCTGCCTTCAATCTTTCCCAGCATCAGGGTCTTTTCCAAGGAGTGAGTCAGTTCTTTGCAACAAGTGGCCAAAGTATTGGAGTTTCAGCTTCAGCATCAGTACTTCCAATGATTGTTCAGGACTGATTTCCTTTAGGATTGATTGGTTGGCTCTCCTTGCAGTCCAAGGGGCTCTCAAGAGTCTTCTCCAACACCACAGTTCAAAAGCATCAATTATTTGATGCTCAGCTTTCTTTATAGTCCAACTCTCACATCCATACATGACTACTGGAAAAACCATTGCTTTGACTAGATGGACCTTTGTTAGTAAAGTAATGTCTCTGCTTCTTAATATGTTGTCTAGGTTAGCCATAGCTTTTCTTCCAAGGAGCAAGCGTCTTTTCATTTCATAGCTGTAGTCAATATCTATAGTGATTTTGGACTCCAAAAAAATAAGGTCAGCCACTGTTTCCCCTGTTTCCCCATCTATTTGCCATGAGGTAATGGGACCAGATGCCATGATCTTAGTTTTCTGAATGTTGATTTTTAAGCCAACTTTTTCACTCTCCTCTTTCACTTTCATCAAGAGGCTCTTCAGTTCTTCGATTTCTGCCATAAGGGTGGTGTCATCTGCATATCTGAGGTTATTGATATTTCTCCCAGCAATCTTGATTTCAGCTTGTGCTTCATCCAGCCTGGCATTTCTCATGATGTACTCTGCATATAAGTTAAATAAGCAGGGTGACAATATGCAGCCTTGATGTACTCCTTTTCCTATTTGGAACCAGTCTGTTGTTCCATGTCCAGTTCTAACTGTTGCTTCCTTACCTGCATGCAGATTTCTCAAGAGCCAGGTCGAGTGGTCTGGTATTCCCATCTCTTTCAGAATTTTCCACAGTTTATTGAGATCCACACAGTCAATGGCTTTGGCATAGTCAATAAAGCAGAAATAGATGTTTTTCTGGAACTCTTGTGTTTTTGATGAACCAGCGGATGTTGGCAATTTGACCTCTTGTTCCTCTGCCTTTCCTAAATCCAGCTTGAACATCTGGAAGTTCACGGTTCATGTCCTGCTGAAGCTTGACTTCGATAATTTTTAACATTAGTTTGCTAGCGTGTGAGATGAGTACAATTGTGAGGTTTGAGCATTCTTTGGCATTGCCTTTCTTTGGGATTGGAATGAAAACTGACCTTTTCTAGTCCTGTGGCCACTGATGAGTTTTCCAAATTTGCTGGTGTATTGAATGCAGCACTTTCACAGCATCATCTTTTAGGATTTGAAATAGCTCAACTGGAATTCCATCACCTCCACTAGCTTTGTTCACAGTGATGCTTCCTAAGGCCACTTGACTTTACATTCCAGGATGTCTGGCTCTAGGTGAGTGATCACACCATCATGATTATCTGGGTCATGAAGATCTTTTTTGTACAGTTCTTCTGTGTATTCTTGCCACCTTTTCTTAATATCTTCTGCTTCTCTTAGGCCCATACCATTTCTGTCCTTATTGAGCCCATTTTTGTATGAAATGTTCCCTTGGTATCTCTAATTTTCTTGAAGAGATCTCTAGTCTTTCCCATTCTGTTGTTTTCCTCTATTTCTTTACACTGATCACTGAGGAAGGCTTTCTTATCTCTCCTTGCTATTCTTTGGAACTCTGCATTCAAATGGGAATATCTTTCCTTTTCTCCTTTGCTTTTTACTTCTCTTCTTTTCACAGCTATTTGTAAGGCCTCCTCAGACAGCCATTTGGCTTTTTTGCATTTCTTTTTCTTTGGGGTGGTTTTTATCCCTGTCTCCTCTACAATGTCACGAACCTCTGTCCATAGTTCATCAGGCACTCTGTCTATCAGATCTAACCCCTTGAATCTATTTCTCACTTCCACTGTATGTGCAGAGTGAAAGTGGAAGTGACGTCGCTCAGTCGTGTCCAACTCTTTGCCACCCCATGGACTCTAGCCCACCAGGCTCCTCTGTCCACGGGATTTTCCAGGCAAGAGTACTGGGGTGGGCTGCCATTTCCTTCTGTCAAATGCTGGGTTTGATGAAACACAGACTGGAATCAAGACTGCCGGGAGAAATAGCAATAACCTCAGATATGCAGGTGATACTACCCTTACGGCAGAAAGTGAAGAGGAACTAAAGAATCTCTTGGTGAAAGTGAAAGAGGAGAGTGAAAAAGATGGCTTAAAACTCAACATTCAGGAAGCTAAGATCAAGGCATTAGGTCCCATTGCTTCATGGCAAATAGATGGGGAAACAATGGAAATAGTGACAAACTTTTTCAGGCTCCAAAATCACTGCAGATGGTGATTGCAGCCAAGAAATTAAAAGACACTTGCTCCTTGGAAGATAAGGTATGACAAACCTAGACAGCATATTAGAAAGCAGAGATATTACTTTACCAACAAAACTCCATCTACTCAAAGCCATGTTTTTTCCAGTAGTCATGTATGGATGTGAGAGATGGGCTGTGAAGAAAGCTTAGCATGGAAGAACTGATGCTTTTGAACTTGGTTTTCGGGAAGACTATTGAGAGTCCCTTGGACTGCAAGGAGATCCAACCAATCAATCCTAAAGGAAATCAATCCTGAATATTCAATGGAAGAAGTGATACTGAAGCTGAAACTCTAATGCTTTCACCACTGGTGCCAAGAAGTGACTCATTGGAAAAGACCCTGATACTGCGAAAGATTGAAGGCAGGAGAAGGTGATGACAGAGGATGAGATGTTGGTTGACATCAGCAACTCAATGGACAAGAGTTTGAGCAAGCTCTGGGAGTTGGTGATGGACAGGGAGGCCTGGCATGCTGCAGTCCGTGGGTTGCAAAGTGTGGTACACGACTGAGGGTCTGAACTAAACTGAATTGATCCCAGCCCGAATCCTTTTGCCTTGTCAGCTCCTCGCAAATTTATTGTTTCTTTCTCTAAAAGGTATAAAAGCTGCCTGCTTTGGTCAGTTCTTTGAGTCTCATATTTTTATGAGTTTCTGTGCATATGTGCAATTAAATTAGGTTTTATTCCCATTGATCTATCGTATGTCAATTTAATTATTAGGCCAGCCAAAGAACCTAGAAGGGAAGAAAGAGTTTGTCTCCTTTACAGTGACAACCAAGAAACGGAAACACACATGCCCAGACATGCGCTGCTACTTCCCCAGCTGACAATCTCCTCTAAGAGAAAAGTCTGTACTTCTTACCATGCTCTGCAAAGCCCCCAGAGACGCGACCGGTACCTAGACCCCTGGCCTCCTCACCGCACACTTGGCTGCCTGTTAACAGTGACCGCTGTGCTCTGCCTCCTGAGTGCCAGCCCTTCCAAGCCCTCACCCAGCGACCCGCTCACTGCAGTCTTGTCCTCCCAGAAGCCGTCCTTGAACACCCCCCTTTACTTGCTGCTCTTTGTCCCGTTCCTCTTGCCCCCACCCCCATTCTGGCAATGCCTGGACAAGAGTTTCTCCTCTGGGTACATGCTGTGTCCTGGGAATACTCTCCCAACACCCAGGCTATCAGGTTACCCGGACCCGTTAACACTTGATGGCTCCACGAACGTCTTTGCGGACAGTGAGGAAGAAGACAGATGGGCTTCCCAGGTCTTTCTTCAAGGAAGCACTTGCTGTTTGTAAGACTGTCCTAAGGCTGCTGAAACAAAGTCCCCGGTCCATAGAAATGTACTCTCTCACAGTTCTGGAGGCCGGAAGTCTGAAATCAAGGTGTCAGCAGGACAACATGCCCTCTGAAGGCTTTAGGTGGAATCCATCCAGGCCTCTTCCAGCCGCTGTTGGCTCCAGGCTTGTGCCTGCACAACTCCAATCTGCATGTATGTCTTCACGGGGCCTTGTCGTCTCTGTCTTGTCTGCTTTTCTGTCCCTTATATGGACATGTCATTAGATTTAAGACCAACCTGCATAATCCAGGATGATCTCATATCATGATCCTTAATTACGTCTGTGATACCTTTTTCTGAAAAAAGGCAGAACCGCGGGTTTAGGAGGTGGACATTCTTTCCTCGCGGGACCATTATTCACCCTGTTCCCCTGTCTAGCTATGAAGAGTGTGCTCAGCAAATAGCCTCTGGCCGTCAGCTCCTTCAGGCGCCAAGGAACCAGCCTGTAGGAGTGCTGTGTCGGACCAGGTTGCCTGGTGGTTGAAAGTTGGGATGGGTCCCTGAAAATTAGGCCGCTTGTTACCTGGCAGTGATTGCAAAGACCCGCAGTCAGATTCGTTCTCCTGCAGTTTTATTACCTGACACGTGCTGTGACCCGCTTTCGCTGCGTTTCTTTCAACAGGACTCATTTACTGAGAACCTTTTAACCCTGCCCCAGAGTAGGGAGTTGAGGCTGAGACAGAAGAAGCCTCATAGGTCTCCTTGTCCTCCTGGGGCCAGGCTGCTTGGTCGGGAAGGCGGGAAGCGGTGGGAACACAGGTGGGATGATGACTAAGCACCTTGACAAGCCGTTAGGGAAAAGCGACAGCTTCAGAAAAGGAGCTGTGTCCCCGGCCATCAGCCCCATTTTCCCGAGCTGCAAAGAGGGCCGCGCTCTGAACTAGGTTCTCGCAACACCCCGTCTGCTGTGCGTGCTGAGACAGTTGAGGGATTTTTATGAAAGCCTTGAGACTCAAGCTGACCTGTGAAGTATAGAAGAGGTCAAACAGGAGAAAGAGAAGGGAAGACAGTCTGGCCTGAACAAGAGGCTGGAGGGCCTGGGCACCTGGAAGCAGAGGGTAGGATTTGCCCGCCCTGGAGGAGGAGGAGAAACGGGCTGGGAGGATGTCAGGGCTTGGATGTGAAGCTGAAGGAGACAGGCTGGGTGAGACAGGGCGGAGACAGGCTGCAGGACCCTCTGCTGACAGTGTGCTGGGAGGAGACGAGATTATAAAAGTGATACTGGGACTCCCCTGGCGGTCCAGTGGTTGAGATTCTGAGCTTCCACAGCAGGGAGCAAGGATTTGATCCCTGGTGGGGAACTAAGATCCTTCATGCCAGTTGGAATGGCCAAAATAATAATAATAATAAGTGGCATTTGGGTGGTTTTTTTTAAGCTGCACTGTGCAGTGAGCATGGGAGATCTTAGTTCTCTGACCAAGGATCAAACCCGCGTCCCCTGTATTAGAAGCTGGAAACCTTAACCACTGTACCTGCCAGGAGCCCAGGTATTTGTTTTTGAAGAAAAGAGTTTGAGATTCAGTATGGACAAGAAAAGGGTTTCCCCTGCAGCTCAGCAGTGAAAAATCCACCTGCAAGGCAGGAAACACAGGAGACGTGGATTCAGTCCCTGGGTGGAGACGATCCCCTGGAGGAGGGCATGGCACCCCACTCCAGGATTCTTGCCTGGAGACTCCCATGGACAGAGGAGGCTGGCGGGCTACAGTCATGGGGTCACAAAGAATTGGATACAGCTGAAGCAACTGACCGCACACACGCGTAGGTAAGAAAAAGTGAGAGGCCAGAAACTGGAAGGTATCAAGACGCTTTTTGCAGTCGCCCAGGTGGGGGACTTGATGTGACTTGGAATTCAGGCAGCAGCAATACGAGAAACCCACCTCAGCGTTTGCTTTATCAGCTGGTATGAACTTAAGACTGAGCAATCTTAACTCCAAAGTTAGGATCGTGGGAAACACCCAGCAGTAAGAACTCTTGGGGGTCACAGAGATCATAAAGGACTGCGTGCGTGCTCTGGGACCTGCAGCGTGTGGTGTGGTCAGGACGTGCAGACAGAAGTGTCTGACTGTCTGTTAGGGCCGCCTGATTGCCGCCCTGTCACCGCCGCAGCCCTGTCCTGTCACCGCTGGGCTCTCACCCTCATGGGCTGTCTCTCCGAGGCTCCTGGGAAGACAACCTCCTGTTAGCTCTAGGCATCTCTGCTATCTTGAATGTGACCTTTCTTTTAATTTATGCTATCTACTCTTGAATCTTTTGGTGTGTTAGCACCCGTTTTCCACTCTCCAGCGGATGAAAAGAAGCGTGAGGGGTGATCAGGAGAGTGTCCATTTTCTCATTTGTTCAATACATATTCATCGAGTACCTACTTTATGCCAGTTATTACGCCAGGCACCGAGCATCTAAAAATGAGTAAAACTCCACTGGTTCCTCTCGTGGTGGGAAAGATGCCAAAAGAGGGTGAAGAGCACAACAAAGAAAAGTGCAGGATTCTTCAAACAGAAGGCAGGGATGTCCGAAGAATGCCGAAGGGTTACAAAAGGCTTTTAAAAAAGCAGCATTTAAGTGACGCCCTGAAGAAGGCTTGGGGGTGACCCGGGGCAACGCTGCAGGGCTGTCCGGCTCCAAAGGCACCTTGCAGGGTGTACTGTGTGTGAATGGGAGGGGATGTGCGAGGACATGGCCCAGAACGAGGGCTGGGACAGGTGCTGGGGCTGGGGGACAGAGGAGGGGAGGTACCTCAGATCTGATCTGACTCAGCCTAAAGAAACTCTTAAGGCATTAATGAATATAAACCAGCATAGCTGGTTTGCTAATTTTCATGAGAAATTAGAGTATATATCTTGCACACAGACCGGATTGACAGCCTTGAGGTGCTGACTCATGCCAACTAAACTCTCCAGGCATTAACATATGCAAGTCCGCACTCCGGTTTGTTAATTTTCTCTGAGACAGAGTCGACCTGTCAAGCGGACCCAAGATTGACAGCCCGTCCCCCTCCCTGCATGGGGCCTCCCTGGGAAGCCCAATTATTCCCCGGTTTCATGGCAAGCCTGGAATCAGAGGAAAGAGCAGTTAGTTACATGACCTGAGGACTGCAGGACCTCAGGCTATGTGTCTGATGTGTCCATCTCTTCTCAGGGATGAGCTTGGTGGATTTGTCGGGGGAAAGAGGGCTGGTGAGGGCCCCGCCCACCCTGACCTCTTTGCACCTCTCCTCTCCAAAGCTCATTAACCTTCCCCACTCTGACAGTCTTCCTTGAAATGTGTGAGTGCTAACTGTAGCTTGGGATGAACTGCTTACTGCATCCCTTTATTCAAGCAGCTATGCCGAGATGTTAGTCATTGCTTGCCAGGGGCACTCCTGGTGTTCAGGTCCTCTGTGGCACCTCTTTGCTGTCTTTTGGTCCGTGGGTACAAGCTAATTTGGTATCTTGGGCCATTGCAGTCATCGTTACATGAATGGTTTTAGGGCATGATGAATGCAAATCAACTTTTAACCAAGGTAAAAAGCTAGGCAGGCCTTGGGATAGACTTTAAGTCCTCTAACCAAGAGTAGAACTCACACCTCCTGACTTCTACTTTCGCCCCTCTCCCTGCGGCCTGGTTCAGGACTGGTTAAACATGCCCCGCCACCGGGGCAGCTTGGGCCTGACCTACACTGTCTTTTATTCGATCTGGATACTTCGTGCAAAAGGTAGATGAGCGTCCCCCCCAGAAGAAGTCCACATCCTAATCTCTGAACCTGTGACTATGTACCAAGGGACTGATGTGGTTAAGAGTCTTGAGATGGAAGATTGTTGGGGATTATCTGAACCCAATATAATCTTAGAAGAACCCAATATAATCTTAGAAGAAAAGCAGGGAGGCAGGAAAGTGAGAGAAAGGGTTAAAATGCCAGAAGCAAGAGGTCAGAGAAAGAGATTGGAAGATGCTTCTCTGCTGGCTTTTCAGGGAGGGAAGAGACAGGAGCCTCCAGACGCTGGAGAGAGCAAAGCAGTGGATTGTGCCCTGGAGCACGGAGAAGGAATGCAGCCCTACTCCCAGCCTGACGTAGGATTTCTGAAACGGAGACCTCTAAGACAGTCAGTTTGTGTGCTGTGACATCACTAAGCTGGCGGTAATCTGTTACAGCTGTGAGAAGAAGATGACACAGTCAGCTTCTCCTGTCTCCAGGACCTATCTAATCATGCCCACCCTGCTGTGTAGAGCCCATCACCCTGGAGAGCCTGCTGATGGGAGAGAAGGCACGCGGGGCCTGTGCAGGGTGGGGGACACACGTCTCACAAATGGTGCAGCCTTTAAAGCTCTGGTTTATTGCTGCCCATGCGGAAGTGTCGATTCCATGCTCTGGGCCGAAAATGCAGCTGCCCTGTCACTGCCTGCGCTGTGACACAGCCCTCCTAGGGTGCTGGTGGAGACGCCGGCTTCCTTTGAAGCTAGTCATTCAGATCAGCTCTACGGGAGCCCTCAAGCAAGATGAGAAATAGGTCCAAGATTCTCATCATGATGCAAGTTTCTTATCAAAAATGCACAATCAATTGACTGGAACAGGAAATAATTAATCAGGACATTATAGAGCAGTTAAGTATAATTAATTCAAACAAAAGAATCTGAGTGTGCAGTCTTAGCTAGCAGAGTAATTTTATTTCCTTGCAAATTTAGTTCAAGGTAAACAAACATCAGAATAATCTTTTCGGGTTTCTCATGACTCATGGGTTATTTCCTTCTTTCTAGTTATCAAAAATATTATTAAACTCACACGCCAGTACCTCTAGGTTGATCATACTCTGTAGAAAAAGCTCCATACTCATGGTAAATGAGAAATTAACTCTGACATTAGGAATCAGTTTCCATGTGTGTATGTGTGAGTTTTTATGTGAGGGGATGGTGCTGAATAAAAGCTGGAGGGAAATTTGATTTCTTATCAAATATCTTAAAATCTAAGCACAAATGCATAAAACATCTATATTGTGAAAACGCCATCTGAGAAAGTGACTTAATCTCAAGGGTAAACTTATTGATACTGTGTAGGTTTTCCTTTCCTCTTCTCTTTATTTTGCCCCTAGAGCTGAGAGCTCTTATAAGGAAAGAGGTGAAAAATGTAAGGCAATATGAGCTGGCTGCAGCATAACATTATTGTTCTCCTACCTAGGTTTTTTTTCCTTTCTTTTTTTGTCATTGTTGGGACATTCAAAGAGCCCATAAGACAGGCCTGTAAGCATGGCTTTATGTAGAGATGGAAGAATTCATCATGCAGAAAGATTGGAGGGAGTATTTTCTCCCCTTTGTAGCTTCAGAGAGCACCCTGAGCCCTGCTGAGCTAGAAAAATAGAATTGGGTTCATGTGATGGGTGATTACTGTTTGGAAGCGCAGATCCATCACGGTAACAATGGGAGAGGCAGGGCTGCTGGGCAGCTCGCAGGCCTGCAGGGCTTCTCTCTCCCTGACAGATTCACTCCCCAGATTAACCTGATCACACACTGCTGTCTGGTCACCTAGGGTGGAGCCAGTACTGTGCTATTACGTGACAAATATAAACAGGTTCTAATTTCTGATTTAATTCACAGTGTAATAGCAAATCAGCCAAGCTCCCGAGAACTTTCCTCTGTTGCCTTTGATCTCTACCTTCACTGTAGGGGATGGTTTTCGAGATGAAAGCTATGACCCATCAACAGGTTTTGAAATACATTTAGTGTTATTGCACATGTGCATGCTAAGTTGCTTCAGTCATGTCCCACTCTTTGCGACCTTATGGCCTGATCATAGCCTGCTTCTGTGCCCAGAAGGGTTGCCATGCCCTCCTCCGGGGGATCTTCCCGACTCAAGGATCAAACCCAAGTCTCAGTCTCCTGCATTGTCAGGTGAGCTCTTTAACACTCAGAGCTACCTGGGAAGCCATTAGTGGATTATAACCAGCAATTTTTTGTAAAATAAAAGAATAGAAGAGAAAATATCTAAGTATATCACACAAAGTAAGATGATGGTGTTCAGTTAGATGTCATCGGGTTTGGAAGGTTAGTTGGGTGCGTAACTATATATCTATACTACAGCATGTACGTTCACCTCCAGACCTGCGTGTTTGTGCGCACTCAGCTATAGTGAAGGTCTATTCAGCAGTGGCCAGAAACGTTTGGAAGCATTTGCTGTGTTGGACACTTGAATGCCTATTTCACCCACAGAGGGGTGCAGGGTGGAGCCTCTACGAGCATAGCACAGCTAGTCTCCACTGGGAGAGAGAAATGGACAGAGCTAGGAAGGACTGATGGCGCAGGGGCATGCTGACAGTGACTGCTCTGGCCCGGGCAGCTGCCCTGGACCCTGTAGAGACTTCCAGGAGGTCTGCTCACCCCCCGGACCCCTTGCCAGGGCGCCGGGTGCCTCCTGTGAGAGCCCCGCTTCCCATGCCTCCCTGGGCACACACAGTGTGAGTTTTCAAACCGCAAATGGGACTTAATATGATTGGCTGACTAGGGGAAATGAGCTGACACCCAGGATAAAAGTAGCTTGCTGGGGCAGAGGGAAAGACCTGCTGCTTGAGGTCACCACTCTTTGTGCTGCTCAAATGCAGCACAAACGCCGAGAAATGCTGCCTGCTGAGCACATGACACGAGATTCTCCAGCAAGAGCCAGAGGGGCTCCTCACACCGCGTGCTTATGTGTGTGTGCAGGTGTTCCAGCGGCGCACATGGAACTGTAGCAATGACTAGTTTACAGCAGTTCCTACAACCCTTGGACTTCACCCAAGCTCATGTCCACCGAGTTGGTGGTGCTCTCTGGGATGAGGACAGGAAGGCCTGGCGTGCTGCCGTCCCCGGGAGTCACAAAAAGCTGGACACGATCCAGCAACTGAGCAACAGCAGTTGCTCCTCTCTTTTGTGAAGATACAAGTTTGTATGATGCTGCATTTGTTAAGGTGAGGTTGCCGGGCGCACAGCCCCCATATCCTTGTGGACAGCTGTCCTGGGGCCCTGTTATTTGGGCCAAGCCAAGGGAATCGCCCTGACTAGTAACCGACGGGATCTTTGACTCAATAGCAACATGTCCAATGTCTCAGATTCTTGATTTTTGATGTATATTTTGGGGGGTAGTTCTAGTAAATGAGAAAGTCATCTCAGAAGTGATGGTATGACCTAAGCAATTACCATCGTAGCTCTTGACATCCAAAGATAGAGACAGCCAGGTATGATGAACCTCATGATGGAAATACTACAAACCCCAAACTAAGTCTGCACAAACCCCCAACTCTGAAAAGGAAGCTTACTAAACAACATCACGGGCATGCCACCCACAGAGCCAAACTGTGGGGAATTCAACCAGACAAAAGACCTGCGTTCTTCAACAACAGCAACACAACCAACAGAAAAAAAAGTTTAACCCTTGTTTGGATCCTGGGCCAAATAAACTACCACGAAAGGAAAAGAGAGAGGGACTCTCAGCATTTAAAAAAATTTGCCTGCAATGCAGCAGACATAGATTCAATCTCTGGCTTGGGAATATCCCCTGGAGGAGGAAATGGCAACCCACTCCAGTGTTCTTGCCTGGGAAATCCCACGGACAGAGGAGCCTAGCGGGCTACAGTCCATGGGGTCACAAAACAGTCACACACGCCTTAGTGACTAAGCAACAACAACGGGGAACTGTAGACACTAAATGGATATGAGATAATGTTCAGGAACTGTTAGTGGTGATTTTAGGAAGTGTGATGATGCTGTCATCATTGTTTTTTAAAAAGCATAAGTCTTGGCTGTTTACAAATATATACAGATACATTTATCACTGAAATGCCCTGACATCTGTGATTTTCTTCAAAATGACCTGGGCTGGGGAGGGAGTGGAGGAGGAAACAAAATCACCTGAGCTGAAAATCCTGACATTGGTGATGGCAGTTCACTATAGTTCACTATCTACCTTGGTATACGTTTGAAACTTTTTCTAATTAAAAAAATGTCAGTGTCTATTTTGTCGAGATATCCGTCCTTCTCACAAACATATTGAAATCATACTGCCCACTATATATTGGGGATATGCAAACAAATTAGTGTTCTGGCTAGACTTATCATCATTTCACATTTTCTATTTCTAAGATACCATTGGTTTTGAAACACACAGTTATTTTTACTGTAGCTTTTGCTATCTCTTGATTAAAGCTCAAAGCCCACTTGGGGTGGGGAGGAGAAAAGACAGCCCCATTAAATGACACACTGACTTTGAGACACCCAGCTTTCAGACTTCCCAAACTACCTATCTTGGAATCAAGGAAGGATGGCGATTCTTATTTTTCTTTTGGTTCTAAGGAAATATTTGGTCATACAACCTGAAGGTTTCCTAACAGGAAACATTACCGTGTTCAGTATAACTGTAGGTTTTTGTCCTTTATATACTTTCTTTCCCCCCGTGTGTCAGAATCCAGCCATCAGGTTGAAATAGGTTAATCTGGTCTTATCAGACGTGTCTCAGTCATCCGGAAGAAGATACCGACGCGAGGAGTGAGTATGGGTACATTCTTTAGAAACCGTGTTTGCAGTTGGTTGAAAACACTTCCAAGAATTCAGGGTGAATTCAACAGTGTGAGACCAAAAAAGGTTTCCACAGCACCGTCTTTGCAGGCAACAGCTGCAGACAACAGAGAGGGCTCTGAGCCAGAAGGAACTGGGCTGAATCCCGGGGGGATCAGTTAGCGACTGAGTGACCTTGGAAGAGTTTCTCACCCTCTCCAAGCCTCACAGGCCTCAGGAATAAAATATGTCTGGAGAAACTACCCTTGAGTTCTGGCAGTAAATAGAATAACAACATACAGAAGAGCACCTATGCAGTATTAGTACTTAGAAACTCAAGTTCTGACCATTTTCCTGGCCAGGCCCCTGTATACTCTGGATGGAAGACGTTAGCCCAGGCTTCTGACTGGTACTCACAGGTTAAGTGCTCATTCTGCAAAACGATCATTTGGTGGATTTGTTGCTGAAGAATTCAGTTGGGGAGGTATCTTAGCTCAGGGTGCCATAACAAAAATATCACAACTGGGTAGTTTAAATAACAAGCATCTACTTCTTACAGTTCTGGATATCCTGTGACGTCCAAGATCTGGGGTCCACCAGATTTCCCAGATCTGATGTCTAGTGAGACCCAGCTTCCTGATTTGCTGAGGCCTACACAGACTCTCTTTTGGGGCTCCAAAATAACTGCAGATGGTGACTGCAGCCGTGAAATTAAAAGACGCTTACTCCTTGGAAGGAAAGCTATGACCAACCTAGATAGCATATTAAAAAGCAGAGACATTACTTTGCCAACAAAGGTCCGTCTAGTCAAGGCTATGGTTTTTCCAGTGGACATGTATGGATGTGAGAGTTGGACTGTGAAGAAAACTGAGCGCCGAAAAATTGATGTTTTTGAGCAGTGGTGTTGGAGAAGACTCTTGAGAGTCCCTTGGACTG